>CM059567.1:46231935-46736935 GCA_030386875.1 Morinoia aosen | reverse complement strand
TACTGATACTTCACGGTTGTTGTTTTTACAAACCTGACCTATATATCTACTGTTGATGCTGTGTCCGAGAGGAGGGCATAATTCAGTATCATGTATACAGGTCATGATCATGTAGAAAAATGACCGTAAATGTGTTGGTTGCTTGTCGCTCACTACGGGAAAATTGCATCAAATCTTTCATTGCTGGGATCAAAATCAAATAGAGTCTGCCCGTCGACGCGGTACCTTTCGATTTTTTCTTGATTCTTGAAAAAACGCCGCTGTGTCCCGGCAAACCTCAGGCACTTCACGCCCTTGATAGAGGTCAGCCCCACTCCAGCGTCCTCATAGAAAATAGAATTGAAAAATAAAAGAAGAAAAAATTATTGAAAGTTTGAAGCTTTCGCTGTGCCGGAAAATAAGTACATATCAAACACGGAGCTCTGCTGCTGTTGCTCAGGACTGGGTATTTCTGACGCAGAAATTGATTTCGAACGGAAGAATGCAAAAGTTTCACTTGACGGATGATGAAATCTGCAGAGGTCACCGATCCTCAGCTGGCGCTGGAATTGATGCGTTTTTCCTTGGGCGTGAGGTGCCAATTAGGAGTTCTGTGCTGGCTCTCAGGAGCAAAAATTGTCCGTAAGCGAGGGGATTGGAACGGAATTACCCCAATCAACATCGACTGAGCGATACTTATAAAAAACATCATCGATGTCCGAGTTGTTCCTGTAAATTATCATTCGTAGGGCTAAGGCAGGCAATGCTGAATCGAATAAATTATGATACATAAATAAAGAAATGCATAGACGTGTACTAAGACGTGCTTCGACGTAATTCGGTTTTAATGAAATGTGTTTGGTGATTTCACTCAACCGCCCATTCTTTTAGCATCTTAAAATAGATAAGGCTTTGCACAGCAATATTTTACAGAATGAATATGCGTTTAGCCGTTTCTAGCGCGCTGAAATCCTGGTACACTTCAAGCTAATTAAATCTTTGAACAACTATTAATTAATAAATTTACATGTTGGTGCATGAACTGAAAGCGTATTACAACATTTTTGGACGTCCGTGCTCTGAGACGCACATGGCAGAAATTCTGATCGCTTCTGCCCGAGTGGCCTCAGTTCTGAAGTCATTAGGAAGTTGCGAAGGAAGGTTATACTCTGCCCGAACTTGGCCGTGTGTGGCGCGTAGACTTGTGGCACACCGCATCGCTCCTGCCTGCTGGCCCTGGGCTGGTCGTTCAAATTTCATGATTATTTGCTGAATTCGCAAATATGTAAAAATTTAAACGTTTTGTGACACCAACGAAGCGCAATATTTTGATAATTTAAATGTCTGTGACATCAAAATAGAGCAATATTTTGACGATTTATATGTCGGTGACATCAACACAGCGCAATATTTTTAACAGCTCATTGAAGTAATGGATTAGGCAGGAGTGGAATTTCATGGTGTTTTTTTGTGAATAGGCATAAATTTTTGTTTCAAAAATGGGTATTATTAAGAAAAGCGCTTGTTTGCAAATTTTGATGGAAGCCAAGAGCAGCACGTATAGGTTTTCATTGTTCCAAGCCTTTATTTTGTGCTTAATTTAATCCGATCACCAGGTAGGTACGGCTCGCCTTGAGGGGCAGCAAATTTTGGCTAGCGCCGAGTGAAGGGCTGAGATCAGGGCTATGAGTGGGCCAAGGATGGCGCACTCGGATATTTTGCAGTACCAGCAAAAATATGTTTCGCTGGTAATATTTTGCTTATGTAATGATATATTCTCTGGTGGTATATAGCCCAAATTTTAAAAGCGATAAAATCGTAACGGCTTACTCATGTTAGTTAAATTCTTTAATCCCTCATGAAAACGAGGGAAAATATCGGTTGTTGTAAGCGTTTGTGGCGCTGAATATTTATCATCACTCTCCATGTGAGTGTGTACGAGTGTACGTTTGTGTGTGTGCGCATACAAATGAGATGCTCATCTTTAAGGCGTTCATCCTTGAAGAGTGACGGTCTATTAATTGTTTCAATGGTTCCGTCTACTTGCAGTTTCCAGTTTTCAAATTATTTCATACGCTTCATTCCAAATACCACGTCATGACTACAGTGAACAGGCAATCTCTGTATAGTAAGCGTAAGCTAGTTGTTTCTCTCATGTAAAGCTGGCATGTGTTCCTCCAGTTTCTTTAATATATCACGCTGACGTAACTTCGAAATTGTGTTTGTAATTAAAGTAAAGTCTAAGGCAGGAGAATACGCGTTACTTTTGAGGTTACATTTTACGGCTCATTTATGCACACCGAGCACCATGATAAAGAGACTATATTTCGCGTATCAGGGAATCAGGGCCTACCGTGCTTGGTGTGGTAGAAGTAGTAGAGTACGAGAACAGGTCCAGCTTATAGAGCATTGTCTTACAATCTTATAGAGCACTGTCTTACAATCTTATAGAGTACTGCCTCACAATCTTATAGAGTACTGTCTTACAATCTTATAGAGTACTGTCTTACAATCTTATAGAGTACTGTCTTACAATCTTATAGAGCACTGACTTACAATCTTATAGAGTACTCCCTACATACAATGTCACATGGAAGCCACGTGGTTAGGTGCTGGTTACGTGGATTTTAGTTGGCAAAATGGATTTACCACTGAATATACTCATCATAGCCATATTAGTACATTGCATGCTGGATTTGATACGTGGGATCCACGTGTGATTTCCTATTAGCTACCACATTGCCTTCAAATAAATTTTTCCACATGGGAGGCACGTGTGTATGCAACGTACTTGCTTATGAACGGCTATTAAGAAAATATTGCGTATATATAAATATTAAAATAATTGTTATATGCTTTCGATGAAATGTCAAAGATTCCATTCAGAGCACATATTAAATTCTACATTTATAACCAATTACCCGTTTACACATCAGATTATTCCCAAATTTACTAATATTTTCTTGATGGTCAAAAATATATACGTTATTATTTGTAGTATTCAGGGTCAAGCTGAGATAAAAGAAACTCTTTGTGCTAAAAAATCTAACATTCGCCTTTTCAAGTCTTAGTTGTGTCTTATTCAGTTGTAATGCTCATTTTAAACATTAGTAATAACTAATAAGTTAATCATTTCCTATGAAATATATGCTGATAATCTCTTTGAACCAAAAATTGGGATAACTTAATTCTATATATGCGTCTGGTGCGATTTCAAAAGCTTTCGTAAAATAATACTGAAAGACAGAACACACCAATGAATAAATTGATATACACACATGAAACTATTTGGATAAGTTTTGACGTTTCGATTTCGAAAGAATGTGCATCTGGCAACTACCCCTCCTCTCAGACGTTGTGGCACCTCCTATTCAAACTTCCGTGCTCCGTCTTCCGACCGTGACCGTTACTTAGTTCTGCTCAAGACGTGATCGGTGTTAATTGTGCTCCTGTATATTTCTAGGAACATCATTCAATTCGCAGTATTAGTGAATCTAAGTGGAAGATAGGGATAATTAACAAGACGAGCTTTTCACTGTCCATATTAGAGGCATTAAAACTGAGCATAGTTCTTATGTGCTGCTGGTTAAAGCGATACGGCTGGTTAATTTGTCTTCATTACTTTCTGTTGAACTGTAGCTCATTTTGGTACTGAAGCCATGAACAATAATCTGATTTTATTACAATAATTCTCTCATAAGCACGCCGTTGTGATGAGGAGTGATGAGTCGCTGGAAATCGTGTAAGATTATTATACAGAGTTATAGTTCTTATATAAATGTAAACCTTTCGACAGTAATGATAACTTTAATTGCGCCATTTCTCGTTTGCGCTGAATGAATAAAATATCTTCTAATTCTTTTTCTTGTAATTCATTTTGTTGCTTTGTGGTACTTATGCTATAAAATATATTTACGTAAGCATTTAAATTTGAAATACCGCCTAAGAAATCCATCATTACAATTATTGACTGGTAAGATTTTGTTTCTTATTTCATTATTTATTGCGTTGACCTTCATTTTGAGGGTTTATCAGTCTTCACATAATGGATGAGGTTTGCGAGTATAATTTATTTTGTCAATGTTTTGCCTGAATTTGTCATGACACAATAGAAATATACAATGAAGGACAAATTTACACCCTAAAATGCATAAACATGTATTCTCAACCATTATATATGAATTTGAACGAATTGGAAGTGAATTGTTAAAAAATTTTCATGCATTTGAGGGGTAAATTCATTCTTCATAGTTCATTTTTATAGAACCATGATGTTTCATATGTGAACATTAAAGTTAGCGCTGCCATTTTATCATATTTAAGGAATTGAATTTGTTTCTAAGAAAAGTTAACAAAATCCAAGAATGAACAATTAAGCTAGTACAATTTCTCGATTTTGATTGATGAAGTTTGCGGTGCCATTATATTATAGGAATTTGATTTGCTTTAATAAAAAGGTTACAATTCATAACTGAACAATTCATCTGTCATCTTGATTTTTCGAGTTTCAATATTTATATTCCTTGCCATAGTATTAGTGGACTTTAATTTTTTTCTAGAAATCATTGCAAAATTAAACAAAAAATTCCTTGCTGACGGTCAGGTTTTTCCATTCCAAATTAATGTGGTGGATATCTGCCCTAGAAAAAATTTATGAACGTGCTTTTACTACGAACACCCAAACTGGGTGTCCCCCCAAAATGTCCCCGACTTGTCGGTTGATTATATCTCCGCAATAAATTAACATATTTGAGATGTCTTTTTTTCACAGTGTAGCAAATTTAGTTTCTTTTTCGAATAATTTACGTTTTTGAAAATAGTTTAATAACCACTTAAGTGTTATGACATACTATGCGGTTGCGGCAGCGGGAAACTGTTACCGCGACCGCGCGCGGTGAAAACGCATTTGTAGGTAGATGACACATTGGCGCGCTAACCGTGAAGGTTGTCGCGCGTTTTTTCGTACAGTGCTGTTTGGAACTCTGAACAGAATGGAGGTTTCGCATTTCATAAATGTTGCCACTGTGTGCGCTGCTGAGAGCGAAGGATTATTGGATATGCCTCGTGTGCGGAGATATTCAGTGCACCCATACAACGTGCCTGAGACAAGTTTCCTCGTTTTTATGAAAATATTAGAGAGCACAGTGATAAATGAAATAATAATTGCTATTACAAATCAGAAATAATAATAGATAATAGATAAAATAATAATAATAAATAATATTTGGTGAAAATATATGGATATCTTCCTGATATTCTATGGGAAACTAGAAATGAATTGCGTTTACTGCAGCGCTGTGAGCGGCTAACGTGTCACTAGTCATTACTTTCTGTGTTGACTGCTCTAAACCGCGCCGCGGTAAATCTCCTTCCGCCGACACGCGCGGTAGAAAAAATACCGCGCGCGTTTTCCGCGCCGCGGTTTCTCTAGTATGTCAGGCCTGGTAAGACAACACGTGCTGACGGATTTGCGGCTACCGCAGCTTTGCGCGGAAGCGCGTTTTAACGCTTAGTATGTCACTACACTAACAGTGATCGATTTACTAAAAGAGGTAGAAAAACTAATTTATCAAAGGAAAGTTTTAAAAACAACACTGGTGATCTTCTTCATTTCCCAATACCTACTGTTAAGAATAATTTCACAATGATGTATCCTACATACCGCCAAGTCTTTAAACCCTCTGAGAGGTTATTTACTTTCTTATTTCATCATTTGAAGACACTTAAAATGCAGCTAAGTAACTATCAATGAATTTCCATCGTATTGGAATACGAAGCAATGGAAATCTATAAAAAAGTTTGAAAAGCGTTTAATGAAACATTACCGGAAAGGAACTCGTCATATAAGAAGACTGTGTTTCTCACTGGTAGAAAATATGGAAGAAAATTTAATGCTCTTAATTTTTCACCGCTTTTCGTTGCTTCATATTCATTCCAATACGATGAAAATTCTTTGATCGTTAGTGAGCTGCATTTTGAGTGTCTTCAGACTTCAAATGATGAAATAAGAAAGTAAATAACCTCTCAGAGGGTTTAAAGACTTGGCGGTATGTAGGATACATCATTGTGAAATTATTCTTAACAGTAGGTATTCAGAAATGAAGAAGATCACCAGTGTTGTTTTTAAAACTTTCATTTGAACAATTAGTTTTTCTACCTCTTTTAGTAAATCGATCACTGTTGAGTGGTTTTAAACGATTTTCAAAAACTTAAATTATTCGAAAAAGAAACGAAATTTGCAACACTGTGAAAAAAAGACATTTCAAATATGTTTATTTATTGCGGAGATATAATCAATCGAAAAGTCGGGGACATTTTCATGGGACACCAGGTATAGCGTGGTGTAAGTTATGCCATGGAGGGTTCATAGTCTTTGTTCTTCTTTGAAAGCCTTATTTATAGAAGCATTCAATTTTTGAATTTATCTTATTATAAGTCAATGAGTACAAAGAAAATTTGAAATGTTTGAATAATGGAATTATTCACTGCATCTTAGCCTGGCTGTTAACCCTACTTTCTTCACTCGGGAAAAAATATCGCAATTTGCAAGTTGTTCCGAGATCGTCGGTTGATATTTCATTCACAATGCACGTGCACCTTTGTGAATTAACAGCCTTGTGACATAAATATTAGTATAATACTTGTATATATGTCACTTAAACACGCTACAAAGAGTGGTGGAGGCTGCCATGAAACCCTATGAATACTGAAATGCCATTCCTTTCGCCACTAATTACTGTACCGGCTGATAAATTACTGCAAAGCAAGTCGCGAAACATTTGCATGAGTGTTCATAAAATAACCATATATGGAATCAAGGATTAGTGAGGGAGGAGAATGGCATTTTGGGGGGACGTGTTCTACACGTTTGATTGCAAACAGGTAATCTCCTACAAGACATGACAATGCAGCGGCACCGTCACACCGAAGCGATCAACTAACTTTGATAACCACATGGAAACGGTGTATAATACACGTCAGTAGAATTCATGGTAAGTCTGCTTAATTCATAGATGGAACCCACGCGTAATAACCAAATGGATCTTAGCTGGCAGAAGCGAGGGATAACCATGAGTCATATGGTGTCCATGTAGAACCCACATCCTCGACACGTGTCCTAACCATGTGGGCACCAGGTGGGGCCACTTTCCAAAAGTCCATGTGGTTTCCACATAGCATGGGCAGATAGAACGCATATGTAAAACATCTACAATCCATGTCGTAACCATCTGGTTTCCATGTAGAACCCACATCCTCGACAAGTGTCCTAACCATGTGGGTACCAGGTGCGGCCACTTTCCAAAAGTCCATGTGGTTTCCACATAGCATGGGCAGATAGAACCCATATGGCAAACATGGACAATCCATGTCGTAACCATGTGGCTTCCACGTGACCTTGTATGTAGGGCTGTCTTACAATCTTATAGAGCACTGACTTAAAATCTTATAGAGTAGTGTCTAACAATCTTATAGAGCACTGACTTACAATCTTATAGACTACTGTCTTACAATCTTATAGAGCACTGACTTAAAATCTTATAGAGTAGTGTCTAACAATCTTATAGAGCACTGACTTACAATCTTATAGACTACTGTCTTACAATCTTATAGAGCACTGACTTACATCTTATAGAGCATTGTCTTACAATCTTATAGAGCACTGACTTACAATCTTATAGAGTACTGACTTACAATCTTATAGAGTACTGTCTTACAATCTTATAGAGTACTGTCTTACAATCTTATAGAGTACTGTCTTACAATCTTATAGAGTACTGACTTACAATCTTATAGAGTACTGTCTTACAATCTTATAGAGTACTGTCTTACAATCTTATAGAGTACTGTCTTACAATCTTATAGAGTACTGACTTACAATCTTATAGAGTACTGACTTACAATCTTATAGAGTACTGTCTTACAATCTTATAGAGTACTGTCTTACAATCTTATAGAGTACTGTTTTACAATCTTATAGAGTACTGTCCTACAATCTTATAGAGTACTGTCTTAAAATCTTATAGAGCACTGTCTTACAATCTTATAGAGCACTGTCTTACAATCTTATAGAGTACCGTCTTACAATCTTATAGAGCACTGACTTACAATCTTATAGAGTACTGACTTACAATCTTATAGAGCACTGACTTACATCTTATAGAGCACTGTCTTACAATCTTATAGAGCACTGTCTTACAATCTTATAGAGTACCGTCTTACAATCTTATAGAGCACTGACTTACAATCTTATAGAGTACTGACTTACAATCTTATAGAGCACTGACTTACATCTTATAGAGCACTGTCTTACAATCTTATAGAGCACTGACTTACAATCTTATAGAGCACTGACTTACATCTTATAGAGTACCGTCTTACAATCTTATAGAGCACTGACTTACAATCTTATAGAGTACTGACTTACAATCTTATAGAGTACTGACTTACAATCTTATAGAGTACTGACTTACAATCTTATAGAGTACCGTCTTACAATCTTATAGAGTACTGTCTTACAATCTTTTAGAGCACTGACTTACAATCTTATAGAGTACTGACTTACAATCTTATAGAGTACTGTCTTACAATCTTATAGAGTACTGTCTTACAATCTTATAGAGTACTGTCCTACAATCTTATAGAGTACTGTCTTAAAATCTTATAGAGCACTGACTTACAATCTTATAGAGCACTGACTTACAATCTTATAGAGTACTGTCTTACAATCTTATAGAGTACCGTCTTACAATCTTATAGAGTACTGACTTACAATCTTATAGAGCACTGTCTTACAATCTTATAGAGTACCGTCTTACAATCTTATAGAGCACTGACTTACAATCTTATAGAGCACTGACTTACAATCTTATAGAGTACCGTCTTACAATCTTATAGAGCACTGACTTACAATCTTATAGAGCACTGACTTACAATCTTATAGAGCATTGTTTCAATCTTATAGAGTACCGTCTTACAATCTTATAGAGTACTGTCTTACAATCTTATAGAGTACTGTCTTACAATCTTATAGAGTACTGTCTTACAATCTTATAGAGTACTGTCTTACAATCTTATAGATTACTGTCTTACAATCTTATAGAGCACTGTCTTACAATCTTATAGAGCACTGTCTTACAATTTTATAGAGCACTGTCTTACAATCTTATAGAGTACTGTCTTACAATCTTATAGAGTACTGTCTTACAATCTTATAGAGTACTGTCTTACAATCTTATAGAGCACTGTCTTACAATCTTATAGAGTACCGTCTTACAATCTTATAGAGTACTGTCTTACAATCTTATAGAGTACTGTCTTACAATCTTATAGAGTACCGTCTTACAATCTTATAGAGTACTGTCTTACAATCTTATAGAGTACTGTCTTACAATCTTATAGATTACCGTCTTACAATCTTATAGAGTACTGTCTTACAATCTTATAGAGTACTGTCTTACAATCTTATAGAGTACTGTCTTACAATCTTATAGAGTACTGACTTACAATCTTATAGAGTACTGTCTTACAATCTTATAGAGTACTGTCTTACAATCTTATAGAGTACTGTCTTACAATCTTATAGAGTACTGACTTACAATCTTATAGAGTACTGACTCACAATCTTATAGAGTACTGTCTTACAATCTTATAGAGTACTGTCTTACAATCTTATAGAGTACTGTCTTACAATCTTATAGAGTACCGTCTTACAATCTTATAGAGTACTGTCTTACAATCTTATAGAGTACTGTCTTACAATCTTATAGATTACCGTCTTACAATCTTATAGAGTACTGTCTTACAATCTTATAGAGTACTGTCTCACAATCTTATAGAGTACTGTCTTACAATCTTATAGAGTACTGACTTACAATCTTATTGAGTACTGTCTTACAATCTTATAGAGTACTGTCTTACAATCTTATAGAGTACTGTCTTACAATCTTATAGAGTACTGACTTACAATCTTATAGAGTACTGACTCACAATCTTATAGAGTACTGTCTTACAATCTTATAGAGTACTGTCTTACAATCTTATAGAGTACTGTCTTACAATCTTATAGAGCACTGACTTACAATCTTATAGAGTACTGTCTTACAATCTTATAGAGTACTGTCTTACAATCTTATAGAGTACTGTCTTACAATCTTATAGAGTACTGACTTACAATCTTATAGAGTACTGACTTACAATCTTATAGAGTACTGTCTTACAATCTTATAGAGTACTGTCTTACAATCTTATAGAGTACTGACTTACAATCTTATAGAGTACTGACTTACAATTTTATAGAGTACTGACTTACAATCTTATAGAGTACTGTCTTACAATCTTATAGAGTACTGTCTTACAATCTTATAGAGTACTGTCCTACAATCTTATAGAGTACTGTCTTAAAATCTTATAGAGCACTGACTTACAATCTTATAGAGCATTGTTACAATCTTATAGAGTACCGTCTTACAATCTTATAGAGTACTGTCTTACAATCTTTTAGAGCACTGACTTACAATCTTATAGAGTACTGACTTACAATCTTATAGAGTACTGTCTTACAATCTTATAGAGTACTGTCTTGCAATCTTATAGAGTACTGTCCTACAATCTTATAGAGTACTGTCTTACAATCTTATAGAGCACTGACTTACAATCTTATAGAGTACTGTCTTACAAACTTATAGAGTACCGTCTTACAAACTTATAGAGTACTGTCTTAAAATCTTATAGAGTACTGTCCTACAATCTTATAGAGTACCGTGTTACAATCTTATAGAGTACTGTCTTACAATCTTATAGAGCACTGACTTACAATCTTATAGAGTACTGTCCTACAATCTTATAGAGTACTGTCTTACAATCTTATAGAGCACTGACTTACAATCTTATAGAGTACTGTCTTACAAACTTATAGAGTACCGTCTTACAAACTTATAGAGTACTGTCTTACAATCTTATAGAGTACTGTCCTACAATCTTATAGAGTACTGTCTTACAATCTTATAGAGCACTGACTTACAATCTTATAGAGTACTGTCTTACAAACTTATAGAGTACCGTCTTACAAACTTATAGAGTACTGTCCTACAATCTTATAGAGTACTGTCTTACAATCTTATAGAGCACTGACTTACAATCTTATAGAGTACTGTCTTACAAACTTATAGAGTACTGTCTTACAATCTTATAGAGCACTGACTTACAATCTTATAGAGTACTGTCTTACAAACTTATAGAGTACCGTCTTACAAACTTATAGAGTACTGTCTTACAATCTTATAGAGTACTGCCCTACAATCTTATAGAGTACTGCCCTCCAATCTTATATAGTACTGCCCTACAATCTTATAGAGTACTGCCCTACAATCTTATAGAGTACTGTCTTACAATCTTATAGAGCACTGACTTACAATCTTATTGAGCACTGTCTTACAACCTTATAGAGTACTGTCTTAAAATCTTATAGAGTACCGTCCTACAATCTTCTAGAGTACTGCCCTACAATCTTATAGAGTACTGCCCTACAATCTTATAGACTACTGTCTTACAATCTTATAGAGTACTGCCCTACAATGCAATAAAGCACTGCCCTCCAATCTTATACACTCGTATACTGTCTTACAATATTATAGAGCACTGCCCTACAATGCTATAGAGTACTTCCCTACAATGCTATATAGTACTGCCCTACAATGCTATAGAGTACTGCCCTACAATGCTATAGAGTACTGCCCTACAATGCTATAGAGTACTGCCCTACAATGCTATAGAGTACTGCCCTACAATGCTATAGAGTACTGCCCTACAATGCAATAGATTACTGACCTACAATGATTAGAGTACCGCCCTGCAATGCTATAGAGTACTGCCCTACAATGCAATAGAGTACTGCCCTACAATGCTATAGAGTACTGCCCTACAATGCAATAGAGTACTGCCCTACAATGTAATAGAGTACTGCCCTACAACGCAATAGAGTACTGCCCTACAATGCAATAGAGTACTGCCCTACAATGCAATAAAGTACTGCCCTACAATGCAATAGAGTACTGCCCTACAATGCAATACAGTACTGCCCTACAATGCTATAGAGTACTGCTCTACAATGCAATAGAGTACTGCCCTACAATGCAATAGAGTACTGTCCTACAATGCAATACAGTACTGCCCTACAATGCAATTGAGTACTGCCCTACAATGCTATAGAGTACTGCCCTACAATGCAATAGAGTACTGTCCTACAATGCAATACAATACTGCCCTACAATGCAATAGAGTACTGCCCTACGATGCTATAGAGTACTGCCCTACAATGCTATAGAGTACTGCCTTACAGTGCTATAGAGTACTGCCCTACAATGCTATAGAGTACTGCCCTACAATGCAATAGAGTACTGTCCTACAATGCAATACAGTACTGCCCTACAATGCAATAGAGTACTGCCCTACAATGCTATAGAGTACTGCCCTACAATGCTATAGAGTACTGCCCTACAATGCTATAGAGTACTGTCCTACAATGCTATAGAGTACTGCCCTACAATGCTATAGAGTACTGCCCTACAATGCTATAGAGTACTGCCCTACAATGCTATAGAGTACTGCCCTACAATGCTATAGAGTACTGCCCTACAATGCTATAGAGTACTGCCCTACAATGCTATAGAGTACTGTCCTACAATGCTATAGAGTACTGCCCTACAATGCTATAGAGTACTGTCCTACAATGCAATAGAGTACTGCCCTACAATGCTATAGAGTACTGCCCTACAATGCTATAGAGTACTGCCCTACAATGCTATAGAGTACTGCCCTACAATGCTATAGAGTACTGCCCTACAATGCAATAGAGTACTGCCCTACAGTGCTATAGAGTACTGCCCTACAATGCTATAGAGTACTGCCCTACAATGCAATAGAGTACTGTCCTACAATGCAATACAGTACTGCCCTACAATGCAATAGAGTACTGCCCTACAATGCAATAGAGTACTGCCCTACAATGCTATAGAGTACTGCCCTACAGTGCTATAGAGTACTGCCCTACAATGCTATAGAGTACTGCCCTACAATGCTATAGAGTACTGCCCTACAATATAACTTTGCATCAGATGGCAGCGAGTGGAAATAAAACCCCGATATCGCATCATCAAACAGCATTGATCGGTCGTTAAGGCGTCACATCCACAGAAGCCTCCTTGAAAAGAACAATAAATCGTGAGGTTCAATACTTGATATTTTCGCGCAGGAGCTCGACGGAAACGCCTCTAATTTCCTGCCTTTTCAGAGCATCGCCCCGCTGCTCACAAAATGCCCCGCTGCTCACAAAATGCCCCGCTGCTCACAAAATGCCCCGCTGCTCACAAAATGCC
The DNA here is from genome assembly GCA_030386875.1 of Morinoia aosen. Classification (NCBI taxonomy): domain Eukaryota; kingdom Metazoa; phylum Arthropoda; class Malacostraca; order Amphipoda; family Talitridae; genus Morinoia; species Morinoia aosen. The sequence continues at coordinate 46,723,583 of CM059567.1, read as the reverse complement.
CCGCTGCTAACAAAATGCCCCGCTGCTAACAAAATGCCCCGCTGCTAACAAAATGCCCCGCTGCTCACAAAATGCCCCGCTGCTCACAAAATGCCCCGCTGCTCACAAAATGCCCCGCTGCTAACAAAATGCCCCGCTGCTAACAAAATGCCCCGCTGCTAACAAAATGCCCCGCTGCTCACAAAATGCCCCGCTGCTCACAAAATGCCCCGCTGCTCACAAAGTGCCCCGCTGCTCACAAAATGCCCCGCTGCTAACAAAATGCCCCGCTGCTAACAAAATGCCCCGCTGCTAACAAAATGCCCCGCTGCTCACAAAATGCCCCGCTGCTCACAAAATGCCCCGCTGCTAACAAAATGCCCCGCTGCTAACAAAATGCCCCGCTGCTAACAAAATGCCCCGCTGCTCACAAAATGCCCCGCTGCTCACAAAATGCCCCGCTGCTCACAAAATGCCCCGCTGCTCACAAAATGCCCCGCTGCTCACAAAATGCCCCGCTGCTCACAAAATGCCCCGCTGCTCACAAAATGCCCCGCTGCTCACAAAATGCCCCGCTGCTCACAAAATGCCCCGCTGCTCACAAAATGCCCCGCTGCTCACAAAATGCCCCGCTGCTCACAAAATGCCCCGCTGCTCACAAAATGCCCCGCTGCTAACAAAATGCCCCGCTGCTAACAAAATGCCCCGCTGCTAACAAAATGCCCCGCTGCTAACAAAATGCCCCGCTGCTCACAAAATGCCCCGCTGCTCACAAAATGCCCCGCTGCTCACAAAATGCCCCGCTGCTCACAAAATGCCCCGCTGCTCACAAAATGCCCCGCTGCTCACAAAATGCCCCGCTGCTCACAAAATGCCCCGCTGCTCACAAAATGCCCCGCTGCTCACAAAATGCCCCGCTGCTCACAAAATGCCCCGCTGCTCACAAAATGCCCCGCTGCTCACAAAATGCCCCGCTGCTCACAAAATGCCCCGCTGCTAACAAAATGCCCCGCTGCTAACAAAATGCCCCGCTGCTAACAAAATGCCCCGCTGCTCACAAAATGCCCCGCTGCTCACAAAATGCCCCGCTGCTCACAAAATGCCCCGCTGCTAACAAAATGCCCCGCTGCTAACAAAATGCCCCGCTGCTAACAAAATGCCCCGCTGCTCACAAAATGCCCCGCTGCTCACAAAATGCCCCGCTGCTCACAAAATGCCCCGCTGCTCACAAAATGCCCCGCTGCTCACAAAATGCCCCGCTGCTCACAAAATGCCCCGCTGCTAACAAAATGCCCCGCTGCTCACAAAATGCCCCGCTGCTCACAAAATGCCCCGCTGCTCACAAAATGCCCCGCTGCTCACAAAATGCCCCGCTGCTCACAAAATGCCCCGCTGCTCACAAAATGCCCCGCTGCTCACAAAATGCCCCGCTGCTCACAAAATGCCCCGCTGCTCACAAAATGCCCCGCTGCTCACAAAATGCCCCGCTGCTCACAAAATGCCCCGCTGCTCACAAAATGCCCCGCTGCTCACAAAATGCCCCGCTGCTAACAAAATGACCCGCTGCTAACAAAATGCCCCGCTGCTCACAAAATGCCCCGCTGCTCACAAAATGCCCCGCTGCTCACAAAATGCCCCGCTGCTCACAAAATGCCCCGCTGCTCACAAAATGCTGATCAGCCCGCATGTTTCACTCATTTCTTTTGCAGTGGAGGAATGGAAGGTGACGGAGCAGCAAGCGGAGCGACGCGAGAAAATTACGTGTTAATTTTTGTTTAATCGGCACTGTATACGCACCATTTACGTACACTGTATACGTACCATTTACGTACACTGTATACGTACCATTTACGTACACTGTATACGCACCACTGTAAACGTACCATTAATGAAGCCTTCATTTGAAACAGCAATTTCACTAAATAATTTTGCAATCATTGTGAATGAATATCTGATGCGAGGAAAAATGTAGCGAAAAGTTTTCCAAATATATGGAACACTCAAACCGTAAAAATTTGACCACAAGTCGAAGGACGCTATACTTTCCTTCTTAAGGCCCTAGTTAGAGCACATCTAGCATGCGCAGTGCAACTCTGTTCCTCTATCCTACGACGAGAACTCAACACACTAAACTCGCCTCCATGAACAAAGAAGATTCCGCCGTAAATTAGTAGAAGCCATCAAATACCTGAACAGCTTTGACAATATTGGCCCAGACGGGCTTTTCGACAGTAAGGACTGTGTCCAAGTCAAAAATATGGCCGGTATTAATACGAAAAAAAGTTCAAGGCAGCTCAGGTTCTAATTTTATTACTAGACAGAATCGACAGCCAGCTCCCAGAAAATGTGCACAAGCACAATGAATGCGTTAAAAAATCGTCTTGACTATTTTCGGGCTGGCCATCTGCCATTATTAAAATATGTACGAGGGTTAACCGAAATTCCAGGGAGATTTTTAGAAAAAGAAAAACTATAAAAGGAATACTTGAACTGCATTTCATTATGCGAGACGTATACTATTTTATTGCTGATGCTACATCTGATGGCACTGTCAACACAGCTTACGAAAAACACTTCTGTGACTGTTTCTGATAATGTTAAGAAAACTGCTAAATTATGGACCGATATATATTTTTTGCCACGGCCACATGTTGAAAAATATTCTCAATATGGATGTACTGGTGTCCGAGCTGGTGAAAACGACCGTGAATGTAACTCTGCCGCCCGTGGGGAGTTGTGGTGTGACGGTGCGGCACTTGGGGGGACGCGAGAGCGGCCACTCCGCTTGTTTCTCTTCCCATATTCCATTTCAGCCTTATTCTACTCTATTTTATTCGTATTCTATTTCACCCTTATTATATTTTATTTTTTTCTTTCATTTTGTTCTATTTCTTTCTTATTCCATTCTATTTCATTCTTATTTTAATCTATTTCTTTCTTATTCTATTCTATTTCATTCATATTTTATTGGTATATACCAATTAAATTGGTATATACCAATTTTATTGTATTTCATTCTTATTTAATCTATTTCATTCCTACTCCAGTGTATTCCATTCATATTCTATTCTTGTTGCCCTTTTGTTTCGCGGGAAATGCATTCCTGCAAGCAACACATATCACATTTTAAGTATTATGAACATATGTCGATTTCAATCACAGTGGTTCAAACACATTTTTTGACTGCCGCTAAAATATACTGCTTACATTCGTGGTCAGCAACTCGTGGTCCTTAGCTTGTTGTCTGCTGTTCGCTGTTTGCAGCTTGTGGTCTATAGTTCAGGTCTGCAGCTCGTTGTTTGCAGCCCATTGTCTAGAGCTCATTGTTTGCAGCTTGTGGTCTAGAGATCATGGTCTGTAGTTTATGGTCTGTACCTCGTTGTCTACAAGTCGTTGTAGGCAGCTCGGGGTGTGCAGCTTGTTTGCACGTTTGTCGTCTCCAGCTCGTGGTCTAGAGCTCATGGTCTGTAGTTCGCGTTCTGCCGCTTGTAGTATAAAGTTTATGGTCTGCAGGTCACGGTCCAGAGCTCCTGGTCTGTAGATCGGGATAAGCAACTCATAGTATTCAGCTCGTGGTCTGCAATTCGTGGTCTGTATCTCCTGCTCTGCAAATCGTTGTCTACAGCTCATGGTGTGCACTCGCTGTCTCAGGCTCGTGGCTATTAAATCTCGTTTGCCCAGCCCAATTTCATTGCAACCTCAACTCAGTGACACCCCTGGAAGTCGCCGGCCCCCTTGCGCCGGCCCCAACAGCTCGTCACGATTGTCTGATCAGCTGCAGCTCAGTTTTACTCCCTGGCCTCCATTGGACGCCAGGGAGGCTTTAAATTGTTTCGATGAAGATTCATCAGCTGTCGATTGCCTGCATTGCAGCTCAGGAAGCTCTCCGCCGTCTAACGATAGCACTTAATTACCTTCACTGGAATGCCGTAATTTCAGGGACTTTTGGTAAAATTCAGGATATTTAGCGACCTTCAAAAGCTCTCATTGGTTTTCAAGCAAGATTAACTGACTTCCTGAACTCCAAATGAGCTTAGTTGGAGTTTTGTGTCAATGAAAGACCTTTTAATAATGGGAAAATTGTGAAGGAGCTCATTGAAGTGCTGATTGGCAGCGAGGGTGAGCTGAGTAAGAAATCGTACGTGCCTCTTCAGCGCCGACGGTCCCCTCGCGAGGTCGGTAAATGCGCTCTGTGCACGGTAATTACTTCAGGCGATCTGTGCTCGAGGCAATAAAAGACAAAGAAGCTGCAAGTAGTCTTATGTATGGGGATAATACCCTCAAAGAGAGATGCAATTAGCGTCATGTTGAACCGAACTCTTGAAATAAGAGAGATTTTATGGGTGTAAGTGGTATTTAGAAAAGGCATTAAAGCTTGCGCGCAGGATTTATTACAGTAGATTATCTCACAGAGTGACGCTATGCCACTCAATTTTCCAAACATCGAGCACTGGAACAGTTGTCTGTGAACAAGTTTAGCGAATTCTATGATTCTCTCTATGTCTCGAAAATTACAAAAATATCCAATCAAATTGAATGCGAATTAATGTAGTGTAAATCATAAAATATTATTCAAGTAAGATCTAGAGACATGACTTCGAAAATTTTTGTAGATAATTCATAAAAAATAGGAAATATAGGAATACTTTTGAAAATTGTGAAATTATTCAGTGGATCGCTTAAAAAAAGATTGGATATACGTTTCTCGTGTTTAATTGTATAAGAAGGCAGCAGCGCACAACGTCCAGCCCTGCACACAAACACTTTGTAGGATATTGCAAGTAAAATTGATATTTTATTGCGAAAGGACATGAAAAAGGAATTCTGGGCAGATGGCATACGGAGTCACATTATATTTTCCATAGAGGTTTTGTACAATAAATTTAGTCTAGAAGTAATTCTTGGTGGGAGAAACAATTAATGAAAATTTTAAAAGCATTTCAGAATCAATATGAATATTAACCAGAGTTGAGGCAAAGATGAGAAATAATTTCAAAAATATAGATTAGTTTCTGACAGTAAAAATTTGAGCTAAAATTGGGCAATGAAATTATGTATGTAAATTAGAGATAAACAACTAAAAGCTATTATTGATATGAATTATGATAATTTTCTACGTACTAAAGTCAATTTACAGGAATGGAACTCCAATTTGTCTAACTTTTCAGGAAACTGGTAAATTTTGCGGTCTCCTTGAGCAAAAGATATTTAAATACTGGTTGTATTCACCGTAGACTTTTTCAATTGTAAAGCTTAAATTACTGTGTGAAAGGTTTTTGAATTGACGCGACGAAGAATTGCGCTAATGTCTGTGTAAAGGAATTGAGCTTCGATTTCAATTACTTTGTCAAAAAACTAAATTTGGCGAAGGGACTCTAGAGTGAAAGATACTTAAATACTGGTTGTTTTCACCGTAGACTTTTTCAACTTCGTCTCTCATATTCTTGTGTGAAATGTTTTCAAATCAATACAACGAGGAATTTTTTGTGATAAAAACCCCTCAAAACTCTTAAGAAAACACAAATTAAAATTTTAAAATAAAATTACATACTTAATATAGCTTATTCGCCCATCGATGTACTCTTGAGATATTGCTGGTATGCGGTGAGCCGTATTTTGCGGCTCCAGCCTCCAGCGCCGAAGCCTTGCTGAGGTAAGTGAAAGGAGGCATGGAGGCGTGTAAGTCTGCATGATAAACAACTTCCTGCTGCGCAAACTCCATCTCTTAAATCATCTTCTTGCCCCTGGGTTTTTCTTGGAGTGAAGCTATCAGCTGTTACGCTCTCCCTACCTTGGTTCAGAAGCCCTCGACAGTGTTGCCAAACTTTCTGGATTTCTTGAATTCAAAGATCGCTTATTATCGGGTCATGTTCAAGGGAAGAAGTGCTTCTAAGAAAAATTAATTTAGCATGAACTAAAAAATCCCAAAATCAATACTTAAGCACTTAAAAACTCAACTTCGTAGTTAACTTTCCGATTGGAAAATTTTCCGTGACAAAAATCTACAGCGTTAGATAACTTGAAATTTACAGATTTTATCATGACCGAGCAGGCAAGTGAGCCTCCAGTACCGCAATGGCTGTCATTGAGTGAGGCAACGCAGTGTGTGCTCCTGAGCCAGCGCTGGCAGTGCGGGGCAGGATTCCAGTACGGGCAAACTTGGAGCCTTAATGAAGAACTTATGTCCACGGAAGTGCTCATCCTCGAGCGCTAACACGTCGGGACTTCGTCCCTGTGGTATAGGGGAGACATATCAGTATCGCAAAATGCGTATATAATTCATTCGGTTTACTTGATTTATATATGATTAATGTAATGATGGGTTATAATGTAAACAGACGACAGTTTTAAATTTTTGAATACATGAAATTTATTTGTGTGAAACAGTGAAAGCAAATGTGAATCTAATTTAGCATGAATTTTACTACGCATAATTTTTCTTAGTGTCATTATGTCCTATAATTAAACAAGTCGATGAGTGTAGCTGCGAATTGAACTGTGAAACTGAGGTGCCAGACTTCGTCGTGAATGAATTCAGAAATGTGGAAAAATGAGTTTTTTAATGTAACTTCGGAAACTTGATTTTTATCGCTGAAAAAAATAGTGAATACAAATAAATTGATAAAATTGATTAGTACTATGCCTAAAAACGCGATGTAAAAAAAGGATTTAAGCCAAAATTTTTTTTCTGCAAAAATACTTCAATTCCAGAGTGGCAATGGAAAGTTAAAAATTCCAAGTCAAATGCTGCGCCTGGAGACTACTTATTACAGCAGCTCATTCTGCCAGAGGACACTGATTGACGCCAATTGATTTTGTTGCAGAAAATCTATGTATTTCATATGAGGAGTCATTGGAACTGGAAGACATGTTGGTTCAGGCATCTCTCTCCCTTCCAGTCGTATAGATAAAATACTGCGGTATTAAGAGCCTCGAAAATTTACCTCATTCTAAAATAATCACATGGAAAATAATGTAATTAATCTGGTTTCGAACCTGAATTTAAAACTACAATTTTTTTTGAAATACAATTGGGAATTATATTAAAGAAAAACAAAGGCGAATAATCTCACAGTTTAGAATTTTCTCACGTCAAGAAAAAAAATCTTCGGTGAGGCACTCATATAAAATAAATTGCAAAGAGTTCTATTTACATCCTCTCATACATAAATATTTATACTCAAATATAATTTCGACTTCTGATGCGTCTGAAATTTGTGGGTTAAAAATTATTACTAGAGGCTAAAATAACAATAAAATAGACTCTAATAGCAAGAATAGAGGCTAAAATAACAATAAAATAGACTCTAATAGCAAGAATAGAGGCTAAAATATCAATAAAATAGACTCTAATAGCATGAATAGAGGCTAAAATAACAATAAAATAGACTCTAATAGCAAGAATAGAGGCTAAAATAACAATAAAATAGACTCTAATAGCAAGAATAGAGGTTCAAATAGCCATAGGCTAAAAAAACGACTATTATAATTGACCGAATAAAAACAAAAATAAAATAATAGGAATTTAAAAACAGAGCCTAAAATTGCAAGAAAATGAATACTTCATGCCTGTGACATTCCTGAGGCGAAGCTGCGTACTTGGCTCAGGTAGAAGTGAAGGAGTAAATAATTTAGAGATGTAATCATTAGTCTTCTTTTTAATTTTTTTCTGCTGCTTCGAAAGGCGTTGCAGGTAATGGATCATTGTTCGGAAAGGGAAAATTTATTAGCAGTAGACCTGAGATGGTTCTGTATTTATGATGTTATCTAAGAGCTTGTTTTGGTATTCCGTGAGGCATACATAGTTTAAATTGAAGATAATAGTGATAACGATATTAGTGAGCGTTCATAACATTTATAGATGTAAATTGATGTGGTATTTTTTACATACGTTATACATTTCAAGTGATTTGTGAAGGTAGAGTGTGTGAATATCAAGAATAAAAAATATATACTACCGTTTCTCTTGCATTTGCTTTGTAATCTTCTTGAAGAGTTTTTTGATAGATGATGGCCACACAAAAAGTTGAAAAAGTATTCCTTTTTTCGCGTAATGTCTACAATATACTTTATTTATATGGAATAGGTGTTGTGTTTGCATGATACCAACTTTAGCCAAAATGTTCCGGCAGTAATCGATTCATCACACGCAAATAAGTAGAACATAATGCTTATGAACAATAAATTTATCACACGCAAAGAAGTGGAACATAATGCTTATGAACAATAAATTTATCACACGCAAAGAAGTAGAACATAATGCTTATGAACAATAAATTTATCACACGCAAAGAAGTAGAACATAATGCTTATGAACAATAAATTTATCACACGCAAATAAGTAGAACATAATGCTTATGAACAATAAATTTCACCTTTTTAAGCATGACAGGAAATAACGTATATAAGCTCTTCTACTTTCTACCTTTGTTCCGAACGAGATAAAAATTGTTCATTTATGTTAAATTACAAAACAACATTTTTAATAATGCAAAACGTGAGATTCTGAACTAGCTTCAGGGAGTGAAGCGATATGCGTTGTATTACTGCGTCGTTACATTTTCCTGCGGAATCGTTCACAATTGATTTATTTTACGCGACTGCAAAAGATGTACGATAGCAAAGCGAGTTCAGTCGCTGCTTTAAAGCAAACATCAGATTTTATTTTTCATAAGCAAGCATATATATGAAGAGAAATCATGAAAGAAATATCAGACGATGAAATACTTTCTTCAATTATGAACGCCTTTAGATTTGTAAGCAATTATAGAATGGCACCACGATGATAATCTTCGTACACATCTCAACTTCCAGAGTCGTGTCATACGCACACATGCACAAAGTGTTCAATTTTCACAATGTCCAACCAAAAAATTAGAGCAGTGCCAATGGTTTCCTAAGTTTCTTTAAAAGTTCTAAAAGTAATATCCTTATTCCTTGGCTTAGAAAAGTTATTCTCCGAATATGTAGTCGTTTATTGATGTAAAAAATTGTCCTTTGTCAGGTGCCTAAACTTTTGTGGAGAACTAGCATTTTGAATTTGTAAATGAGACGTTATTGAAACGTTTTGTTTCACTTCCGCAGATTTTTGACGATTTTCCCACACATACGAAACAGTGCATACATTTCTTAATTATGCCTGTAGATATTTTCAAATTTGGAAATATCATTCCGCAAATTTAAGCACAGGTACAGGTATGTTAAACAAATCGAGAAATAATTACCTATCAGATTAGGCAATTTATCTGTTTCCCACCTTGGCGAGCGTGGACTTCCCTGTGTTGCTCTCTTGTTTGGCGGGTCTCATTTTATCGAAATCGTTCGCTTCTAACATACAAGTTGTAGTATTTCTTATTGTTACACTCGATAGTCAGCTTTTTTTCGAATAAGTATTATTCAGCAGGGAAAAAGATCAAGTTAATGCCTGTCTCACATCCACCACCTCACATCCACCACCTCACATCCAGCACCTCACATCCACCACCTCACATCCACCACCTCACATCCACCACCTCACACCCACCACCTCACATCCACCACCTCACACCCACCACCTCACATCCACCACCTCACATCCACAACCTCACATCCACCACCTCACATCCACCACCTCACACCCACCATCTCACATCCACCACCTCACTTCCACCACCTCACATCCACCACCTCACATCCACCACCCCACATCCACCACCTCACATCCACCACCTCACACCCACCACCTCACATCCACCACCTCACATCCACCACCTCACATCCACCACCTCACATCCACCACCTCACATTCACCACCTCACATCCACAACCTCACATCCACCACCTCACATCCACCACCTCACATCCACCACCTCACATCCACCACCTCACATCCACCACCTCACATCCACCACCTCACACCCACCACCTCACATCCACCACCTCACACCCACCACCTCACATCCACCACCTCACATCCACAACCTCACATCCACCACCTCACATCCACCACCTCACATCTACCACCTCACATCCACCACCTCACATCCACCACCTCACATCCACCACCTCACATCCACCACCTCACATCCACCACCTCACACCCACCACCTCACATCCACCACCTCACATCCACCACCTCACATCCACCACCTCACACCCACCACCTCACATCCACCACCTCACACCCACCACCTCACATCCACCACCTCACATCCACAACCTCACATCCACCACCTCACATCCACCACCTCACATCTACCACCTCACATCCACCACCTCACATCCACCACCTCACATCCACCACCTCACATCCACCACCTCACATCCACCACCTCACACCCACCACCTCACATCCACCACCTCACATCCACAACCTCACATCCACCACCTCACATCCACCACCTCACATCTACCACCTCACATCCACCACCTCACATCCACCACCTCACATCCACCACCTCACATCCACCACCTCACATCCACCACCTCACATCCACCACCTCACATCCACCACCTCACATCCACCACCTCACATCCACCCCCTTACATCCACCACCTCACATCCACCACCTCACATCCACCACCTCACACCCACCACCTCACATCCACCACCTCACATCCACCACCTCACATCTACCACCTCACATCCACCACCTCACATCCACCACCTCACATCCACCCCCTTACATCCACCACCTCACATCCACCACCTCACATCCACCACCTCACATCCCCCCCCCAAGTCGCTGGTGAAGCCGCCGTGCGAGGCGGAAGCTTCAATCAGTGAGTCCGGCGCGAGATTTTTCCGTGCAACAGCAGCTGATGGCGCCGTCAACAGCTTGTTTTTTTCAGCTGCGTCAGGCCCTGTTTGTCTCTTGCATCTGCGCGCATTCATCAAGGATTTCAAGAAAGCTTTTTCAGTAGCTTTATTTCATGTAAACAAAACATAAGCTTGGATTTTGTAGAATCCATCTCATATCTGACCCCCAATATGGGCTTTGAGTTATATTATTTAGTTGATGTCTGACCCCCAACTAGTGAGGTGTATGATGCAGGGTTGAGAATGTACTCCTCGCCCTCTCGGGATACAAACCTGTCTCGCAACAGTACACTCTGCATTCAACAAGACCCCCGCGTTTTCCACTGCGTCGGAGTTGCCGCGTCCTACGCAAAAGAAGCGATTTCAACTTCACGGATCAGTGGAGGGCCAGCAAAATGAGCAGCTTTGACAGCACGTATTTGGTTTCATGGATACGAAATTAAAGCATGTAATGGTTCTAATTTTCTGAGTAGTTTCTCATCGTTTAAACTGAAAATATATTTGTCTTAAATTGATGCAATTGAAGTGCATGTTAAAATAAATAATGAAATGATAGTTCATTGTGTTTAAATTTTAGAAATTATTGAATGTTGAAAAACATGGGACTCAAAATTGTTTGGAAATATTCGTTCATGAAAAATAAATTCCGAAAATGTCCATTAAGTTAGGCGTACCTGAGTTTTTTTCTATCATTTGCAGGATGTAGATTCTTACGTAGAAATTTATTAAGTTCGTTCAGATGAATAAGTTTCCACGTATTCCATTTGATCGTCTTTGCACCTCCTACTGCACATTACAAGGAATATGTTTAATATTTAATTAATAATTAAATAAGACATACATACATACATGCATACATACATACATGCATACACACATACATATACCAGGCTTCTCCTGCCTATGGGAGGGTAGCCGACAGCAGGCCGGCCACAATCATCACCCTTAGTCACTAGGAAGCGTGAGAGGTAGCACTGGCCGCATCACACTGCCAGGATCAGCAGCAGCCCAGCACAACCATCTTCCACATTCAGGCCCGACAGCCATAGCTGGTTTACTCCAACCTCTTCATTGAGTGCAGCCTCTCCCCCCGCAGAGGACAGGTCAACCCCATCACACGCGGGCAGGCTTCCAGTACTGCGTCAAAAAAAAAATTACCCTCTTATGCACTGCTTCCGCAGTGATCCCTCTCGCCACGTCCACAGTCAGACCCCTCTCATACAAGGCACGTTTCACCCCATCCATCCAACTCATCCGTGGTCCACCTCGCACCCTAATAAGTAAAATTATTGAATAATAGCATTAAATAATAACAGTCGTGTATTTATTTGTGAAGATGTATGCGTGTCACACTTTCGGTCCGTCACTGTCGTCCGTCACACTTTGAATCATAACATTAGGTCCGTAGCACAGATACAAGCTTCAACTACTTAGTCCCGTGCTTAGGTACCTCAGGAGATGTACCTCAGATACGTTTCATTATCTCATTTAGGAAGCAGTTTCAGGGACGAATTCCATGCTTAACTTAAAATAATGATGTTATTTTGCTCTGCGCGGCAACACTAATCAAAGAAAGCGTCACCATTTTTTCATTTCGGTCTCTGACGGACGCGCCTCTCTGGGTCACCATACCGATGGCATAGCTCCCACCGCTACTTCAATTTAGAAACGTAGAATGAGTGAGCCTAGTAAACAAACTTTAAAATTGGTGTGTGCGTACTTTCACGAGTGCAGCTTTGAGTTGACACTTTTAAAACAGCGGTGGGAGTGCTGGGTATAATTATTGGTCTCTCTATCACCGAACTTGTGACCGTCGCAGCCGCTAAAGTTCGCCTCTTCATCACCGTCTCTCGACCGCTAGCAACACCGGCCCAACTCCGAGGTCTCCAATCCGCGCAAAACTTTGCTCACGAGAGAAATGCACTTATTGTTTAGTCATTGAAAAGGAATAAATGACGTTCGCTGAGCTCTGGAAAGAGAAAAATAGTTTCTTATTACCCCTGAAAAGAGAAAAATATAGCTTGAACTATAATGAAAAAAAAATTGTTTTTATCGTCACTGAAATGGAAAAATAGTGTTCTTACCTTAATAAAAATATGGGAAAATAGTCTTCGCACCTTAATGAAAAAGAAATATAGTCTTCGTGTCTTAGTTGAAGAGAAATCCTTGTTCCGTCAATACAGAGAAAGAACACGTCTCATCACTGAAAAGAAAACAAAGTTTGTGGCCTCCTTGACAAGAAGAAGGCAGTTTTCTGTTTTTCATCTTTGGAAAAAGCGTTACTCCCTCGCTGCAAAAGGGAAGTAGTTTCAGTTTCTTCCCTCAAAACTGGAGAAGCTTTTCATGCTTCATGACTGAATGGAAATTCTATTTAATCGATGACGAAATAAAAGTTTTCGTTTAGTAAAAGTTACGTTTCGGAAATCATAGGTACATCGCTGCAAGCTTATCCCCGTCTCATGACCGTTTTGAGAGTTAGATTTCATATTTGTTGTTGTCAATGCGAGCTGTACATCACCAGAGAAGCTTAAATATAGTTCATGTTATATAACAATATTTTAATATCACTAAGTGATATGATTTCAGACGGATTTACCAGAGAAAAATTGTCCGAAGAGCCTCCGTTCTGAAAGGTTGACGCATTTCTTGAATGACTAATGCCATAATGGACGCCCGCTTTGAAGTTCCGTGACGCAATATTTTTCCAACGTTTCTCGAGTGCTTTTCCAAAGTGGACTCGAGATTCTTAAGGTGTGAAATTTACATTTAAAAACGTTTTTTGACTTTTTGAGTACTGGCTTACGATTTGCTAATTTGGTGAAATCATTTAATGACAGAATGGATTTGTTGAAACATTTTGTCTCGTTTCTGCAACCTTCAAATGATTATTTTTCGTAAAATACTTTATGAAACAAATGCTTAATTTATACACGTTTTTAATTCACCCGTAACACCATTTTAGAGGGTATTATTTTGAGGTCATTACTTCTGTAACCTCATTTCTGATTAGTTCCCTTCGTTTTCTTATTTTTAGACATCGTTCTCTCATTTCAGCTACTCTTATGGGAACTTTCTCCTGAGCTTGGTTTTGTGCTTCATGATACCATCGTCCTCTAAATATTAGGTTTATCTTTAAATTCATTTTAGCGTTCATCTATAGTTCCACATCTCTCCAGTGGCTGTCTCCGTAAGATCCTGTCAGCCAGCTCTCTATCAGATTGGTCAGCTTTACTTCTCAACACTTCTACCCAAGAGACCTCCTGTTCCTCTCTTCTGCTTCGTTTTCTTGTTACCTGTGATGTAATAACTTAAAAATAGCCCGCAGCTTCATCACGCCCGTCATAACGGCCTCGCTTCACCAGTTCCATTGAGTTCTGTTAAGTTCTCCGATACCTTTACGTGTAGCTCAATTTTGTAGTGCAGTTGTTACGTGTAGCGCAGTTGTTACATGTAGCGCAGTTGTTACGTGTAGCTCAGTTGTTACGTGTAGCGCAGTTGTAACGTGTAGCGCAGTTGTTACGTGTAGCTCAGTTGTAACGTGTAGCGCAGTTGTAACGTGTAACGCAGTTGTTACGTGTAGCGCAGTTGTTACGTGTAGCGCAGTTGTTACGTGTAGCGCAGTTGTTACGTGTAGCGCAGTTGTTACGTATAGCGCAGTTGTTACGTGTAGAGCATTTGTTTTGTCAGCTTCTCCGATACTTTCACGTGTAGAGCAATAGCATGCTCTTTGCATGGTTTTAACATAGACTCGGGTGTCCCAGTCGTTCTTTGCCAATCTTATTCCTATTTCAAAGCCTTGACATGATGCTTACGAGGCGAGTCGGTTAGTATGAATAAATATTTATGTTTTGCGTCTTGCAAATCCTAATTATAAATAAAAGAGCAAAGAATGTCGCTTTTAAATTCAACATTCATATTATTACAGTCTAATACTAAAAGAAGAACGTTTCGACCTGTTAGGTCATTTTCAACTTCTGTCGATAGAAAATCACAAAATCCAATAAAATTTCAAGTAAAATTGCAGACAATGAGGAAAAAAAAAATAAAAAACATCATACTAAAAAACAACAAATACAACCTAAACTAGCTGAAGGGGGAATGCAGACTGACTATCATTCAAAACCGGTTTTTCCGTTAAAATATACAAAGATTCTAAAATACGAAGTTTAATAATACCAGATGTGGATGCAATTATTTTATTGTTAAAACAGAGGAGGAGACTCTTCAACGGAAGCTGCGGGCTGAATTTCCTCCTTTGACTTCGCTTCTATTCCTCCGATACGTTAACCGGACCATTTCTACGTTCTGCACCTCTACGAAATCGTCCCACAAGAAGAAGTTGCAGAAGTTGGGGATCTTCAACAGTGTCGAGCCCTGTGATCCATCAAAAGTTGTGTTTAATTTTAGTTCAGTGGAACTGTGTGCACGTCTTAAGTATCTGCTCGCGTTTGGCTTAGATTTTTATTTGCCGGTTTATAAATTGAATTTTAATCGGTATTTCCATCATTTTGAACAGCTTGCATATAATCTTCAGTCCATGCAACGGGTTGAGTTTAGTAAATTGAAAGGAGAACTGAAGAACCTTGCTTTTAGGTATGACCATAGTTTTGAGCCGTATAAAATATTTTCTACTATTTTCAGTAACGCAGATATGAGGCTTTTGAAAAATCTTTCTTCTGATGATAGCATTATTGTCACCCGGCCAGATAAAGGCAGGGGAGTCGTTATTTTAGATCGATCTAAGTATTTACAGAGTATGCACTGCCTCATGTCCGACAAAACCAAATTTAGGGAGATTACTGAACCTGTCTTAAAATTTACTACTCGTGTTGAGGATAAGATCAACAATTTTTTGAGAAAATTTAAAAATTTGTCATTAATAACTGAAGAGTTATTAATTGTCTGTATCGGGGTCTGGGCCGGGAACTATATATGGATTACCAAAAATTCATAAGCCCAATTTTAATTTAGATTTCAAATTCAGACCAATTTTTGCCGCTTACCGAACCCCAAGTTTTTCTCTCGCTAAATTTTTAGTTCCAATCTTGGCACCATTTACGTGTGACCCCTATACCGTCCAGAATTCAAAATCGTTTGTCGAAGAGGTTACGTCCCTTAACCAGGCCGATCATTTCTTCATGGTGTCGTTCGACATTGAGAGTCTTTTTACGAATATTCCCTTGCACGAGACCATCGAAATTTGTCTTAATTACCTATTTGCTAACGTAGAATCGGTTATTGGCTTGTCAAAATCTGTATTCCGTGACCTTCTTAAAATATCTGTACTGAATTCTTTTTTATATTCAATAACAAATTTTATCAGCAACTTGACGGTCTAGGAATGGGCCTTCCATTAGGGCCGACTTTTGCCAATGTTTTTATGTGTTTCCATGAGCAACGGTGGTTAGACTCCTGTCCTGTAGATTTTAAGCCTGCATTTTATAGGAGGTACGTTGACGATACGTTTTTACTGTTTAAGAGCAGTTCTCATTGCAATCTTTTTTTAGACTACATGAATGCCCAACCCCCTAACATAAAATTTAAAATGGAGACTGAAGTAAACGGTAGTCTTCCATTCCTGGATGCCCTTATTACTCGCAACAATGGCAGATTTCACAGTTCAGTCTTTCGTAAACCTACTTGCACAGGGCTTGGGATCAGTTTTTTTAGTTTTTGCACTTTCAGATTCAAAATGAACAGCATCAAGACTTTACTTTCCAGGGCATATAGTATATGTTCATCATTTTCCTCTCTTCATAAAGAATTTGATATTTTGAAATGTTTTTTTAGATGCAACGGTTTTCCCTGCCAACTCATTGATTCAGCTATTAAAAATTTCTTGAATAATAAATTTTACAGCAAGCCGAATTCATGCTTAGTCAATAAAAAGCCGTTTTACCTGACATTACCGTATTTTGGGTACAAATCGGAAAAACTGAAAAAGGAATTGCATTTACTATTATCTAAACACTTCATGCATATAGATTTCAAAATTATATTGGTCAATACGTTCAAAATAGGGTCAAATTTTAATTATAAGGATAAAACTCCCAAAGGCATGCTCTCATCTGTTATCTACATATATTGTTGCGCACGTTGTGCGTCTGAGTACGTGGGCTCAACTAAACGGGCCCTTAGTATCCGAGTTGCTGAGCATGCTGGTAGGAGTTTTAGAACAGGCCTTCTTCTCTCTACGCCATCTCATTCTGCCATCCGTTCTCATGCAGAGAAATGCGATCTTCCAGTGCGCTTAAACGATTTTAGAATAATTGCATCCACATCTGGTATTATTAAACTTCGTATTTTAGAATCTTTGTATATTTTAACGGAAAAACCGGTTTTGAATGATAGTCAGTCTGCATTCCCCCTTCAGCTAGTTTAGGTTGTATTTGTTGTTTTTTAGTATGATGTTTTTTATTTTCATTTTTCCTCATTGTCTGCAATTTTACTTGAAATTTTATTGGATTTTGTGATTTTCTATCGACAGAAGTTGAAAATGACCTAACAGGTCGAAATGTTCTTCTTTTAGTATTAGACTGTAATAATAAGAATATTGAATTTAAAAGCGACTTTCTTTGCTCTTTTATTTATAAGTCGGTTAGTTCTATGAATGCGTAATGTAGGTGGTGTAAGCGGGGGGCAACTGCAGGTTGTGTGATGCAGGTGATGCAATAGAGGGGGTGTACTGCATGTGGTGTACTGCAGGTGGTGTACTGCAGGTGGTGTACTGCAGGTGGTGTACTGCAGGTGGTGTACTGCAGGTGGTGTACTGCAGGTGGTGTACTGTAGGTGGTGTACTGCAGGTGGTGTACTGCAGGTGGTGTAATGCAGGTGGTGTACTGCAGGTGGTGTAATGCATGTGGTGTACTGCAAGTGATGTACTGCAGGTGGTGTACTGCAGGTGGTGTACTGCAGGTGGTGTACTGCAGGTGGTGTACAGCAGGTGGTGTATTGCAGGTGGTGTATTGCAGGTGGTGTATTGCAGGTGGTGTGCTGCAGGTGGTGTACTGCAGGTGGTGTACTGCAGGTGGTGTACTGCAGGTGGTGTACTGCAGGTGGTGTACTGTAGGTGGTGTACTGCAGGTGGTGTACTGCAGGTGGTGTACTGCAGGTGGTGTAATGCAGGTGGTGTAATGCAGGTGGTGTACTGCAGGTGGTGTACTGCATGCGGTGTACTGCAGGTGGTGTACTGCAGGTGGTGTACTGCAGGTAGTGTACTGCAGGTGGTGTAATGCAGGTGGTGTACTGCAGGTGGTGTAATGCATGTGGTGTACTGCAAGTGATGTACTGCAGGTGCTCTACTGCAGGTGGTGTACTGCAGGTGGTGTACTGCAGGTGGTGTACTGCAGGTGGTGTACTGCATGTGTTGTACTGCATGTGGTGTACTGCATGTGGTGTACTGCATGTGGTGTACTGCAGGTGGTGTACTGCATGTGGTGTACTGCATGTGGTGTACTGCATGTGGTGTACTGCATGTGGTGTACTGCATGTGGTGTACTGCATGTGGTGTACTGCAGGTGGTGTAGTGCAGGTGGTGTAGTGCAGGTGGTGTGGTGCAGGTGGTGTAGTGCAGGTGGTGTAGTGCAGGTGGTGTAGTGCAGGTGGCGTACTGCAGGTGGTGTAATGCAGGTGGTGTAGTGCAGGTGGTGTAACACAGATGGTGTAGTGCAAGAGGAGTAATTTTAAAACACGGGATGCACGGGCTATCGTTGCTGATTTCATTTTCAAAATACCGGAAAAAAGTGAACAAGTTTCACGAATGCCGACCTTAATACTTTGTTTAAATTTATCACTGGCTTAATGTATATGTTTTCATCTTATATCGTAGGAAATACAGTAATTGATGGGTAATGGCAGCAATATGCCAATTACTTCATACGAGAATTTGCACAAATGTTTACTTGAGTTGCCACGTCACTAGCTGTAAAAAATAGGGTTCTTGACAAAAGATTTCTGCAATCTTACCCTAAAGATAGACAGGATAAAATTGTGCTTTTTGATGCTTGGAATACATAAATTCTCTAGAGTCGTACCATGATATTGCTCTTTTAGCTCGGCAATTTGCTTTATATCACATGCCTCTGCAGCCTCAGCTACATGCGTTATTACTTAGACAACATTCCAGAGCGGCGGCCAGCGTTCTGGCCACATCAGTTACATCGCTCGCCTAAATTTGAACGCCGTGCTTTTGGATTCAAATTCCGTGTGCCATTTCGAAATAGATAGACCTCTGCTAGCGTACACGCTCCGTTGGAGATTGCGTGCGCCTCTCTTTCCAGTGTCCTGATACGTCGACCGATCTTACACTCAGGGGCTTTTTTATTCTTTCACTCTTGGTATTTTTCACGCTTTCATTCAGGGTATTTTTCATTCTTTTACTCAGGGTATTTTTCACTTTTTCGCTCAGGGAATTTTTCATTCTTCAAGTCAGGATAATTTTGATTATTTCGCTCGGGGTATTTTTCAATCTTTCTCTGAGTCAATTTTCCATTCTTTTTCTGAGAACCTTTTCCATTCTTTTTTTGACAAAATTTTCTACTCTTGCTGTGAAATCCATTCTTCAATGAGAAAGTTTTTAATTTTTTCTCAAAATATTTTCCATTCTCTCCCATCGAAAATTTTCATTCCTTCTGTTAAAGAATTTTCCTTTTCGTTACGATTCTTAGAAAAAACTTTTTTTTGCGTGTTAGTGGAATTTGAAAAGGAATTAATATCAGATTCGTTAAGTTTTTGAGAATGTAATGCTAAAAGCGTCCGCTCTTTAATGCTGGAGACAAAAACTGCATTCGGCAGTTCCAGTCGAATGATATTTTTTCGTAAATGCGAGCGTTAAGTCCTTGTAAATTCTCCAGCATTTGCATGGCACAGAAACGGGACATTTTTGTTGCGTGTACAACCCGCTAATTTCGAGCTCCGGGCGCCTGCACACGGGCACAGTGAAATTCGTTGAAGGAATTAAAAATCGGAGTACGCATAGTAAACGCCAGAACTCAAGCTGGGTTTCCTGCCAGTTTTGTATCTTTAGTTCATGAAATTCAACGATATTTCATTTTCACATTCATCGGGTCTCACTAGCTACGTTTTCCTAGCTTTTATAAAATTTATAAGAACGTATTGGGAATTCCTGAACTCGATGTGAATACTTTGGACCATTTGTACTTTCAATTCACGCAATTGAACAGAGTTCCACTATCATTTTTCGACAGCACTCTCGTGTTATATCTTTTCCATACAATATAAAGAAAAAAATACCATAGCAGCAAATGACGCTGTTCTCTTCGACCGACCGTCAAGCTAATTCATTCATAACTTTTGTTGTGCTATTAACCTACTGTAATTCTTTGTGCTATTAACGTGCAGTAATTTTCCATGTTATTAACCAACTATAATTCAGAAGCCCCAAACAGCAACCAATGATGCGAATGTAAGAGCGGTGTAAAGTTTCACACACGTCACCGAGCTGACGGAAATAAATACTGAGATGACCCCTAATGAGATGACCCCTAATGAGATGACCCCTAATGAGATGACCCCTAATGAGATGACCCTTAATGAGATGACCCCTAATGAGATGACCCCTAATGAGATGACCCTAATGAGATAACCCCTAATGAGATGACCTCTAATGATTAATCGAGCGAGTCGAATATCACGGACTCATTAGAGCGGTGCTGCGCAAAAATTGAGGCTGCGATATTTGATATAAATTATTGCAAATTGCAATCCTAATTGAGTGATTATTTTTCAGCGTTGGATGTTTGAAATCGAGCTTCATAGCGAGCAGCATTAAAAGTGTAGGATTATAATTGTGTTGATGAATGTCCAGGCAATCCCAAACAAACTTTTTGCATTAAAAACATCGGACAAAATATTTTACTGCGATTGTGGAATATCTGAGATGCGTTGCTTGTCTTATGCCTTGAAAACACGGAACCAAATCCTTTTTTTTAAGTAACTATGCAAAATCTGAGATGCGTTGCATGAAGGTAACGTAGATTGTATGCGCCTTCCGAGCGTCTCTTTACCACAAATTGCCGTCTTGCAGCCCCGTCCAAAGCAAGGAAGGCAGCCTTTTCTTTTGCTGGCCGGAGGTATTGTATGAGGTGAAGTTACGGGAAATAATTCTTTCATTTCGTACTGGCAACAGATACTGGTCATCAAAGCAGCCTGTTTTTGTTGCATGATTCTCTTGTTCATTCTCCACTACGAGAGGGGGCACGCTGGGTCGCTCTTAGGTTGGGCACCGGCCACGAAGACCGTCTAGTTTTTGCACCTTAACCTCTTGCCGGCAAATTTACGCAGCAGGAAACGCTTAAATTGTGGAAGAATGCTTTATAACTTTTTACAATATTTTTAATGCTTAGTATACCGATGTGTTAGAAGGGCTCTGAATTGATGTGTAAACTCGTCTGTGGCTGAACAATCGACCCATAAAGTTTCCTGTGGCTGAAAATTCGACCCATGAACTTGCCTGTGGCTGACAAACCGACCCATACAAATGTCTGTGGCTGAAGAATTGACATTAACTTGTCTATGGATGATTGTAATGAACTATGTTTTGGGTGAGTTAACTCGTCGCGCGTGAGAAATATAAGTTCGGTGAAGATTCCTTAACTCGTTTTGCATTAAAATCATTAAATCAAATATTTTATACGAAAGAGTTATGAAGTTGTACCATCTAGTCAGAAGTACATTTTTGCATTGGAACTGTAATAATGATAAATTAAACCATGAAATACAGTTATAAGTATTATTACGATGGGAATGATGGGGCAGTAACGCGTTTACCATGTTGGATACCAGGTAAATGGCTGAACAAGGGAAATGAATAACCAGGAATACAAGGGAAAATGGCTGAACTGAGTAAGGCATTCCAAGCTACTGCAACATGTTAACACTCTGACCGCAACGTGCACCACCGGTGGCCACGAATGGGGTTTTCATCATGCTCCTCACCGACCAGTAGTCACAAATTCAATTTTCATAAATACTTAATTACAGCTAAACGAAGGCATGATCCAGTTTATGTTTGCTATTTTTAAAACTACATACTACATTTGACTATAAATTTGAGCTGAATATTGCACGTGAGTTTAATCAATTGCGGTCAAAGCAGTACTAGAAAATGGGGCTATTTAAATGATTGCATTTCGACACTTTCCAGGTCAGTTGCCATGATCAGAGAGCAACTTCCCGGAACTGTTCAATTTGAGGCACTGCAGAGGAAGGTAAAATTGGAGTGGATCAGATTTTTGCTTAGGTCAAGCCTCCTCAACCACAACAAAGGTGTTCTGAAAAGAGGAAGGATGACGGCATCATTTGAAATGTAGTTAAGGAAATGGAATCTATGCACAAGGTGTGTTTCCACTCAAGAATCCCTGCGTACAGAAATCGTGAATGAGGAAAACACTTATGAAACAATGTGAACGTTTAAAAAAGTAATAGTTGTGAAAAAATGGGAAAGCAACGAACTGAAAAAAGTTGGTCTATGTAAGAATAAAATTTTAACAAAAACAAAGCCTGCTTAATCTTCAGCTAGGGACCTCGCACTTTCCCCCTGAGAGCACTTGTACTAACAGATACTACAGCTGAAACTCCCTGAGTGGATAAATGATGACAGAATTATACTATCCTCATAAAACGAACGGTACGAACTGACTCCAAGCAAAAAAATGAAGTAAAATGAAATAAAGAAAACCCGGAAACTGGGTCCGGTTTCACGCCGTATTAGCTCTCGATTAACCATGCTTTGCTCAGAGCTGGACCTCATTTAAAATCTCTTTCGACAATGAATTCTATGTAGACGATATTCAACATGTTTCTAAATATTTATAATAAGTCCTAAATTATCAGAAGATTTTTAAGAATTGTCTTTCAGGTATTCGTAAACGGTACTTTCCTGTGGTTTCGCGCCGAAGAACAGATCGATCAACGTGCGTGGCTAACGTCCATGAACTTCTAACGATTTGGAAGGCCCTGAGGGATTTCTTTCCGATAAAATACCCGTAATCGGCCACTTGCTCACAGTGTTCCGAGCACCGGTGGCGGTGCACTCGCCCAGTATTTAAGGAGGTAAATTCGTCCGCCTGCTGTGGGTCGAAGGAGTCAAGTCACGGGAGCAAGTTGTAAGGCTAGACTTGTTTCACCAGATAGTTTTTGTATTACCGCATTTTCACGTCTTGTGAAATTCTTGATGAAATGCGGCCGATACAGCGACTTCACTGCATGGCTTCCTCCAGTCAGTTTCTTAATTTGAGTCTCCTGTTTCCTTAGCTTTTCCTGCTGAATTAATCCTGAAGCTGCTTCTTACACCGGACGAATAAAAGTTAAGCCAACCAGCTCCATTAATTCCATAGCTTCAAAACAAACTGGAAAGCGCCTAGAGCAGCTTTTCCTCCGGCTCGTTCTACGGCCATAATTTAGGAATGGCGCTCCCGAAGATACGCCATTTTTCACGAGCCCAATAATATAAAGACATGGTAAATAAAGAAGACCTAATGGAAAGGGATGGCTCGACAGGAGCCCTGGCTTTCTCGATAAGAAGAGAAAACCCTCTGCCTCTCAGAGGCCTTCCTTCTTCGGCGTCGGCGACGCAAGAAGTCCATTTGGAGCTTCGGGAGCAAAGTTTTAGACGCACTATTCACAATGAAGAGCCAATGAAACTGCCTGCTCGACGAGCCCAAAAGCCAACTCTGTTTTGCATCTGATCTCTCAGGCACAAGATTGATGAGTCTCAAAAAATATATTAAATGAAAGCTTTTATGGTGATCTAATTTTAACCAATTTGGATGTCGCTAGCAATAAATTTCGCTTGGTATTTTTGGAGCTTCTATTTAAAGATTTGAAGCCCGTCAAAAAAACGTTTTCTTTCTGTGGACAATCATGAGATGCTTTGGTGTTGGCTTCAAAACGAATAAAATTATGGCGCCCCTCGCTTCCTTTGCTGATGTGAGCCAACTCAAGTCGTAGCCCTAAATGGAACTTGCCAAATTTGAACATCACTTTTCATTTCTTATTCAAATGTTTCAGTGTAACAATATTTTATTTGATCCCAAAATGCACTCACGCACCTGCAGACTATCAGAATGTAAAATAACTGAATACAGGTTCAATGTATTTTTTTGCAGTAATTTGAAGCTAACAATAAAAAAAATTCTATCTTAAAACTTAGTTTTTTATTGAAAGGCTAACAATAAAACGAATTTTGCTCATTTTTATATCCGGTAAAGGTGGAAGAATCGCTCTCATCTTTCTACTGAGCAGCTTTTGTGAGAAAACTGCATTTTTTAATGGGTCAGATTTTCAAAATTCACATCATCGTAGCCTTGCAGCTGGCATCTCAAGTCCTTCTGTTAACTTGGCTGCACTACGTGCTCTTTTTGCTCACTAAAATCCGGACATTTTAGCCTTTCCAAATAAATGATCTAAACGTTTCCTATGCTACAACCCTGCACGGGCTACCAGGGGCTGTACGTTGTAGCCTGGACGCCTCTAAGGCAATTTACACTTGCAGTTCCACCTCTCGTGGATGGAAGAAACGAGCTTTGAAATATTTTAGGACGTTAGAAAGATTCTAAAAATTCGAGCTGTTAGCGTTTGCTATGTTAATTTTACTCTATAATTTAAATTCGCCGTGAATGAACGCGAGTTAGAGGTCCAAAAGGCAGTTTAAAGTAAATTTCAGGCGTAATATTCAATAACTTCTGGGAATTTATCGGAGCATCGCAAATTTACGTCTATTTGAATTACAGTGTTTTTGATGAAAGATTTAGCATTAATTTTCGCTGAGAGCATGTCGCTGGCATACGCGAGCTATTCTATTTACAAGATGTCACTCGAGCAGTATTGAAGTTGCGCAATATTAGCTCGCTTGAAATTTTTCAAACTCGCGCTTGGTCGGCCATATTGGAACCAGGGTAATTTTTTAAGTAGCTGCCCGCCGCAGCTGGTGCTGGGACGCCTCTGCCGCGCTCACCTGCTGCGCCTTCATCAACTCAACTTTTGCCCGCAGTGTATTATTTTTATTTATCATTTTTTATTCCTATTCACCCTGATGCGATGATACCATTTTTATTTTGCAATATCGTATCAGGTTCAGCTTTTTTCATGTTAGTAAGTCGATATATTTGAATATTTAGCTAACACTCTGAACCTTCTTCGGGGAAATTAGCGTGAAATGATGAAATAACTCGTGTGATTAGGAGGAATAATCTACGCGTTTTCCGGCCTAGCTTACTTTTCTTCCTGACCACGGCAACGAACTAGAGGGGTAGTACTCCATAATTTTGGTCAATTTTACATGCACTGCATAAGTTGACACGATTTTCCTGTTATCAACTTTTTTTCTGCACCTTCGTTACGAATTGAAGTGACAGCATTTTTATCTTAACGTAATCTTCAAGATATGCTGCCTCACAAAAATCATTTGTCAGCATTTTACATTAACATGATATTCAAGATATGCTGCCTCATAAAAATCATTTGTCAGCATTTTGCCTCAACATAATTTTGAAGATTTTCTGCCTTCACAGAAATCAATTGTCAGCATTTTACATTAACATGATATTCAAGATATGCTGCCTCATAAAAATCATTTGTCAGCATTTTACATTAACATGATATTCAAGATATGCTGCCTCATAAAAATCATTTGTCAGCATTTTACATTAACATGATATTCAAGATATGCTGCCTCATAAAAATCATTTGTCAGCATTTTGCCTCAACATAATTTTGAAGATTTGCTGCCCTCACAGAAATCAATTGTCAGCATTTTACATTGACATGAAATTCAAGATATGCTGCCTCATAAAAATCATTTGTGAGCATTTTACATTAAAATGATATTCAAGATATGCTGCCTCATAAAAATCATTTGTCAGCATTTTGTCTCAACATGATATTCAAGGTTTGCAGCCTCACAAAATTCGGTAGTTCAATTTCGAACAGCGACCATGCCATGGAGTGAGACCTCTAGATAGCAAATCTTCGTTTGAGTCGGTGCTTCACAGCCGCGGTAACTAACTCGGACACCCGAACCCAATCTCAACCAACACATTTTGGGCGCTGAAAAACTTTGGATCATTCTTAATATTTCCGGGAGGCTTTGCTGCTGTGGCAGCCTTCGCCCCACACAAACTAATTTAAGTTTAGTGAGCTAAGCATTTCGGGCGATGGACCCAGTCAAAAAAACATGATTCTGTCGCATTTGAAGAATTTCATAAATAATTAAAAACTTTCATTTACTTTAATTTTCCTCCGGTTACGTTATCACATCATTGCGGATGATTTCCAGAAACAACTCAATGCCGATTCACTAGTAATGCCATTTAACGCTGTTTATAATTTTAGATCTGCCATGGAATAGTCGGTGAATCATATCATCTTTCGAAGTTTCTATAAAACACGATCCTAGTGTTCGAAATGAGCATCACTCCCAATTCACTCGCATGCAGTAAGATTAAGATTAACGATAGTTGAATGATGATGAACCCAGTTATAATGAAACCCTACCTACATCGCAGTCATGATCCTTATTTTTTAACTCATAAACTAGACTCAAAAGACTTAGTTTTTACTGTGTTACTTGTCACACAAATGAACTGAAGCTGTCATCTCGGGACCTCCGCAGGACGGAGACGCGCTAGAAGCACACATTTGAACGGGCGACTCTCGCAGAAAATGTCAGCAACAATTTTATCATCTAATACAAGGTTGGATAAAGATATGCTGCCAGGATTTGTTGCCAAAATCCGTGGGTTGTTCACAGGTTCATTTGTAGCGGTATAGCCACTCCACAGGGGCTACGAGCATATGTTGTCACCAGGTCATGTTGTCACCAGGACATGTTGTCACCAGGTCATGTTGTCACCAGGACATGTTGTCACCAGGACATGTTGTCACCAGGTCATGTTGTCACCAGGACATGTTGTCACCAGGACATGTTGTCACCAGGACATGTTGTCACCAGGACATGTTGTCACCAGGACATGTTGTCACCAGGTCATGTTGTCACCAGGACATGTTGTCACCAGGACATGTTGTCACCAGGTCATGTTGTCACCAGGACATGTTGTCACCAGGACATGTTGTCACCAGGACATGTTGTCACCAGGACATGTTGTCACCAGGTCATGTTGTCACCAGGACATGTTGTCACCAGGACATGTTGTCACCAGGACATGTTGTCACCAGGACATGTTGTCACCAGGACATGTTGTCACCAGGACATGTTGTCACCGGGACATGTTGTCACAAGGACATGTTGTCACCAGGACATGTTGTCACCAGGACATGTTGTCACCAGGTCATGTTGTCACCAGGACATGTTGTCACCAGGACATGTTGTCACCAGGACATGTTGTCACCAGGACATGTTGTCACCAGGACATGTTGCCACTAGGACATGTTGCCACCAGGACATGTTGCCACTAGGACATGTTGTCGCTAGGACATGTTGCCACTAGGTCATGTTGTCACCCGGACATGTTGCCACTAGGACATGTGGCCACTAGGACATGTGGCCACTAGGACATGTTGCCACTAGGACATGTTGTCGCTAGGACATGTTGTCACTAAGACATGTTGTCACTAAGACATGTTGCCACTAGGACATGTTGCCACTAGGACATGTTGCCACCAGGACATGTTGCCACTAGGACATGTTGTCGCTAGGACATGTTGTCACTAAGACATGTTGTCACTAAGACATGTTGCCACTAGGACATGTTGCCACTAGGACATGTTGCCACTAGGACATGTTGTCGCTAGGACATGTTGCCACTAGGACATGTTGCCACTAGGACATGTTGCCACTAGGACATGTTGCCACTAGGACATGTTGTCACTAAGACATGTTGTCACTAAGACATGTTGCCACTAGGACATGTTGCCACTAGGACATGTTGCCACTAGGACATGTTGCCACTAGGACATGTTGCCACTAGGACATGTTGTCGCTAGGACATGTTGCCACCAGGTCATGTTGTTGCTGATGAACAGTGCTAGAAATTGGTAGGAGTCAACAATGTTTTTCAAATTAAAAGTCCGGAGTCTTGTAAAATGTCTCAGCAATTTCGCTGACATGTACTATTGCCTCGCACGTTCTGCGAAAGCGTTAAACATCTTGGACTTTTCTGAAGTGATTATTGCAATTTTGAAGGCATATACAGAGGAGGTATTTTTCATTTTCTCTCGTGCATAAAAACAGAATATTGTTTAGACTGTACCCAAGATTCTGAATACTATCTTTACTGAAAGTTCGTAAGTTCAACATTTCGGGCGTAGTTACCGAGCGATGTAATGGTCTTGAGATTAGAAAATGGATGAAAATATTTTCATAGGAGTGCTGTGAAAACTTTCTTAGCATTTTACTGTCAATTACTTCGCGGAGTCAAATATAGGTACTCTTTTTGACGTCAACTATGCAAGTGGACTTTTGCTCCGCATTGAAACACGCAGATTTTTAAGAATTTTCATCAAATCGAAAGTTTTTAGAGGAATATCACCTTTGAAACAACAAAAAATTCACTCCCTTACGTATTCTAAGCTTGCAGCGAGCTCTAAGGTGTCTCACAAAGCTCAATTTGAGACTTTAAGACTTGAAGTTTGGATAGACATCATTTCTGCCTTTGGAGACCCAGATTGTGTGCGTGACTGCGGGTTTGAGTAGTTTGTGTGAGAGACCTAAGTCTGGGGAAAAGGGCTGAGAAAAAAACTGTTTTCTTATAAAGGATGGAATACTTTTTATTTGATTCCCTTCATTACTAAGTTTTAATGAATTTTAACCACTTATATCTCCTTCCACCAACAGAGTAGAAATAATTCATAGCTTAAAGCTGTAGCAAAGTAACCGCAGGCTTTTTAAGTGCAATATCAACGAGGAGAAATAATTGTGCTTGTCTGAAGGCTGTCTTGTATAACTCGCGCAGTCACTCTGGTAGATATTTAACTTTAATGTATCCCTAAGACTCTATCTCTCGTTAGCTGTGATGTGCTCTGTTGAAATAAAGTTGTCTCGCCGCTGCTGCAATCGCCGCTCACACTCGTAACTGGAGGCAAACTTGAAGAACTTCGTTTTGCTTGATGGATGGAGCTTCTGGAACTTGTCTTGATGGAAGAAACTTTAGGAAGTTGATGCAAATGAAGCTCACTGCGTGTTTTATGGTAGTTGAATATGCGTTAATGATGAACATGGCAAATGAACTGGAAAAGAATCATGTCCTAAAAGCTTTTGAATCATGAAATAGTAATTCGATAAAAATTGGAGAATGATAGGCTACTTTAAAAAAATAAATATAATACCCAGAAGAACCAGTGAGGAAAAATCCCACGGTGTGTAGAATTTTATAGAAAAGACAGACATGCCAGGGTAAATGGAAGAAATTGAAAAAAATAACAGCAGAATCAAGAAAGAATTCTTTATTGCTCAGTAATACAATCAGAGTTTTGGATTATTAATTTTTACAGGCCGTTAGAAAACGAATCAACTTGTGTTTATTGCTCAAGTTTCAATAATCAAAAAATTAATATTTTTACTTGACCAAAGCTAGCGTGAGTGCCAACAAACGTAGAAATATCATTGTGCAACAAGTGAAGAAAATAGCGCTGTGACTGATTCGACAGGATATAGGCTTATAAAATGACGATATAGGCGATTGTTCTTATAATTTCATCAACAGAACAGGTATAGGCTTATAAAAAATTTTCAGGATAGTGTATATCACCATGATGAGACCATTTTCTACCTCTGATGTGACTTGGTGAGAAGTGAGCGTGATGTACCCGAGCGGCAGCGACTGCAGCAGCAGCTACACCGACCAGCCCGGCCCGAGCTGCAGCACGGCTCTGGACTGCGCTCACTGCCCGGCCCTCAAAACCAACGCCGAGGGGACCTGGGCAGGCCTCGACGTCGTGTCGAGCACGCTACCTCGGGGCTGGGACGACCGGAACTACCTGGTCACCAGCGCCGACCACAGACAAAAAGCAATTCCCCTGACCTCGAGAACAGCGGACAACTGCCAGGCTTGTTCAGAGGCCCGGCCTCCGCCCGTGATTCACCCAAGGATCTCCCCCCCTCCAGAGTGGCCCGACAGAGAGTTCGTGTGGGTGCAGGACCAGCAGTGGAGTCCGTGTTGCCTCCCAGACGCTCGCTGTGGACATTCGTGCCCCGAGGACAAAGCCCCGACGTTGGACAAGAGGAAGCCCTGCTGTGATGCTCAAGTTAAGCCCAACACTGAGCTCAACACGACGCTGATCTGCACCGTCTTCCCGCAGGACTGCCAGGTTTGATAACAGATTGCGATTCAAATGTTGCCCAAGTTTTAAAATAACTCTTTTTGTTGTGCCTCGAATGTCGGCCTTGAGTTTACAGGTAGGGACTGGAACAATTGTGTAATAATTTTTGGGTCAGGATCTAGTCTAGTTATTTAAGACCTCATTAGGTTACGGATTTATCAGCGTGTTAGAGTAAGTACAGAATGTGTCAGAATTTCTGTACCCAAGACTGCGGAAATGCGGAATGATGCGGAAATGCGTGTTTTAGAATTTGTTAAGTAAAGGTTTAACATAGAAGTTTCACACTTTATCACGTGGGGGAATGAAACGTTCATTTCTGAGTGTCCCAGATTTGTGCGCTTTAGTTTATGAAACAAATCACTCTAAAGTTTATCAAACTAGGGAATGGAAATTGGCAAAATGTTTGCATTTGGCATTTGAAGCTTAAAATAAAGAGATAGTTGCCAAAGTCTTTAGGACATAGGTTATCTGTTGATTTATTGATTGTATGAATTGTTGCCGGAAATGAAACATATTATGATGTCTGTCGCAAGTAGAAAATTTATTTGCCTGTGTGTACAATTTTTCGTACAAATCCTGCTGAAGTGTAGAACTTGAAAAGCGATTGGTTTTTATCAGTTTTAGATACAGTGGAACAGTTCATAATCGAAGAATTCCAATATATTGTTAGGGATGAACAAATAACAAAACTCCAAAAACACTGGTAGAGATAACTTTGCCCACAGATTACTACACTACCAGAGCAAGAAGGCATCACTACCCTGCCTGAACTACCAGACAACAGAGTGACCTCCCTACCTCTGACTGCAAACGTGGTCTCCTCAATACCACCTCCTTCCTCGACAACGTCCACTCGCTGCCGCTCTCCGTCATGCTTAGCTTTGTTCCAACGACACCAGTGCCTTCACAGTCTCAACAGATCCACCACTCCAGACCATTTGTGCTCTAAAAGCAAACTTGAAATTTCGCCTCCACTGCCACCCATGTTTCCTCACGCCACCATTTCAGCTGCGTATTCGCAGCAGTCCTTACACGATCGGTCTTTGGTGGAGAGAGCTCCTGGCAGCACCCCGTTCCACAGCCTCGCCTGCGCCAACGCCCACCTGTCCACCCACTCCCTCGTCAGCCGCAACACCGACACCAGACTCAGCAGGTCTTTGGAGGACTTGCCTGTAGATATACAAGAGCACATCCTCAAGTGCCAGTGCCCGTGCGACCACTTGGGGTACGGCAACATTTCGGTGAGTGCACGACACGCGCTGCAGAATTACAAAAGATTGCGCTGCGTTCACTGTTTTTCCTATTGGCGTTCTGCTCATCAGAGGAGTGTGGCGTACATGAGTTTCGGGTAATTTGTGGCGTACATGAATTTGGGGTAATTAAAGGGACGTTATTATGTATTTCAGAGGAGTATGTTGCATTTTAGATAGGTTGCCAATTCTAGCGAAACACTGCTCCAGAAGTACAGTATATGAGACTAAAGTATTTTGCAATCGATGTATGTGAGAATCATTTTATGGAAACGTTTTGACTACAGGGGTAGTTGAAATATTTGAAACGTATAAAAGCAGAAATTTTTATGCCAATTGCTTACGTAAACGTAATTTACCTTCAATATGATAGGTTGATTCCCAACGTCAATATTTACCAGATGATGGTGAAAATTTACCAATCGCAAGTCTCTCCATTGAGTGACTATTTGTTTCGTGGTGCGCTGTTGCTTGAAATGGGCAGGCCTTCTAAAATGAAAAGCTAAGAGAAAATACGGGTTAAATCCAGAATTTTAAAAACTGTTTTTACTAACAGATTTCTCACTGGAACAACGTTTTCAATTGATAATTTGGGAAGTATGAAAAGATAATCACCGGTGCAAAAACCTTTCTTTTGTACCGGTCGTTATTTCACCAACCCAACCAAATACTTTTTCAGGAAAATTGTTTTAATGAGGAACGAGTTCTTGTATGTACAAATCTTAAATTTGTGGATCAAGCGTTAAATTTGTTCTATCTCTGCATTCATAACTTATGTAATTAAAAAAATTTTATTAGGCGAAAATGATTCGGCGGTAAAATTCAATTATTGTATTCGTTAAGAGCTTCTGTTCTTTGTTTTATTGTTGTGTTTTTTTTACGACAAATGTTATTCTATCGAATAATTCAAATTAATTATTAGTTTGTAAAATCCTTAATATTCAATTTTGTTTTCAAATAATTGACAATAAATTTCTTTAAAACAAAACTGATGGTTTTATCGTGATCGTTTTATGAACGTAACTGGTTATTTTCATTCTAACTGGTTTCAGCGTACGATTCTTCCAAGTTAATTTCACTATTCAGATTTCTAAAATAATGATTATCGCTCAAATACTTAAAATTTGTAAAATCACTGAGATCTTTAAAACTGATTTAATCGCTCAAATCTTTAAAAATAGTTTAATTGATCACATCTTTCAAAATTAGTTTAATGGCGCACAGCTGTGCAAAAATTAGCTTCACGTCACAGCTGCTCTGCAGTGAAGCGCCTCAGACAACAAAACATTCCCTAATCCAGCGGAAAGCAATTCAAGCGACGGCCAAAATTGCGAGGCAAAGACCTCATTTTCAGGACTTGAATCGCATGCGCTCTGTTCAGCGAGGAATGTTTTTTTAGTGTTTACAAATCGGACAATTCAGAACACATTCGCGGCCCACAACGTTCTAGGTAGGCCCACTCATATATGGTTCACGTACCACGAAATTTTTTGTACCAGTAAAAAAATAATTCACTCATGTTGTATTTAAAATATGACTGAAATTAATATTCTAACCATGGAACAAATCGAACCTTAGCATAAACTCCGATACATTCAATAAAATACACGCATATTATTCGTAAGCTCCCCTGATTCTATATAAAACTCAGTTGCTGTTTCAATAACGGATGTTATTTACTTGTAGTACAACATTATTAGATACGAATTTCGCAATACACTTGGAAACTGTTGACAACAATTTGACTGCGTTCATCCCGATGCCAGGCCCCTCCGCTCGAGTTCGTCTTTCTGCTCAAATTAAGGGCGGGCGAGACAGGCTGTGTCTGATTCCCTCATTTGTGAGGGGAATAATTAGAAACGCCTAAATTAATCCGGGGCTCTGCCTCCTCGTGTTAGTAAATGGTAGAGAACAAATTACGTTGTTGCTGGCAGTCTACTGTATGTGGTAACTAGGCGTCTATTGTGTGTTGTTACTGCTAGTCTACTGTGTGTTGTTACTGATAATCTTCTGTATGTTGTTACGGGTAGTTTTCTGTGTGTTGTTACAGGCAGTACAAGTTGATCCCATCTGTTCCTTCTCACATCATAGAGTGAAATCCGTACTACTTGGAAGTTTTGCAGGCCAGCAAGAGTGTGTTCTGAGTCACCTCGCATGAGGCGCAATGGACAGTGTGGCTGGCGCCAGCTCAGCATCAGACTAGTACGATTGTACAACGACAGAAATAATAGGAATGGTCTCTTAACACATCAAGTGTCAGCTGCGGCTTATACTGTTTCCCCAAGAGTTGGGAGGCATCAGGAAGCGTTGACGAAGTCAGGATGATGGATTAAAAAATTTTGATGAGGTCGCATTTAGGGTTGTCTCTCACTGGGCACGAAAAGAACGCTTTTCACTATGGAAGAATTTTTAAAAAAGACGGTACTCATCCACGTGATGCTCAATATTTTACAAGTGTTGAGTGAAGTAATAACTTGATTCCATTAGAAATAGAAAATTGAAGATAGCTTGATTTTATTGCAAGTCTGGAAAAAGAACTTCCATTGCAAGCAGAAACAGAAATTGATACCGAGCGCACTTTCTCTAGAAAAGATTAAGTGATTTGCGCACCATGTTGGAATATTCCTGGAGGCCATTTTGATGAGAAGAGAATTCAGTTGACGGTGCTTCTGATACTTGAGGATTTAGTTCTGGATTCCTATTTCACCGTCTCAATGAGGAAATTTAAAATCGCTGACTTCTACAAGCATTGTAATAAAATATATCTTTCGGGGTAAATTAGTAAACAATTTGTTCTTACAGTGAACGAAATATTTCTGCAATGAAATTTGCATGATGTTTTACACAATTCATGAAAATTAAAAAATTAAAAGCCCCTTTGTAATTTTTTCAGGAAGTGTCTTCATTTTGATGTCTTCCTAATGGAAATTTACAGTCAGCTTCGTCGCAGAGGCAAAAATTACTCGACATGGTTTTTCCTGCGAACGGAATTACTAGACATGTATACCTCCAGATTCTATCATTATGAAAAAGCTTTGTAGATTAAGTTTATTTTTTACTGATATTTCTCAAGATTTTATCATGGTGAAGAGGTTAAGTCGATTAGTTTCATTTTTTGACTAGTGATGTCAGAAGAAGTGAATTTGAAGCATCTAAATTTTGCAAGTTCTTGACCTACCCTTGACCTACCCTTGACCTACCCACCCCACGTGTGCAGTCAAAATCCCCGTCAGCTCTTCGCATTTAGTGCGGGAAGTCCAAACCATTTTTCACTGCGTGTGCTCTAAATCTCTATAACGAGATTATTGTGAGCGTAAAGGCCTTTTGTGCGGGAGCTGCAAAGCGAATAATCCAGAGTCTCTTATCAATTCTACGCAGGCTGAAATTTTCCCGGAGTGAAAGCTTTCGTTAGACTAAAGTGCATTTTTTCCCTTCGGAGAGGGATGACAAGATGAGCGCACCACGTGAACACTGTTACTCACGGCCCAGACACGTGGCCTACGAGGAGAAAATTTCAAGAATATTTTATGAGTGTCTGCAGGAAATGAAAAATCGCACTTTCTTCTAGCAGAGTAGGTCACTTCAGAAGGAAACATAATTGTGCGGTCACTGAGCTCTGCAGAGAATAACGTAAAATTTTCTTCACATATGAATCCTTGCGGAAAAAAGAGCATAAATCTTTACTTCTTTCAGGGGATGTCCAGAAAATGACATAAATGTTTACTCCTAGGAAAGTTCTTTAAGAAGAAGATGCGAAAATTTCTCCACTTGCATATGTCAGCAAACAATAATGTCCAAGTGTAAGTCTATGTCCAAAAAAATCTAATTTTCTTCCTATGCAAGGAAGGGTCTCAAGAGAATACAACACACAACACTTCCCATCAATCTACAGAAATAACATGCAGGCCCCGGAAGGATCTCTGCAAAAAATCGCTAAACTCTCGTTTCACGGGTCGCGTGTATATATATATATATCTGTATATCTATATATAACAAATTTATATATATAAATATCCGTAGTCGCTGCAAAAAATTACCGATGAGTTTCCATACAGGGCAATTTTTGTGGTAAATAAAAATAACTCCATTTCTTAGGAAGAATTTTTTATCGTGAAGAGTTTTTTGTCTGCAGAAAATAACGCCCAACTTTCTTTCCGGGGATAGGCTCTCCAGAAAAATAGGTTATTCTTTGTCTGTGTGCAGAAAAAACATGTAGCTATACGGCTTCTGGATAAAATAACAGATGCTCTTTTCCCCAAAAACAAGCTCCTTGCAAAAAAACAGGCTATTCTTTCTCAATGAGATCTCCGTGTAGAATATAACAAGTTATTCCATGGTCTCTGGAGACAATAACACGTAACACCAAGGTACGAGGCGAGAATAACAACCCCCTCCCCCCCCCAGACAGGGTCCCTGCAGAAAATGACGAGTCTGAGCAACGGCTTCCCCTGCCAGTCGCCGTCCGCCTCCTCCACGGAGCCGGAGGACACTCGCCGCTGCCTCGCCGGCCGCCACAAAAGAATAGGTTTGGCCCTATCCTCTTATGATTATGCCTATCCTTTAATGAATTTGTCCTGGCCCTATCCTCTACTGACTTTGTCCTGGCCCTATCCTTTAATATGTCAATTTGTAAGCAAGGATTCCTTTTTAAGCGGCGATTTCTTTAGTAAGCGGGGAATTAATTCGGAAGCGAGCATTTCTCTAGTGAGCAAGAATTTCTTTATTAAACAGGACTTTCTTCAGTTAGTGGAGATTCCTTCTGTAAGCTCGTGATGTTGTAGCAACTCACTACGTACAATATCCCGTGCACTTGTGGAAGCGTAAGTAAGTAATTTACACAATAGTATGCGCAACCCCCAGCAGCACAAAATGTACTTTCTCTATCAGTAATAGCATCGATTTGGAGAGTTTAACTGCCGAACTTATCGTCTAAAAGCCCTTGAGTGCGCAGTGATGGTAGAAAGTGACGGTCAAATTTTGTTTTGATTCGACTGGAGTTTTTGGAGAACATTTGAGTTGTTTAGCAGGGCAGACTTGCTTGATCAATGACGCGACAGTATCCTGGTGTGTCTCATTAATGACACAACAGTATCCTGGTGTGCCTCATTTGGTGTGAAGTGGACTCGGGCTAAAATGGTGTCTTGTTCGCTTGTTAAAAAAATAGAAAAGAATAAATAAGTGTCAAAGAATCGAGCCGGCCAGCTTTATTGTTATAAAAGCGCAGCAATCCAATGAAACTAATAGTGATGAAATCAATGTCAGTAAAATTAATATCAATGAAAATAATTTCAGTAAATGTAGTATCAATGAAAATAATTTGAGTGAAAGTAATATAAATGAAACTAATATCAGTAAAGTAATACCACTGAAACTAATTTTAGTAACAGTAATATTAATGAAACTCTTACTCATTATTTAAGCAACTACTGGCTGAATAAATATGCAAATGGAATAAATCTGATCTTTTTTCGGACATACACTGCTTGTAAAACGGCTTTACACTGTTTTTTGCTGCACTTACTCTACCCTCAGTTTTGTTTCATTGTTTATTTCCTCAACAATCACCAG
The DNA here is from genome assembly GCA_030386875.1 of Morinoia aosen. Lineage (NCBI taxonomy): Eukaryota > Metazoa > Arthropoda > Malacostraca > Amphipoda > Talitridae > Morinoia > Morinoia aosen. Next base: position 46,686,692 of record CM059567.1, on the reverse strand, counting down.
GAAAAGTAAGCATTTCAGGGTAAATGAACCACAGAGAAAAACAACGCAATGGTATCACCTTGAACAATAGATTTTGATTGGCAGGTTTTCTTCATGTCCTAAATTGCCGTTCATAAATGCGAACACGGTTATTTCAAAACCAACAGTTACAGAGCAAAAAGCATCAATGATATGATGAATTTGATGATCCATTCTTATTCAAGCATTGTCGGCTCTAAGGGCCATTTATTTAATATTTTGTAATTTATTTTCCGATCATGTACTCGTATTGTTGCTCTGTCTATGTATTTTATTGTAAGTCCGCAAAATGTGCTGACATCTTAGTGGAAAACCAGTAATTTTCCCCCAACTTAACGCTATTGTTCCTGTGCTTTACGTGAAGAAATTCGAAATCATGTTATTAGGAATACCTTAGATTTATTCATATTGATCTACATAGCATACACAAGCGTTTATTTTTTCCTTTCTGCCTTCGTCTGGAATTTATTCCATTTCTCAGCGAAAATATCTCCACCTCTCATTCTTTTAGCATTTCTGATTAAATTTTCCCATATGTATCCATATACCACTTCTAAATGTAGATTTTCAGCACATCGCCATGTCAATTTCCTATCACGAAATAAACATTACACCTGCTTTTCATCACAGCCTCCCAAAACGCTGATGGATGTTTGTAGCTTCATACTACACTGCCATGCCAATTTTCTACCACAAAATAAACATTACACTTGCCTGTTGCACAGAAGCCTCGCACGACGCGGTGGTGTGGGGCGCGGTGGTGGCGGTGGTGTCCCTGGTGGCGCTGGGGAGCGTGGGTGTAGCCATCCCTCTCGCGCTCAGAGGCGACCCCAACGCAGACCTCAGCCAGCGGATGAGAACGGCGCAACTTCTGCTCAAAGAGACGCCTCTTATTGACGGGTATGTACAAAGAACTGACGTATTTCTTTTCCATGTGGCCGAAAAGTTTCCGGTCTTAGGTACTGGAAAAGTTTTGAATTTTAGGTAGAGGGAAAGTATCATGTAGAAGAAATAACGCATCTTTTTGACGGGTTTGTGCATAAATTGAGGTATTTCTTCTTCACAGGAAATTTTCGAGCGTTGGGTGCGGATGAATTTCCCAATTTTAAAAGTTCATGTAGAAAAAAGAAATGCTTCTAATTGACGGGTCTGCACACAAACTGAAATGTTTCTTTTTCATGTGTCTGTACCGTTTCCGCTTTTAGGTACTGAAAAGTTACCAATTTTTGATATTGGAAAAGTTTCATGTTTAGTGAAGAAACTCCTCTTATTGCGAGGTCTGTGCAGGAGTAAAATTATTTCTATTTCTTGAGCTCGAAAAGTTTTCAGTTATAGGTAATGGAAAAGTTTCATGTTGAATGATAGAACATTTTTAAGGCTCTTGTTTTGTGTGGAATGAACGGTTTGTAGACGAAATAACATCGGAAAAATAAGAATTTACGCTATTCTGAGTTTGCTTGTTTGAAAACTGGACATGTCCAGTACAGAGAGAACAGCTGAGGCATGAGCTGATTTCCGAGCCCAGTGAAAAAACTCATCCCAAGTCATTGAGTAGAAAAATGACTGCATTGCCCAATAAATTTCGCGTTAGTTAAAAAATCTAAATTTTAGAATTAAGTACATTTCAATTCTAATCTATTCACACTGAACAATCTCTGTCTCTTTAGAATGCTATAATTTCAAAATTGTTCGTTACAAAGCGTCATCAATGTACACAAGGAGTTCCGAGACTCGAACTCAGGACTTAGAAATTACCGCGCCGGCATGCTACCGAATGCGCTATCAATCACCCTAAAAGGTGACCGAAGCCCAACGATAGCAATGCTTGGCCCAGTGCAGGTACGTGCTGTCCCGACATATATTTTACTCCCTATTTTTATCGAGAGTTCACAGTCTAGTAAACTCCCAGAAACAGATAATGATTCTGGTACGAGAAGCTGCTGCTTCCACAAGTTGAGACGAAATAAATGTACACAAGGAGTTCCGAGACTCGAACTCAGGACTTAGAAATTACCGCGCCGGCATGCTACCGAATGCGCTATCAATCACCCTAAAAGGTGACCGAAGCCCAACGATAGCAATGCTTGGCCCAGTGCAGGTACGTGCTGTCCCGACATATATTTTACTCCCTATTTTTATCGAGAGTTCACAGTCTAGTAAACTCCCAGAAACAGATAATGATTCTGGTACGAGAAGCTGCTGCTTCCACAAGTTGAGACGAAATAAATGTACACAAGGAGTTCCGAGACTCGAACTCAGGACTTAGAAATTACCGCGCCGGCATGCTACCGAATGCGCTATCAATCACCCTAAAAGGTGACCGAAGCCCAACGATAGCAATGCTTGGCCCAGTGCAGGTACGTGCTGTCCCGACATATATTTTACTCCCTATTTTTATCGAGAGTTCACAGTCTAGTAAACTCCCAGAAACAGATAATGATTCTGGTACGAGAAGCTGCTGCTTCCACAAGTTGAGACGAAATAAATGTACACAAGGAGTTCCGAGACTCGATAAAAATAGGGAGTAAAATATATGTCGGGACAGCACGTACCTGCACTGGGCCAAGCATTGCTATCGTTGGGCTTCGGTCACCTTTTTAGGGTGATTGATAGCGCATTCGGTAGCATGCCGGCGCGGTAATTTCTAAGTCCTGAGTTCGAGTCTCGGAACTCCTTGTGTACATTTATTTCGTTTCAACTTGTGGAAGCAGCAGCTTCTCGTACCAGAATCATTATCTGTTTCTGGGAGTTTACTAGACTGTGAACTCTCGATAAAAATAGGGAGTAAAATATATGTCGGGACAGCACGTACCTGCACTGGGCCAAGCATTGCTATCGTTGGGCTTCGGTCACCTTTTAGGGTGATTGATAGCGCATTCGGTAGCATGCCGGCGCGGTAATTTCTAAGTCCTGAGTTCGAGTCTCGGAACTCCTTGTGTACATTTATTTCGTCTCAACTTGTGGAAGCAGCAGCTTCTCGTACCAGAATCATTATCTGTTTCTGGGAGTTTACTAGACTGTGAACTCTCGATAAAAATAGGGAGTAAAATATATGTCGGGACAGCACGTACCTGCACTGGGCCAAGCATTGCTATCGTTGGGCTTCGGTCACCTTTTAGGGTGATTGATAGCGCATTCGGTAGCATGCCGGCGCGGTAATTTCTAAGTCCTGAGTTCGAGTCTCGGAACTCCTTGTGTACATTTATTTCGTCTCAACTTGTGGAAGCAGCAGCTTCTCGTACCAGAATCATTATCTGTTTCTGGGAGTTTACTAGACTGTGAACTCTCGATAAAAATAGGGAGTAAAATATATGTCGGGACAGCACGTACCTGCACTGGGCCAAGCATTGCTATCGTTGGGCTTCGGTCACCTTTTAGGGTGATTGATAGCGCATTCGGTAGCATGCCGGCGCGGTAATTTCTAAGTCCTGAGTTCGAGTCTCGGAACTCCTTGTGTACATTTATTTCGTCTCAACTTGTGGAAGCAGCAGCTTCTCGTACCAGAATCATTATCTGTTTCTGGGAGTTTACTAGACTGTGAACTCTCGATAAAAATAGGGAGTAAAGCGTCATCATTTAGGAACATCTAAATACTTGCTCTAACAAAATACATTTCACTTTAACATTATGGGTCGCTTAAACCTGTTCGACTCTTTTAAAAAATACCAGCGTAAAATAAAAGAATTAGGTTCCGTGTAAGCCGATCAATCAATCTTTCTCTGCATAAAAATAAATATTTTCTAAATGACAGCGAAAGAGAAAGAAAACGCGCTAACGGCACCTCAAATTATTCGGGCTAATGAAGGCAAGATCAAAATACATTTTTGCGTTCACTTTAATTATGGACGCAGAACTCGCTGAATTTGTGAAGTGTTTTTGGTTGTTTTTGTAATCTATTTTTGAGACCGCCTTCATTTTATCGATGCCTTATGGAGCAGCGCGTTAAAGAATGGGGATCTATTGAACGGTTGAAAGCTGCTTCTGAAAACTGCTTATCACGGAGGATATTTGTTGCTACATACAGGATATTTGGTGTTTATTTCAGAATATTTGTTGCTACACACAGGATATTTGGTGTTAAAATTCAGGATATTTGTTGCTACACACAGGATATTTGGTGTTAAAATTCAGGATATTTGCTGCTACACACAGGATAGTTGGTGTTTAAATTCAGGATATTTGCTGCTACACACAGGATATTTGTTGCCTCACCCAAGGTATTTGTTGTTACAAACCAGAAATTCGTTGCTGCAAGCAGGACACATTTTGCTAAACACATATTTGTTGTTATACACACACATTATTTATTGTAATACGCAGGGTGATATTCGCTCTTACACAGTATACATACCCGTTCTTACGCATAACATATTTGTTTTTGAACACAGAATATTTATAACACACAGTGTATTTGTGGCAATGGTGTCACCCAACAGGCGTCGCTGCCAGATTTCTCTCAGGATGTTTACAACCTCAGATTTGGAGTGAAATTTCAGAAAAACTTGTTTATTCTCAATGAACAGTTATATTGATAAATGTGCTAAAACCACTCACTTTTCGCATTACAGTGAGGGTTCAACATTAAAAACGTTTGAATTGTTGTTCAGTAAACTATTTACGTGAGCATCATTTAATGAAATTTCCATGTCAACTCCCTTTGAACATAATGCGGTATTCCAACGATATCAATATCATAGTTCACAAAGTTCAGAACGTTTGCTACTTTTGAATGGCTGCAGAGCTCTGAAACTATCAACAGTAACTACTTCTGCAGAGCTACAGAGCATTGGCTCTCTGACCTATAGTTTCTTGTGAAGAGTAGCAAAGTTTTGACTCTCTGACCAGTAGCCATATCTGAAAGTGCAGCTGTGTCCTGACTTTGGCCAATAGCCACTCCTGAAGAGCAGCTGACTCCTGACTCTGGCCAATAGCCACTCTTGAAGAGCAGCTGAGTCCTGACTCTGGCCAATAGCCACTCTTGAAGAGCAGCTGAGTCCTGACTCTGGCCAATAGCCACTCTTGAAGAGCAGCTGAGTCCTGACTGGCCAATAGCCACTCTTGAAGAGCAGCTGAGTCCTGACTCTGGCCAATAGCCACTCTTGAAGAGCAGCTGAGTCCTAACTCTGGCAAATAGCCACTCTTGAAGAGCAGCTGACTCCTGACTCTGGACGAAAGCCACTCCTGAAGTGCAGTTGAGTCCTGACACTCTGATCAACAGTCACTCCTGAAGGGCAGTTGAACCGTTGCTTTCTGACCAATAGCTTCTTTTGACGACTTTTTTACGACGGGATTCAGCTGAGCGATGAAGCCTCAAGGATTGAATCATCACTGAAATGTCACGTAAACTCAATTGAAACTTCAGGGAAAGTTCATAGCTTCCATTAAAAACTTATTTAGCATCGAGCATCAAAACGGTACGCAGCGATAGGGGAGTCGAGTTCGGAGGCTACTCGCAGCGGACCAAAAATGTCCCGGGGCGACCATCAACGGAATGGCAGCTGAAAAAGACTCGTCCTGCATTCGTGAAGAATATTCAGAAGCAAGACGAAACGACCCTCGTGTTGACGTCGTGCTGCTGTCTGATGCTGCAGTAAAATGCCTTCTTCAGACATAAACGCCCGCCCTTGGTTGCGAAGGATAGGGGGTCCGAGGAAATAAGCGCGTTTTTAGATCGTGGCTAGATGTCACAAAGTTCAGCCATGTCGTAAAGTGAGAAGGTTTATGCACTTCATCCTGGCACTTGGTTTTAGTTTTTAGGGTTCGGATGTTCGCTATTGCTGCTGTTTATATTGTGAACGATCCTTCCTCCCAGTTCTAGTATATGCGATGTTTTACGTTGTCGTGAAACTGTCTCGTCTGTCAGATTGCATTCGGCTTTCAGTTTTCATAAAATATTTAAAATACATTCAGAACCCTCATGAACTAACGGTGGCTGCCCTCTGCATTCGATGTAACAGTAATCAAGTGTTGAGACACAATGAAATTAAAAATTTCCCTGACTTTTTTGTTAATTAAAGCTAACGGTCTTCAATACATTCTTTTAGTTGTTTTCGAGTGCTGTTGCTACAGAGGCCAGTCTCGCAGCTCTTCACTAAGAAAGCGTTATCTTTGTACGTCAATAACTAAAAATGGAATAAATAATTGCCTTTATGGAATACGTGAGTAAAGTGAACGCACAACACCCAAAACATTCACAGGAAGCACATCACAAACATGTAAAGCTCACCTGCGCGCAGCTACCTCATACACACAATAAATTGCTTAATTTCCATAAACATGATTTGTCTGATGAGAGGCGAACTATGTTTCTGTTGAAATGCTAGACTATGGACAATTTGTTGATCTGATATGAATGCAAACAATTTAACTTCCGTTGAAATTTTTGTGGAATTAAATTTTCGCAGAATTTGCTTAGAAATTCGTTAAGATGTCGTAGAATATTCTAATGTGAATGTAAACAGTTAAATTTCAGTAGAAATTTTCAGAGAATTAAATTTTCGCAGAATTTGCTTAGAAATCCGTTAAGTTTTGTAGAATACTCTAATGTGAATGTAAAGAGTTAAATTTCCATAGAAAGCGCGAGAAGGACTCCCAGAATTGAGAAGGGCATCACGCCTTCAATGGGACATGTTTCCTCAATGAACATGGCACATCAATATTTAACATGCGCACTTAAATGAGGAAACATGCTTTCAATTTAGCAAGTTTTGCAAACAAATGTGACACATGAGTACTTTACATGGTACGCATGGTTTTCGTCGGTGATATGATAGATTTAATTAGATATGTTTCATAGAACTTAAACCCTCAGGGTTATATCCCGCGGCAAAATACATTGAACTCGATTCCAATTTGAAGTACGACTAGTGACGGGGAGAATAACTTTCCATATCTTTTGTTTCAAAACAGAACATTTGTAACCTCATTAATTTCTTGACACCATTCTTGGCACCATTTATTTCTTGTCATCATGCTTGGCACCATTAATTTCTTGACACCATTCTTGCCACCATTAATTTCTTGACACCATTCATTTCTTGGCACCATTCTTGGCACCATTTATTACTTGTCATCATGCTTGGCACCATTTATTTCTTGATACCATTCTTGCCACCATTAATTTCTTGACACCATTCATTTCTTGGCACCATTCTTGGCACCATTTATTTCTTGTCATTATGCTTGGCACCATTTATTTCTTGACACCATTCTTGCCACCATTTATTTCTTAACACCATTTATTTCTTATCACCATTTATTTTTTATCACCATTTATTTCTTGGCACCGTTCTTGACACCATTTATTTCTTGACACCATTCTTGACACCAAATATTTCTCCCGAGGGTGTCGCATCCAGTATTTTCTCCAGCTCCTTACATTTCGGGTGTCACTAAACTCTGTTTGTGACAGCGGAGTCCCATGGGGGAATTATTAAAACATATTTTGGAGTTTTTATATGCGGAAAAATTTGAAACTTCGGAAATGTTTACAATAATTATGCTTTAATATGTATGGTCATTTTGCTCAATATTTTAGAGTTTTTTAGCTTTTGATTTGTCTATAATAATTTTGACTTCATATCAAAGTATTTTACACGCTTTTTCCCGAATTTTTGAATAAGTAGAAAATTTATCATACTAACAAATGCGTGAGATTTCAAAACGAGTTACTGTTACATGAAATTTTAAATATTTTATTTTATTTCAAATATTTTTGAGTTTTAACTGCAGTCACATCCCGGGGTGCGGTTCTAATTTTAACTGCAGTCACATCCCGGGGTGCGGTTCTAATTTTAACTGCAGTCACATCCCGGGGTGCGGTTCTAATTTGAACTGCAGTCACATCCCGGTGTGCGGTTCTAATTTTTGAAGCATCTTCATTGAATGAACCGCTGGATGTACATATAAACGCAAATTCAAATAAAAATCTATGTATTTATTTATTACGCCATTTGAACAGTTTTCATTTTCAACAGCCTCTTCCAAACATTCAAATCGAAATTGCGTTATATTTAATTACTGGTAACTTGCAGGCACCATAGAGGGCTAATCAATTCTGAGTTTCTTCATCAAAGTCAAGGAGGAAATTGTTTCGACAACGGACGTTCCAGCTTTCTAAAGTACGGCAACTTGCTCTTCACATTTTAGTCTTTATCAAAATTCAGGGCCTCATTAAATGCACTTTGTTCATGCGTTACGATTAAATAAGCAACACAGAGTATCATCATCAAAGTTTAGGATCTAATAAGCTCAACTTGTTTAGTTCTCCTTCCAACACCCAACTTAAGTTTGCGCTAATTCACCGGCCTGAGAATAGAATAATTTTACCCAGTTCATACCTTACGAACATAAGATATCGTAAAATTTCGAGCCTATGCATCCAAGCTCAAACCGTGTTTGATACTACCCACGTTTCCGAACAACTTAATAATTTATTTTAGGCTCCACTAATTGGAAAATTTAAACTCAATTACCTGAAAAAGTAAAAACTTATTGTGTTAATATATGGATTGAATTTAATAATCACAATTTGAAACCCGATCAAGAACATTTAGCACACTGATTAACCACTTCCAACTTAATTTGAGCATGAAGTTGAATTCACTTGCATCACACTTCGAAATTGGGTGAACGCGTGGCGCATGTCCAGGCACAACGACCTGCCGTGGAACGTCCGCAAGTTCATGCACAACAAACTGCACGCGTTCAACTTCAGCGCTGAGCTCAGCAAGATGAGGCCGTGGTCCAGATCTTCCTGGTCCCACACCGACTTGCCAAGGATAAAGAAGGGTCACGTGTCTGCCCAGGTTTGTTACTTCCAGCCTATATTATGTTATTTTTTTGGAAGATAAGGTAACGCTTCTGTCCAGGTTTGTTACTTCTGGCCTATATTCTGTTACTTTTTGGATAATAAAGTAACATTTCTGCCCAGGTTCGTTACTTCCAGCGTATATTTTGTTATATTTTGGATTCTTTTGTTTCTGTAATTTTCAGTGCCACAACCTTCCTAAACTCGGCATGTCATCATGCAGGTTTTCTTCAAATTTCTGATATTCTAAGTAGCTTTGTTTATTCTGTACGTCTCAAATAAACATCAAAAACTTGCAGATATTTTCCACAAATTACATAACAATAAAGCTGGATAAAAATAATTATGTTTCAAAAACTGCTAAACGTTAATCATCAATATTAACGTAAAGTTATTGTACATTACAATGTCAAAAAACATTAACTTCGACTATTTTCATTTTCTGGCGAACATTTTCTGAAGGGCGCAGGTAATGAATCCGAAATGTGGAAGACTATTTGTTAAACTAGCTCATTTCGCTGAGAGACAGATATTGTTTTGTACTTCATTAGTTATGAAAATATCAGTCACTTGAATAGTGACATAAAATATTCAGCGATATATGAACTACTTCGCTTGATTGTCAAGTTATGAACTACTTTGCTTGATTGTCAAGTGTTAGAATGTTTATTTTGTTTCAACAAATTAAATTTTTCAATTCATTCCGTGAACACTTGTGCGATTTAATTTGTGTTATTGCTAATATAAACATTTTCCTCAACTTGTTTTGCTCCTGTCTAGAGCAGGACCTTTACGGACGCGGCCTTACACACAAATGCCTTCAACAAAAGGAATTGAGAGCTGATGTTCTCACTATCGCCCAATGAGATTCAAGAGAACGGCTCGCTCTCAAATTAAATGAACTTGAGAATAGTTTCCTTGTTTCAAGATTTGCAAGAGCAAAGAAGAGCTTCAACTTGAGCGAATTTCATTAAAGGCCTCAGCAGAGCACCCATCCATTACGAGCCACTCCAATTGAGGTTTAATTAGCCTGTTCACTGAAATTGTTGGCGCTCTCAAGAAAAAGATGCTCTTTTGAAGACGTTGCCTGCTCGAAATGAAGATGCCTGTCTTGTTTTCTGCATGTGCGCGTAAATTTCTTATGAGTTTTCCCTGGAGTGACATGCGAGATCTTTTTTGAAGTCGGTCTTCTTGACGTAGAGGAGTTCTTGTGTCAAAGTAGCGGCCGCCTGGCGAGGGGAGTCTTAGATTGCCCGTGCTGGGGAGGGATCCAAGAATGCTCTTGAAATTCGTTTTGACAGATACTTCTTCAGATAAATGAGAAGAAAATGACGCTTATAAGATGGTGACGCTTAGTTGATATTTTAAATGTTTTTGCAGTTCTGGGCAGCAATATTGATTGTTTTCATACCTTTAGATATAATTTTGAGATTTTTTCCCATTTCTGTGGAGCTATTTGATGAGTTTTCGTAGTTCCGGAAACAGCTCTTCATGTACTGCTTGCAGCTTTAAAACAGTTCTGTTCGGCAGTTTAGAGTTTTGTTAACATTCTGAGCGCCAGTTCCATGTGTAGTTATAGTTCTGGAGAACAATTACTAGGGCTTCTATAGTTCTCAGCTGCAACTTTGTGTGCATTTTCTCTGCTGATCGCCAATTTAGTTCGTTGTCACGTGGCCACTGACGTCACGCTTGTTTCCACCAATCAGGGTAACTATCCAATTTATTAATGTCTTGTATTTCTTTCGTTTATCACATTTTGAAAGTCCTAGAGTTGGATTTCGTGTGTTATCATAGCACTGAGCATCCAATTTGCATGTCTTGTCAGGGTTTTTGAGGCAAATTTTATGCATAAATGCAGTATATTTGGGCAAATTTTTTTGTATTCCATAGTTCTGTACATCAATTTTATGCATTTCCTGTTCTAGGCAGAAATTTGTGTATTCCACTATTCATGACAGGGATTTTGTGCATTTCACAGTTTTTGACCACAAACCCTGTGCCCGTCACAGTTTTTGACTCCACACCCTGTGCCCGTCACAGTTTTTGACTCCACACCCTGTGCCCGCCACAGTTTCTGACCCCCACCCTGTGCCCGTCACAGTTTTTGACCCCACACCCTGTGCCCGCCAAAGTTTCTGACCCCACACCCTGTGCCCGTCATAGTTTCTGACCCCACACCCTGTGCCCGTCACAGTTTCTGACCCCACACCCTGTGCCCGCCACAGTTTCTGACCCCACACTCTGTGCCCGTCACAGTTTCTGACCCCACACCCTGTGCCCGTCACAGTTTCTGACCCCACACCCTGTGCCCGCCACAGTTTCTGACCCCACACCCTGTGCCCGTCACAGTTTCTGACCCCACACCCTGTGCCCGTCACAGTTTCTGACCCCACACCCTGTGCCCGTCACAGTTTCTGACCCCACACCCTGGGCCCGCCATAGTTTCTGACCCCACACCCTGTGCCCGTCACAGTTTCTGACCCCACACCCTGTGCCCGCTACAGTTTCTGACCCCACACCCTGTGCCCGTCACAGTTTCTGACCCCACACCCTGTGCCCGCCACAGTTTCTGACCCCACACCCTGTGCCCGCCACAGTTTCTGACCCCACACCCTGTGCCCGTCACAGTTTCTGACCCCACACCCTGTGCCCGTCACAGTTTCTGACCCCACACCCTGTGCCCGTCACAGTTTCTGACCCCATACCCTGTGCCCGCCACAGTTTCTGACCCCACACCCTGTGCCCGTCACAGTTTCTGACCCCACACCCTGTGCCCGTCACAGTTTCTGGCCCCACACCCTGTGCCCGCCACAGTTTCTGACCCCCCACCCTGTGCCCGCCACAGTTTCTGACCCCACACCGCGTGCTCGTCACAGTTTCTGACCCCACACCCTGTGCCCGTCACAGTTTCTGACCCCACACCCTGTGCCCGTCACAGCTTCTGCCCCACACCCTGTGCCCGTCACAGTTTCTGACCCCACACCCTGTGCCCGTCACAGTTTCTGACCCCACACCCTGTGCCCGTCACAGCTTCTGCCCCACACCCTGTGCCCGTCACAGTTTCTGACCCCACACCCTGTGCCCGTCACAGTTTCTGACCCCACACCCTGTGCCCGTCACAGCTTCTGACCCCACACCCTGTGCTCGTCACAGTTCTGGGCGGCGTACGTGCCGTGCGGGGCGCAATTCCTGAACGCCGTGCAGCTCACCATCGAGCAGCTCGACCTCATCCGCCGCATGGTGGACCAGTACCCTGAGCACCTCCAGATCGCCATGACCGCTGCCGGTACTTGAATAACCTAAATTTTATTTTATATTACTTGGATAAGCGTACTACAGTATACATATATACCTAACGTTTCATAGGCTACAGAGCACACCCAGATCGCTATGGCCCTTGCCGGTACGTAAATAACCTAAATTTAATTTTATTTTACTTGTATAAGCGTACTACAGTATATATATACCTAACGTTTCATAGGCTACAGAGCACACCCAGATCACCATGACCGCTGCCGGTACTTAAACAAGCTACGCTTAACTTCATATCAGCTTTATAAGCGAATATTTATATACCTAATATTTTATAACAGGTAAATAATATTCGTATTGGAAACGCATGTTTTATAAATTACAGAACACCTACAGATTGCTATGACTGCTGCTGGTACTTGCAGAACTTAAATCTAATTTGTACTAGTTATATTAGTTAAATGGACGTATATATATATATATATATATATATGTATATATATATACATATATATATATATGTATATATATATAGACGCAACATTTTGTTTAAGATATATTTTAATTGCATAGGACACTTATGTGTTATAAAAAAAAGAACATCTCCAAATAACCATGACTGCTGCGGAGAATTGAACAACCTTAGCCTTATTTTATATTTTGCATTTTTATTCGTATTCATGATAACTATTTCATTTCGCTTTATTTTATTCTGCATATCATATGTCATCCTGCGTGATAATTTGATTTCTAAAAACAATTGGATATAATTTAAATTTCTTTTTATAATTAATGGGTACATACACGCATATTTATTCCCAATTTCACTTCGGTTTCTATAAAAATGTTAAGGAATTTTAACCTGCTTTATTGTAATATACATATATTTTTTGTTTCACGTATATTTTATCATATTCATTTCATTTTTATGAACAGTTTGAAATGATTTCAATTTGCTTTCATAATTTATGTGTGTACGATCATTTCATGAATCATATGAACTCGATTCTAAAAAAAATTTAAAATAGTTAAATGATACATTCATGATTTCTCATAAAATTTTTATTCATGAGATCTTTCAGCTTCTCAAGAACCATTTGAAACGATTTATATTTTCTACTGAAAAACCAACGTATTTTATTAAGCATATTTTTCATCTTACGGGAATTTTAAACCGTTCATGTTTTGCTATAATAAAATGTATATTATATCAGTGACATGAAATATTCGATAAAAAAGTTATTAGATGATTAAAAGAGTACATTTTCTTCAGGAAATATTTGCGTATCGACCTTGTATGCCTAGCTATCTCTCAGAAAAAACATAAATCTACTAAATATTTTCCTGCTCACAATTACGGAATATGATCGTATCGCAAGGCACCATGAAGGTCTCGCAGCTCACTTGACCCACAATATTGATCACTGTTATAGCTCGACTTTGTTTTTGTGCCGTGCTGGTAACGTTGTGCATGCTGGTCCAAGTTTCCTTGTTAATCGGCTCAATATTGCGAGGCATATTTTGTACGTAAACCACTAGAAAAAAGGAATTTCAACTAGTGTGTTACTCGAGTAAATGAATTTTAACTGCTGATGATCAAATTTTATCAGAGAATTAGCATCTCCGTACAGTTCACAAACTCAGGTTGTTTAAACTCGGTAAATTTGAATATGAAAAACTGCACATTGTTTGTACTGGAGTACTTTGAATTTGTGAAGTCGAAAATATGGAAGGGCGTATTTTCAAAGTAGAATACATGTATCTTTAACACGTATCTTATTAGTTACTAATTGATAGATTTCTCGGACCCTTTAATTTAACGATACAATTAAATCTAATCTGAGTGTAAAAATTTTTCTGAGCACGTTTTAACTATAATGCATGTATCCTACTCGAACTCAACTTTCTGGACAGCGTAATTCATGTACATATATTCTCTGAGAGCTCAAACTTGTATTTACTGTATGTCTCAAAAACAATGTTGGCACCTGGATTTTTTCATGAATAATGATTCCTGAAGTATTACGTGACAAATCCATTGAAAAAAGTGAACAAATCATTCTATATTATCAGAAAAGCTCGGACCAAAATTAAATGTTGGGAAGATTCCAAACGAAAAAATACCCCAAAATTTACAACTAAGGTAAAATGTTCAAAAAATTTCAAGGCGATGCTAAGTTCAAGATATTTTCAACAGAAGGCAAATTATCCATAGCTTTCAAACAAAGGCTGAAGAACCAAACAACTTTTACTTAGCAAATCATCTTCGTTTAAATGCGCAGAGCAGTTTGGCCCCGCCTGCAAAACTGAAAACTTCAGCCATTTCGGCTCCAGAAACCGACATCATTTACGACGAACAGCTCAATGGCGGGATGGACATAACGTCTTCCTGTTCCTTTCTCCTGCAGAAGTAGAGACTGCCTTCCGGCAAGGGCGGATAGCCAGTCTGATGGGCGTCGAGGGCGGGCACGCGATCCAGAACTCGTTGGGAGTCTTGCGGGCTCTGTACGAGCTGGGCGCCAGATACCTGACTCTCACACACACCTGTAGCACAGCCTGGTGGGTACAACCTCTTGTGCTCTCGGCCACCAAATGGAGGGTTGTCTGCAATGACAGGAAGATCATTATTGAATGTAAATGGCAGGTGCTAAATGGAGGGTTGTCTGCAATGACAGGAAGATCATTATTGAATGTAAATGGCAGGTGCTAAATGGAGGGTTGTCTGCAATGACAGGAAGATCATTATTGAATGTAAATGGCAGGTGCTAAATGGAGGGTTGTCTGCAATGACAGGAAGATCATTATTGAATGTAAATGGCAGGTGCTAAATGGAGGGTTGTCTCCAATGACAGGAAGATCATTATTGAATGTAAATGGCAGGTGCTAAATGGAGGGTTGTCTGCAATGACAGGAAGATCATTATTGAATGTAAATGGCAGGTGCTAAATGGAGGGTTGTCTCCAATGACAGGAAGATCATTATTGAATGTAAATGGCAGGTGCTAAATGGAGGGTTGTCTCCAATGACAGGAAGATCATTATTGAATGTAAATGGCAGGTGCTAAATGGAGGGTTGTCTGCAATGACAGGAAGATCATTATTGAATGTAAATGGCAGGTGCTAAATGGAGGGTTGTCTGCAATGACAGGAAGATCATTATTGAATGTAAATGGCAGGTGCTAAATGGAGGGTTGTCTCCAATGACAGGAAGATCATTATTGAATGTAAATGGCAGGTGCTAAATGGAGGGTTGTCTGCAATGACAGGAAGATCATTATTGAATGTAAATGGCAGGTGCTAAATGGAGGGTTGTCTCCAATGACAGGAAGATCATTATTGAATGTAAATGGCAGGTGCTAAATGGAGGGTTGTCTGCAATGACAGGAAGATCATTATTGAATGTAAATGGCAGGTGCTAAATGGAGGGTTGTCCGGAATGATAGGAAGATGATTATTGAATGTAAATAGACAGTTTTCGTCGTACA
This sequence comes from Morinoia aosen, assembly GCA_030386875.1. NCBI lineage: Eukaryota > Metazoa > Arthropoda > Malacostraca > Amphipoda > Talitridae > Morinoia > Morinoia aosen. Next base: position 46,671,129 of record CM059567.1, on the reverse strand, counting down.
GTGCCCAATGAAGTGTTGATCGAAATCTTAGAAGGATTATAATTCGATCTGAACAACCAGCTCTCGTTCTTCAGTGCCAATTGAGTGTTAACCGCAAAATCAAAGATAACTATTATTAAATATCAATCATTGGTCTATGTTCTGGAGTGTCAAATCAAATGTAGCCAGAATCACATAGAGATATTATTATTTTGTGTTAGAGGAGTTTTAACATGGAATGCATTACATTGGCATACAACGAGTGCTTTATTTCAAGGTTCATCATTTCATCCTTACTTCATACATCCCGACTGCTACCTCTGTCATCTCTGTACGGTAGTCCGGTTATATTGATTATATAGGAATTATGAAGAGGAACTGCAAAAAGAAAAAGTGGAAAATTTAAAGAAATAATTAAGAAGGAAAATATTCGGCGTGTAATTTATGCAGCATCGTCAGAATTCATATAGTTAGGATTCATTTGGTAGCGCTTCATCAGAAAATTGCACCCCCGAATCATGGATGAAGGGAACATGTAACATCTTCAGTATTACTGAGAATTACAAGAAACAGTTAAATAATTAGATCGCATACATGTGAAAATGCCGCTTTCTAATGTTAAAATGGATGTACTGGCGCTTATGCGGGAATATTGTTGAATGTGAACGTAACTATTCTGTTCACATTAATATAAAGCTTGGCCGTCTGTTTTTCTGCGCGTTGGACCCTAATTGTAATAATAGTTGTTAGACTTGTGAGAGCATCGGGTTCACCGACATAAGAATGTAGAAGGAACTCAAACTCGACAATTACCTAGAAAAAACCCGTTAGGTTACAAACTTGATGAGAACTAAAATACATTAAAATTCTTTAAAAGAAAGTATTTTGATACACCCATAGACGGTAAAAAATTAAATGGTTTTGCTGAAAAACGAACGTTCCTAAAGCGGAAGAATTTAGTTGAACCAAATTTTTTACAGGAATTCAAAAATTGCTGCAAATTTAAACTTTTTGTATAAATGGAGGCTAGAGAACATGGATGAAAATGAAATTATATTTGAAAAATACTAAATTTGTGAGCAGATGTGGAGCTCGTGACGTAAACAAAAATGCACTCGTTTTGGTTTGCTGAAGGCAAATATTCTGGAGAAACACAATTAAATTTTCGTTAAATATACATTCAGCAATAGTGATTTTTGAAGCTCGCTATAAATTACATCTGGCCATTTTTTTCGTATTTCTTATTAACTGAATCTGACTAGTAAAGGTCCGAAGTTTAACACCAGATAAAATATAATTTTCTCACTAAACCACATTAATTATGCGATGACTTACGTAATTACTATGAGTTGTATGAGAATATCCCACTTGGTATTCGTCTTCCCGCTCATTTTGTTGAAGAATTACATATTGTGCAAAAACACATGGCCTCAGCGCGCTAATATATCGGGTAACTTTAACAGAAACTTAAGTTCCTAGAGCGCTCAACTTTAGGGTTCGTATCGCATATTCATAGAAAATTCAACCTTAATTTGACAGCATTTCTATTTATTTCTACATCATACCACGAAAACTGTTATCGACAACATAATTACATTCATCCGCTGAAAAAAATAGATTGGATAGCACAGCTCAAGTGGCTAAACCTCCAATCTATTTCACATTATTTCATTGGAAGCGGATATCGACTGCATAAGTCCACTCGTTTGTGAACAAATTTGACTTGATGGCGCTGCCTAACCATCAGAGAAGGTTTGACATATCCGAGTGTGCCGAAAGGTCATTCTGTGAGATCTTGGCACACTTGCGCGTATCACCTTTGACTACGTTTCTGGCGACAGCAAAAGTTGTATCCCGAAGTCAAGTTTGAAATGGTAGAAATATTTTCGGTAGAAATAAGGTATTTTTTGAATTCATGAGTGAAACATTATTCTCTCCAGTAACTTCACATTCGATTTTTTTTGTGTCGAAGTTATTTGTTCATCTTCATAATCACTAGCTAGCTCGAGAAAACAGATAATTTAGGTTAATAATGTTACCTTTAGTTGTATGTGTTTAAAATAAGCGGAAATTTACAACAAAAGTAAACACACTCGTTTACAAAATCAAACTGGTTAGCAATGCCCAACAAAATGAATACGGTATAATTTTATTTCAACACTATACCCCTTGTGTTCGAAGTCAAAAACATAATCAAATTCATTCGTAAAAAACTAGACTGGATAGTACAGCCCAAGCTTCTAACATTCCCGTTCAATGTCACGTAATAACCGGAAATCACTATCATAAAATTCCCCTGTCGACAAAATAGTTAGGATAGCTCAAGGTTATAACATTCCTGTTCAACGTCACAAAACACCACAATAAACGGAAATTATTTTCATTAAACTGCCTCGTCGTCAGAATAGGTAGCAAATCTCTAGTTCTTCTGCCAGTTTTGATTCACGATGTCCCCTGCAATAACAGTGGGTCTTCGGTGCTCAGTTGAGGTCTTCTCTGTCTCGAGGCGACACCATATTTCCCCGTTATTGCCTCAGGGCCGAGAGCGCGCGCCCCACCGAGACTGCCCTCAAGGACCCGGCCGTGCCGACTGGGCTCACCAAATTTGGCAGGGTGAGTAGCCGTGTCTGCTGGCATACATCACCTGTTCGACAGTTATGTATTCAAAGATAAGAGCGCTTATAGTGCAGCTTCGTCAACTTTGAGCCGTTTGACTTCTAGAGGCCACTTACTTCGAAAGGTTTAATTTCAGAAGGTGATTTACTATTTTTTTAGTTGGAAATATGTTTGGTAGAGTGAGCAACTCTTTATCTACTTTGAAACACAAATGGCAGTGAGGACCTCTTTTCCTTCTTAACGACATGATTGGTAGAGTGAGGAACTCATTGTCTACCTGAAAGCATTTTTTCTAGGGTTACAAATTCTTTCTCTACTTGAAAACATGTTTTGTTTGGTAAACGGAGAAACTCTTTTATTACTTAGAAAAATGTTCAACTTCGAAAAAACGCCAATCTTCTTTCTTTGGATTTCAGCATTCTACCACTGTATAACTGCAGCATTCTACCTTTGTGTTGCTGCTGCATTCTACCTTTGTGTTGCTGCGGCATTCTACCTTTGTGTTGCTGCTGCATTCTACCTTTGTGTTGCTGCGGCATTCTACCTTTGTGTTGCTGCGGCATTCTACCTTTGTGTTGCTGCGGCATTCTACCTTTGTGTTGCTGCGGCATTCTACCTTTGTGTTGCTGCGGCATTCTACCTTTGTGTTGCTGCGGCATTCTACCTTTGTGTTGCTGCGGCATTCTACCTTTGTGTTGCTGCGGCATTCTACCTTTGTGTTGCTGCGGCATTCTACCTTTGTGTTGCTGCTGCATTCTACCTTTGTGTTGCTGCGGCATTCTACCTTTGTGTTGCTGCGGCATTCTACCTTTGTGTTGCTGCGGCATTCTACCTTTGTGTTGCTGCGGCATTCTACCTTTGTGTTGCTGCGGCATTCTACCTTTGTGTTGCTGCGGCATTCTACCTTTGTGTTGCTGCGGCATTCTACCTTTGTGTTGCTGCGGCATTCTACCTTTGTGTTGCTGCGGCATTCTACCTTTGTGTTGCTGCGGCATTCTACCTTTGTGTTGCTGCGGCATTCTACCTTTGTGTTGCTGCGGCATTCTACCTTTGTGTTACTGCTGCATTCCGCTGCATTCAAATGAATCAATTCTGAGGAGCACTTTGAATTTCTGTGACACGCAGCTTTGGTTCTGGAATGTCCATATTGTGCTTGAGTTATCGGCTCATGTTTGCATGACAACCTGAATTTACACAGCCACTCACATTTGCATTGCCACTGCTCCTCACACCAACGCTGCCACTCAAAAGACGCATGCATGCCACTCACCTGATGCTGCTACTCTTAAAGCCACTCGCCACTCATGTTGCGTTGGTACTCACAAGACACTCGCGTGCACCACTCACATTGCGTTACAAATCCCTCTTCAGACACGTGCGCCACGCACATTGCGTTACAAATCCCTCTTCAGACACGTGCACCACTCACATTGCGTTACAAATCACTCTTCAGACACGTGCGCCACGCACATTGCGTTACAAATCCCTCTTCAGACACGTGCGCCACGCACATTGCGTTACAAATCACTCTTCAGACACGTGCGCCACGCACATTGCGTTACAAATCCCTCTTCAGACACGTGCGCCACGCACATTGCGTTACAAATCCCTCTTCAGACACGTGCACCACTCACATTGCGTTACAAATCCCTCTTCAGACACGTGCGCCACGCACATTGCGTTACAAATCCCTCTTCAGACACGTGCGCCACGCACATTGCGTTACAAATCCCTCTTCAGACACGTGCGCCACGCACATTGCGTTACAAATCCCTCTTCAGACACGTGCACCACTCACATTGCGTTACAAATCACTCTTCAGACACGTGCGCCACGCACATTGCGTTACAAATCCCTCTTCAGACACGTGCACCACTCACATTGCGTTACAAATCCCTCTTCAGACACGTGCGCCACGCACATTGCGTTACAAATCCCTCTTCAGACACGTGCACCACTCACATTGCGTTACAAATCCCTCTTCAGACACGTGCGCCACGCACATTGCGTTACAAATCCCTCTTCAGACACGTGCGCCACGCACATTGCGTTACAAATCCCTCTTCAGACACGTGCACCACTCACATTGCGTTACAAATCCCTCTTCAGACACGTGCGCCACGCACATTGCGTTACAAATCCCTCTTCAGACACGTGCGCCACGCACATTGCGTTACAAATCCCTCTTCAGACACGTGCGCCACGCACATTGCGTTACAAATCCCTCTTCAGACACGTGCACCACTCACATTGCGTTACAAATCCCTCTTCAGACACGTGCGCCACGCACATTGCGTTACAAATCCCTCTTCAGACACGTGCGCCACGCACATTGCGTTACAAATCCCTCTTCAGACACGTGCACCACTCACATTGCGTTACAAATCCCTCTTCAGACACGTGCGCCACGCACATTGCGTTACAAATCCCTCTTCAGACACGTGCACCACTCACATTGCGTTACAAATCCCTCTTCAGACACGTGCACCACTCATATTGCGTTACAAATCACTCTTCAGACACGTGCGCCACTCATATTGCGTTACAAATCACTCTTCAGACACGTGCACCACTCACATTGCGTTACAAATCACTCTTCAGACACGTGCACCACTCATATTGCGTTACAAATCACTCTTCAGACACGTGCGCCACGCACATTGAATTTCTACTGACACTGAATTACTACTCACATTACATTGCCACACACAGTACGCTCCCGTGTGCCACTCACATTGCGGTGCCCCTCACAAGACACTGGCGTGTACCACTCACATTGAATCGCCTCTCACATAAGTCACTCCCATTGAATTGCCCCTCACATTGCGCTGCCACTCACATGCCACTCCCGTGCGCCACTCAGACGGTGGTGCAGGAGATGAACCGCATCGGGCTGATGGTGGACCTGAGCCACTCCTCACAGTCCACAATGCGGGCCGCACTCGCCACCTCCAAGGCGCCCATCATATTCAGCCACTCGTCCGTGAATGCCATCTGCCCCAGCCCCAGGAACGTCCCTGACGACGTCCTCCGGCAGGTGGTGAGTGGCGGGTGGTGTGGTGGTGAGTGGCGACTGGTGTGGTGGTGAGTGGCGGGTGGTGTGGTGGTGAGTGGCGGGTGGTGTGGTGGTGAGTGGCGGGTGCTGTGGTGGTTTGTTGTGAGTGGTGGTGTGGTGGGTAGTGAGTGGCGGAAGACTGCGTGTGCTCAACACTTGGACTGCGGCGGGTTAAACTGAAGCTCAATATTCACTTCAAATTAGAATCAATTCTAGTAATCAATTTTTTAGAAAGCAAACAATAAATGCAAGGCGCCTTCGTATAGTTCTGATTAAGTATCTACAAAAATTGCATTCGTGACAACTAGTGCAACATTGTGAAAATCCCTTCCGTGAGCACCAGAAAGACACGCCGCGGTCAGAGTATCAAGTTCTCTCGTGTGTTCCAAACAGGCTCCGTAACTGATAATTCTTTATTCTCTACGTGCTCCGGAAATTTTTTTTTCTAACTAAGAACAAGGGCGCGTGAACTTCGCACCCAAACAACAACTCGAATGGTGCAGATCGCGTTGTTCTTTTCTCGGTGTTTAGCTGCACGGGAACAGAAGGGAACAGAAGGGCATAAACACACGCATCCCAAACACCTGTGTCGTCAGCCAATGATGACAACATCATTTATTCGATCGCTTGGTTACGATTCTTGGTAAAGCCGTGGCACAGTGGACCATATTAACACAAGTCTATAAAAAGTCTCTAAGAACACGGAAATGGAGATAATGTCATTATTCCCGGTGTTTGGTCACTGAGAATCGGCAAATGGATATAAAAAAGTTCAGCGACTGCAATGTTGGAATTGTCGATCTAAATTCTAAAGTTTTAATGAAAAAAGATCACTCGTGATCTGTTGAGTCAGGTTGTTTGACCGGATTATAAAAAAAAACATTCTTCTCAAAATAGGAATTTGCAAAAAGTCGTATCCACAAGAAAAAAATACAAATTTCACACCATTTTAAATCAGCAAGGAGAGTGTTGAATTTTGCACTATTGTCGCTATAACTGAGATCTGCGTGCCGAATATCATCGTGTTAACCTTTTATCTGAAAGCAGGATGCTGAATACCCTGCTATTAACCTTATTAAAGAGAGCAGGCCATTTAATTTTGCCCTTTCAACGCTGTAACTGACAGCAAATAATTAATATAATCGTATCAACCTCATAGCCGAAAGCAGGAGTTTTGGGCTTCGTTCATGCTGAGAGCAGAGCGAGGCCAGCGGCAACCACACGAGGAAGGCCGCAGGCAACTAACGGGCTTAGCTGAGTTGTACAGGAAATATTGGTTCTTTGTGTGCTCCTGGCAGGCGGCGAACGGCGGCATCGTGATGGTGAGCTTCTACACGCACTTCCTCACGTGTGGTGAGGAGGCTGAAGTGAAGCACGTGGTTGGTGAGTGCAGCTCGGGAGAGGCCTGGCATCGCTTGTTGCTAGATCCCTTGCCCCTTATTGCTAGATCTCCTGTCTTTTATTGATATATCCCTCGTCCCTTGTTTCTTAATCTCTCTCCACTTATTGATAAACCCCTTGTTATTTATTGATTGACCTCTTGTCACTTATTACTAGACCCCTCGTCACTTAATGCATACCCTTTGTCATTTAGTGCCAGCCCCTTGTCATTTATTGCTAACCTCTCGTCACTTACTGTTGGACAATATGCATTTCAAGGAATTTCATGTATTTATTCTTAGAACCCTCATCACTTATTGTTAGACACTCATACATATTGCTAAGCATTTCATCATTTATTGTTCGAACCCACTTCGTGTATCGCTGGATCCCTTGTCACTCATTGTTAGACTATCATCTTTTATAACTAGGAATACTTAACTTATTGATAGGCCCTTAATATACTAGATTGAATCAGACTCTGTTTAGTCATTTAATTTATTATTATTATATTTTTTGTAGCACTATTTCAAAAGCTCCGTTCTTTTTTAGGTGTTTGTGTATCAATACTTATCTAACCATTACAAGCTAATATTTGCTAAACCTCCCGTGCTGTCCTTAGCTTCCGGATTTTAGGTTGTCTATACTGAGGCAGAGAATAGTTGCTAGACCACCCTGTATTTTCTTGTTCTTTTTCCATTACAAATGTTCTCTTACAAAACTGACTAAAAATACGAGTTGATTAATAATTCATTCCATCAAAAACGACACACAATACTAACGAAAGACTCTTCGTTTTCGAATTGTAAATCTGAAATCGAAGGGGAAATATTTTCCCACTGAACAAGGTGTTCCAGGACGTCTTTTCTTCCATTGAAACGAAGACTTTTCAATTAATTCAATGCCGTTCACGCAGGAACAAAGCTCTTTCTATTGAAAAAAGATTTCTCAAGCGAAACAAAGTAGTTTTCATTGAAACACAATTTTTACTACTGGAAAAAATAATTTCTATTGGAACAAGTTTATTTTCGACAGGACACAGTTGTTTAAAGAGTAACAATATTTTTTCTGTTCAGCCAAAGTTGTTTTCGTATAAAAGTTTCTTCTCGAGGGTCGCTATCTTGGAACGATGTTCTTGGGAGTCGTTATCTAGGAACACAGTTGTCTAGTAGAGGAAACTTGTTTCTATTGAACGCTGAATAGAAACAAGAAGTAATTCTAGGGCGACGTCAAGCTGACATGCTGGCCGAGCGGCAGACTAGCGGACGAAGAAAGCCTTCAGACAACGAAGAATGTTTTGAAAAACGAGGAATGTCTTGAGAAAACTTGGAATGTCTTCAGAAAACTTGGAATGTCTTCAGAAAACGAGGAATGTCTTCAGAAAACGAGGAATGTCTTCAGAAAACGAGGAATACCTTCAGAAAACGAGGAATGCCTTCAGAAAACGAGGAATGCCTCCAGAAAACTAGGAATGCCTTCAGAAAACGAGGAATGCCTTCAGAAAACTAGGAATGCCTTCAGAAAACGAGGAATGCCTTCAGAAAACTAGGAATGCCTTCAGAAAACGAGGAATGTCTTCAGAAAACTAGGAATGCCTTGAGAAACGAACTAGGATTGCGAAGACGGTCATCTGGACGATAAACGTTCGAAACATTCGTGGCAAGGCACTCGGGGGAAATGTACGATGGATCCTAAGCACCTCTTGTTCTCTGGCGCATCATTTCGTTTATTAGATGAGCGCAGGCCGGCAGTGGAGACGCGTAGTGACGTACTTGCGCTCTGCGCTGATCTATGAGATGAGCGCAGGCCGGCATCAGAGACGCTTAGTGACGTACTTGCGCTCTGCGCTGATCTATGAGATGAGCGCAGGCCGGCAGTGGAGACGCGTAGTGACGTACTTGCGCTCTGCGCTGATCTATGAGATGAGCGCAGGCCAGCAGTGGAGACGCTTAGTGACGTACTTGCGCTCTGCGCTGATCTATGAGATGAGCGCAGGCCGGCAGTGGAGACGCTTAGTGACGTACTTGCGCTCTGCGCTGATCTATGAGATGAGCGCAGGCCGGCAGCGGAGACGCGTAGTGACGTACTTGCGCTCTGCGCTGATCTATGAGATGAGCGCAGGCCGGCAGTGGAGACGCTTAGTGACGTACTTGCGCTCTGCGCTGATCTATGAGATGAGCGCAGGCCGGCAGTGGAGACGCTTAGTGACGTACTTGCGCTCTGCGCTGATCTATGAGATGAGCGCAGGCCGGCATCAGAGACGCGTAGTGACGTACTTGCGCTCTGCGCTGATCTATGAGATGAGCGCAGGCCGGCAGTGGAGACGCGTAGTGACGTACTTGCGCTCTGCGCTGATCTATGAGGTGAGCGCAGGCCAGCAGTGGAGACGCTTAGTGACGTACTTGCGCTCTGCGCTGATCTATGAGATGAGCGCAGGCCGGCATCAGAGACGCGTAGTGACGTACTTGCGCTCTGCGCTGATCTATGAGATGAGCGCAGGCCGGCATCAGAGACGCGTAGTGACGTACTTGCGCTCTGCGCTGATCTATGAGGTGAGCGCAGGCCGGCAGCGGAGACGCGTAGTGACGTACTTGCGCTCTGCGCTGATCAACAGAAAAAGTTTCTTGTAGCCACTTTTCTCGAGTGAACAATTTGGCCGATTTCCATATCTGTGCGAAATTTGCTGTATTTCTATGCGAATATGGAAGCAATTTTTAACAATTTGTTGAGCCTGATTGCTAATTCACGTATTATTTTCAAAGGCGTACATTGATGTTTATCAGAGAGTAAATACATGCAATATTAGCAGTCGTACGGGTCATTTTTCAATAATGAGTTGGTGCATGAAAATGAATGCTGTGCGTTATTCGACGTTGCTTGAAGTTAAAAGGCACGTAAAGATGTAGTGAGTACTTGTAAAATTTTCAGCTTTGTAGTTACACAAGAAATTTGTATCTTTAGCTTGGTCAGCACCTTAAACTGGCAAATAAAGTTTCCTTTTATGGAATTCTCGATTGATGCATGTTGTGATGAGAGCTTCAACTTGTACGCATGGAAATTAATCCTAGTTATTCAAAGTTTTATTCGAACATTTTTTAATTGTACGACAGAGACGAATTTTTATCTTTCTAAGTTAAGATCCTCATGAAACAATGTAAAGCTCGAGTATTGATAGCATGTATTTCTTCTTATCCAAGTCTAGTATTTTCCCCGGAGTATTCATGATTTCAGCATGTCTAATGTAGCCTTCGTGCTGGGTGGCCAAAAATTGGACTGGAATGTTCCACCCCTATCTGGACGATTGCTTTCTTTCAAACACCTACAGCGCATCTGAGAAATTTCTCAGTTCTCTCGCCTCCACTGCTTCTTTCTCGTCTAATGTCACGTGTGACTTGATTCAATGATGCTGTGTTAAATTGAAGCGAGAAAGTTGAGCTTCTTACTTATTTTAATCTTATTTGAAGCAGCAGGCATAGAGAAGCACTACTCATTCAGCGTGCAACTCACTAACACAACTCATGAGCTGTAAATAAAAGCAAGTGCATACGTGGAATATTTCACTCATGCCCACGTATTTACTCATGCCCACTCATTTACTCATGTGTAATATTTTACGTTCATATATTCCCGATCCAATGCACCACTGACGCGAATTTTTATCGATAATTATAGATCTTGCATACCTTTCATCGACTAAAGGCCTACGCCAGCCATTCACGAGAAGTCTAAATATCGGTTAATTCCGCTCGCAAGTTTGACAGCTCATTGGGATCAGTTAGAGCTGAACAGGGCAGGGCAGGTCGTGGGCGGAGGCCTGGATGTCGATATTCTAAGAGGACGCTTGACTGTCCGGTGACCAGATAACTTCTGCATCGATCGTTCCGGGACATCTCGCCTACCTGCGGCGCCTCTCTCGCGTTTCTAAAGGGAAACAAACGCGTCAGCACTTGACGCCGTTGTACGGCTTAATAGTGCTCGCCTAGAGCTGTGTCTTAATAACGTTTCCGAGTGTGAAGGAAAGGGATCGTTCTAATAACTGTTCCGGTCATGTCGGACGGAGATCGCTCTATTAATTGTTCCAATAGTGTATGCAGAGCAAGGATCGCTTTAATAACTGTTCGTATAGTGCAAGGTAGGGATTGTTTTAATAACTGTTCCTATAGAGCTAGGCAGGGATCGCTCTACCAATTGTTTCAATGGTGTATGCAGAGCAAGGATCGTTTTAAGAACTACTTGAATAGTGCTTTCCGTGGATGGTTTTAATAACTGTTCCAAAAGTGCAGCGCAGGTCTCGTTTTAATATTTAAACAATTTAAACAATTTAAACAATTTATTTACCACAGGAGATACAGAGATAAAATGTTTCTTAAGTCTAGTACAATGGTCAAATTTGAGTATAGCTGCCTGTGGGCCCGAATAAGTTCAGTGACTTCTAGGGCATCCTACCATCAAGGTTAGTCTTAGGAGTACAATAATGTTTAACCTAATTCACTTAAACTAGAGACGCATTAGACTGATCAATGAGATAAGTAACTCGAAATTAGATACTTCATTTCACAATATAGTTCATATGGACTAGATTTAACAGTATATTCGACAAACGATTCAAGAACAGACTGAAGATCGGCGAAATTAATCAAGGCGAATTACATTATTAGGACCAGTTATGTAGGGGACAAGGTTTGACTCTGTGATCTTACACGACTAGTAATCTGATAGGAAGTGAGACTCAAGACTTTTTTTGAATACCTTATAAGAATTACTTTCACGGATCTCCGCAGGTATTGAGTTCCAAGTTTTAGTTCCAACGAAGAGGATACTGTGTTGTGACCGAGCCTTTGAGTAATAAGGAAGCATGAATTTACTTCTATTTCGGGTTAAATGGTCGTGATGACCAGTTTGCGTAGTTAATAGTTGTTTTAGGCTATTGTCGCCATCATTTGTTAATGTTTTGTAAATGAAATTGCAAATGGAGATTTTGTAGAGATCCGAGAGCTTAAGTATTCGTAAATTTTTGAATGAGTCATTTGTGTGAGCATTATATTCTAGATTCTTTATCGCTCTTATGGCTCTTTTTTGCAGGGTAAAAATTTTGTTGGTTTTATTTTTATCAGTTCCGTGCCATGCTTCTATTCCGTATTGCAAGTATGGTGAAATGAGCGTTCGGTAGAGCATTTGTAAGGCTGTTTCAGGCAGGAAATTCTTGACTTTATTTAGGATTCTGATAGATTTTGATAATTTAGAACTAATATGAGCGATGTGCTCTTTAAAGGTTAGATGTTTGTCTATTATGATGCCGAGGAATTTACTTGAGTTGGTTTCTTCGATTTCACCTTCGCCAATTTGAATGCGTGGGAGAGATATATTTTTCTTGTATGAGAATGTAATATATTTTGTTTTATCGATATTAAGGCTTATTTTATTAGCTTTAAGCCACAATGAAACCTTATGAAGTTCATTATTTATACGCTCCGCCACCCTAGCGGGATTTTGGTCTGGAAGGACCGCAGAAAGGGTACTGTCATCGGCAAAAAGTATGAATTTGAAGAATGATGTAGATTTAATGATATCATTGATAAAAATTAGAAATAGGAGAGGCCCAAGGACAGATCCTTGTGGAACCCCATGGCTAATTGTCTGTGGGTCTGATTTTGCGTCGTCAATGACAACGTATTGTTTCCGATTTGCTAAGTATGATCTAAACCAATCATGGGCAGCCCCTCGAATGCCATAACAATGTAGTTTCGAGAGTAATACGTTATGGTCCACACAATCGAATGCTTTTCGAAAGTCAAGAAATACGGAGAAAACAAGCTTTCCTTCATCTATATTAGAATAAAGGTATTGCAAATGATTTAATACAGCTTGTGTCGTAGATTTCTTAGAACGAAAACCGTATTGTTTGTCGTAGAGGAAAGATTTTTGTTCAAAATACGAATACACTTTTTTATACACAATTTTCTCGAATATTTTGCTAATAATTGGTAGTACAGAGATAGGTCTATAATTGTTAACGCAGTTTTTATCACCATTTTTAAAAATAGGGGTGACTCTCGCAATTTTGAAAGAGTTGGGGAAGATACCTTGAGAAAGGGATTGGTTGATAATATAAGATATGCACGGTGCTATTATATCAGCTATAGCCTTAAGAACTTTAGCCGAAAAATTTTTCAATCCACTTGATTTATTTTTCAAGTTGTTTATGCACGTAATTACATCGGAGGGATTAGTTGGCGAGAAAAAGAAAGAGTTAGGTTCACGGACATGGTCCATGTATTGCAAGTGGTCTCTGGGTTCACTGAAGACACTATCGGCTATATTTTTTCCTATGTTTACAAAAAAGTTGTTAAACACAGTTGCAATATCTTTTTTCTCGTGGTATTTTACATTTTCGTGAACGACGGACTCAATTGTTTTCGTAGTATTATTATTCGGTTTATAGCATGAATTAAGCAGGCGCCAAGTTTTTTTAATATCAGTTTTGTATTCAGTAAATTTGCGCGTGAAGTAGTCTCGTTTTGAGGTTCGTATTTGATTTGTCACATGATTCCTGAATCTGTTATACGTTACTTTAGATATTCGCCCTTCGTATAGTAAGGCTAGGTACGCTTGACGTTTCTTTATATTGATCACGATATCTTCAGTAATCCAGGGCTTTTGTCTATTTTTCGGCGTAATTGTGCGGGTGATTATTGGACAGCACTGGTTATATGCGGTCGTTATAATTTCAGTTAAATTTAGTATTGCTTCATCAATGTTAATCGCATTATTGTCCCGTTCATAGACGTCTAATGATGGCATTAATTCTTCTAGAACAGTTCGCATTGTTCCCAAGTTGTATTCGTTTACACAACGAAATGAATAAGTATCAGCCTGTGGGCTGGAACAAGGATTATAGACATTTTTCTTGATGAGAAACACCGGGAAATGGTCAGATAAGTCAGAAGTTATTATTCCGGTAAGAAAATCAGTCGGATCTAACATAAAAATATTATCGAGTAACGTAGCCGATTCAGAAGCAACACGTGTAGGTTTCGTGATGATTGGAAGGAAGGAGCTAGACTGAAAAACATTTATGAAGTTTGAGATTTGCTCACAGCTATCATATTGTAGAAGATCGTAGTTGAAATCCCCGCAGATTATTATGTCATTATATAGAGACTTGTTGAACTGAGATATAATGCTTTGAAGCTCGTTCAGGAAAGAGACGTTACAAGCTGTTGGGGGTCTATATACTGTCCCAAGCATAATCCGTTTACCATTTTTCGTTAGTTCTATAAATAAGGTCTCAATATGTTCACGATTCATAGTTGCACTTAAAATGACTTTCGAAGATATATGTTTAGATATGTACGTACTGATGCCACCACCACGTTTGTTACTACGGAGTGAATGATGGCTATAATAGTTTTGAATTTGAATCAGGTCTTTAGATGAGTCGTCTAGCCAACTTTCAGTGAAACTGAGAACATCAAAATTGCTGTTCAGCTCAGTGATAGTACAAGATATTTCATCTATTTTCGGATAAATGGATCTACAGTTCCAACATAATAGAGAAAAATCGTTACAGGTCTTCCTCATCGATTCATTGAATTTTTTAATATTTAGGTATTTACAGTTTCCAGTTTCATTTAGGTTTGGGTGCAGTCTATTCAAATGATTGAGATCTGGATCAATATTGTCGAATATGTCAACATGGTCAGTCATTAGCATTAAGAGACAGTAAGTAAAATGTAACGTAAAAATAAAAATGATAAAAACTACAGGATCAAGGTAAAAATAAGGACATTCCTACTTAGAATTAAAACTAAAAAAAAAGAGAGAAACTAAAAACACACAGAAATTATTAGTCTAAATTGTTTAAAACCTAGTATGATTTCATAAGGAGAGCGCAAATTCAGTCCATGAGCAGGAACATTAGGGATCATAAATGGCAAATAATGTAGTTACAAGGCTGTCGTACCAGTGGTTTCCGCATATAACACTTATAAGATGTAGCAGGGACGAAATGGATTTAAAAACGAAGTGACAGTGAAGTTATTTATGGAATTTAAAAAATCTTGACTATCTAAATTGTTTCCAGATTCAGAAACACATACACGAGTTAAGTCTGAACAGCAAGTTCGGTATGAGCATTCGATAAAAAAGAGAAAGAAAGAAATTGAAAAACAATTTAGTAAGCAGCAAAACAAGGCTGTAAAGTCGGCTTGGATGCCTTGAAAGAGGTGAAGGTAATTCAATCAAAAATCAAGAAGAAAACATATGGACAGATATCAAAATAATATTAAACTCAATACGTCAGTCTAAAAAATACTAATCACGAATAATTTCCTCTGAGGACTTGCCGACATGTTGCAGCAAGTACTTGTCTAGTTCTTCAGGTGTATTGATGGTTAGAGATCTCTGAGTTACTTGGCCGGGTATCTTTGGAGAGAAGACGTTGATATTGCCATCAAAACTTCTTGCGGGTCCTATTTGTTCCGGAAATTTTCGTTTGGCCAATCTCAGAGTGTACATTATACTTGCTCGCGAAGGTACTAAGTATTCATTCACGTAGAGTTGTTCCGGTTTTGTAACACGGCAGGCTGTCAGAATTTCTTGCTTCTTTTCGTATTTTCGTAGCTCAAAAGAAATGTTTCTCCTATCGACGTTTCCGGGTGGAGGTTTTTTTCCCAATCTACTCGCTGTGGTGATGTCAGAGTTACTCAGGTTGATTTTGAGTTGGTCCTTCAGGATCTGGCACACAGTTTCTATGCAATTTTCTTCAGGACGTGTTTGCGGCAGTTCCCCTGATATAACCAAAGTGCGTTTTTTGTTCTCCAAATATCTGTTGCGCACAGTTACCACACAGTTCCACATGACTGTTAAGGACCACACAGATGCAGGCCTGTTAAAAAATTGACAGCAGGAATTATTCAGAGTAGCGCTGTTGAGAAGATGAAAACACCTTTGCTGGAACGTATGTCCAAAAAAGAAGTTATAGGTCTTTTCACAAAACTTTGTAGTTTAAGCGACGTATTAATTTAGCGTTGCAGTCGATAAAACTCGTATGTGCCACATAAATATTTAAATATAGGCAAAAATTAATCTATTTCACCCATCAGAGTCATGGAAAAAGGAGCATTTACTTCATTTTCAAATCACAGAACTACTTTTGCATTGAACTACCGCGCAAAAAAAGTTTCTACTGCAGTTTTACCTCTAGGAATAAAATAAAAAGCTCATTTAGTTCAGGCGCTTGCTTTCGAAGACCTCACATAGTGTACATCCTCGAATATTTTGCCGTAAAAAATTACTTATTCATGGTGAACTTCACAGCGTAGGCTTCAAGCACCGTCAGAGACAGCGGAGCACCTAGAAGCATACAAAGATATGGCAATGATCTTCTCGAATGACTACTTCTTCTTTTTAATGAGATGCTGATTATTACTCTGGAATCGTCTTGTCGTTGCGATTCATCTTATTTTATATCTTCTGCTATAGCATTGAATTCCAGCTCTATCTAATAATTCCCTCCAGGATCACTCATATGAGAAC
Source organism: Morinoia aosen (assembly GCA_030386875.1). NCBI lineage: Eukaryota > Metazoa > Arthropoda > Malacostraca > Amphipoda > Talitridae > Morinoia > Morinoia aosen. Next base: position 46,654,562 of record CM059567.1, on the reverse strand, counting down.
GCTTCTACGCGACGTGTGCTTTGCGCTGGGTAATATCACTGCAAAAAATCCAGTAATATTTCTGCATGAAACTACTACTGATTTTACGTGATAAGGCGATATTTGTACGTTGCGGATACATTTTGTTAGTATGTGTAACTGCGGAACTTTTTGGTGTTTATGGTATTACCCCAGTGAAACAAATGCAATATATATGAGTGTCGGCGACACTGATCTAGTAAAAAACGCAAAATTTGTTTGTTTCGATAAAAAAAATTTCAACAAAAGAACGCAATGTTTACCGTGTTATATGCCTTTGTTTTTCGTGTTACATGCCTTTGTTTACCGTGTTCTATGCCTTAGTTTACCGTGTTATATGCCTTTGTTTTCCGTGTTACATGCCTTTGTTTACCGTGTTCTATGCCTTAGTTTACCGTGTTATATGCCTTTGTTTACCGTGTTATATGCCTTTGTTTACCCTTTTAGATAATATCACTATAGTAGGAAGTTCAATAGTTGTTCGTTTCGATAATAGTACTTCAATTGAAAAACTTGATACATGTTAGCTTCGAGTTTACCACTTCAATAGAAAAGCGAAAAGTATGTTCGTTTTTGTTAATACCAAGTCAGTAACAAGACACAATCCTCATGCGTTCTGGTAACATTAATTCAGTGGAACATTCTGTTATTTATGACCATCTAATACTTCTCCCGTATAAATATTCACGCACGTAAAATTTATGCCCTCGAAATACTTGTGTCCAGATATTATTAGTACCATGGTAAAATTTGTGCTTGGTTAACAGTAGTGCCTACTTATTATTTATGTCAAGGTGATATTAGTGCCCAGGCAATATTAGAGCCCAGGCAATGTTGGCGAACACATATTATTCGAGCCCAACACTGTGTTGCAGAGCACATCAACTACATCAGGGAAGTCGCCGGAGTTGACCACATCGGCATCGGTGCAGACTTTGACGGCATCAACAAGTAAGTTCAGGACCGTGTCTTGTAAACACCTCCCGTATTCCCTTATTTTATTCGTATATAAAGTATAATATAATATTTTTGAGTTATGCTAATATATAAAACTTAACTCCAATTAAACTGAATGCCAACATTCAAATTTTAAATGGGCGAAAAAGAATCTAAAAGTGCCGTCACCTGTTTGTGGACAGCATAGACAAAAACTGAGTTTGTGATCACCGTCGCCTGCATTATGGAAGTCTCCTTGTGACCGCAGGTGGGTCACTGAGAAATTGTATTAATTTGTAGATACCTTAACTTCAGTACTCATTTTTGAACGCTCACGACCAGCACACCAGCAGGTCGAGTGCACTTATATATTCATTTTCAAAACGTCTATATATGAATATGTGTGTGTAGGTGTGTGCATGAGTGTGTATGTGTGCGCACACAAACATGAATGTCTATGTATCAGTGTGCACATGCACACGTTTGCACATATGTATACGCACATGTACATATATTTGTTTCTATTTCTATTTTTTGCGCAAAAAGCAAAACGTCAAGACACATTACATTTTACCTAAAGTTCTGCGATCAGTTAATACTGAACAAAATTCCAGAAATAAAAAATTGATTGCGCTTGCTTAATGATTCATAAATCGATCTATCATGGCCCCGAAGGGCATTTCTGTGAATAGAAGAAATTAAAAGTATAAACAGACAAATGAAACAAAGCGCTCGTGTAAAAATTATCTCTTTATTTGTATGCCGAACAAGCCATGCATTTCACTTTTGAGCGCAAGTTTGTTTACGTATTTCTAGATGTGCGTGCTGTGTTGCGCGATGTTCTTTATAAATTAGTTCGTGACTAACCTTTTCTCAATACTTGATTGTCATTTACGATGGTATTTCAATCTGCTCCGGTATAGCGTTTTTTTTTGTACTTTTCTTACTTCGATAATTTCAACTAATAACTTGGGAGTTCCGAAGAATTCTTTAATAGTATTCGAATTATTTATAAGTTGTTAGCCATCTCATGGAATATAAAATATCCAAGAGATGATATTTTTTCATTTCTTATTCAACTACCCTAGACAGAGTTAGACTATTAGCACGCCACGGATGGTTTGTCTATTAGTACGCCTTGTATATTTTGTCTAATTATATGCCTCGTATGGTCTATCTATTTGTACACCTCTGATAGTTTGTCTATTAGTACACCTCGTATAGTTTGTTTATTATTATGCCTCGTATGGCTGATCTATTTGTACACCTCGGATGGTTTGTCAATAAGTACTCCTCGTATGGAACTTTTGTTTTAGGATGTCTAATTTTAATTAAGAAATTTTTTAAAAGACAATATGTTGGCATGTATCTCATGTGACAACTTGGAAAATAATTGTTTTTCTGATTTCTTTCTTTCTTTCTTTCTGGTGCGCTTATACCTAACGTAGCGGGTGTTATGCATGGTATACACATTCCTCGCTTGTACGTTGGTGGTATACTTTTATACCTGTACTTAGCATACGCAGAGCTGAGCTGGTGTATAAATAACAGGTATTCGAGCATGTAGTGTTCCGATCAGTAGAACATTTAAAACTAATACAACACAACAAGTACAGAAATAACTAGTAAGCCCAAAAATGTTTCATAAAAACTAGTCATTCTAAGTACTCGTAGTTCAATTTATATGAATATATGAAAAACGAATTGACTAAACAATAAACTACTCGCACAACAGCGAGCTTATAAATAATCCGTGATGGTTCACTACTGTACTGAGCTTTTCAAAGTGCACGCTCACTTTCTCCAAACCCAGCAAATCATGAGCAATATTTCGACAGCTCAATGGACTCCTATCATAAATAAAAGGGAACTACCTAGCCTTGATGAACTACAGATCGAGTAAATAGCGTCTTTATTAATGTTTATTCCTGATAAGAAAATTCACTGTAAAATTATGCTCTTTAACATATTTATTTCTTCGACAGAAGAGTATAAATGAATTCTTTAAAATTAATAACCTTCGCTGAACATATTTTGTGAGTTGCTGTTGAGACGATCACTTCAGGGAACATTTGCCGTCGGTAAATTTATATTCCTTTAATTTAGAATGAAATAAACCTTTAAATTAAACTCCAAAATGAAGGAAAACTGTTTTTGTGTTTTAACCGTACCTTTGTTTACCGTGTTCTATGCCTTTGTTTACCGTGTTCTATGCCTTTGTTTACCTTGTTCTATGCCTTTGTTTACCTTGTTCTATGCCTTTGTTTACCGTGTTCTGTGCCTTTGTTTACTGTGTTCTATGCCTTTGTTTACCGAGTTATATGCCTTTGTTTACAGTGTTATATGCCTTTGTTTACCTGTTCTTTGACTTTGTTTACCGTGTTATATGCCTTTGTTTACCGTGTTATATGCCTTTGTTTACCGTGTTCTGTGACTTTGTTTACTGTGTTCTATGCCTTTGTTTACCGTGTTATATGCCTTTGTTTACCGTGTTATATGCCTTTGTTTACCGTGTTCTATGCCTATGTTTACCGTGTTATATGCCTTTGTTTACCGTGTTATATGCCTTTGTTTACCGTGTTATATGCCTTTGTTTACCGTGTTATATGCCTTTGTTTTTCGTGTTACATGCCTTTGTTTACCGTGTTCTATGCCTTAGTTTACCGTGTTATATGCCTTTGTTTTCCGTGTTACATGCCTTTGTTTACCGTGTTCTATGCCTTAGTTTACCGTGTTATATGCCTTTGTTTACCGTGTTATATGCCTTTGTTTACCGTGTCTTTGTTCTTCGTGTGCCTTGTTATACGTCTTCTTTGCGTAGACTATTTTTAGAGCACGTTTCTCAAACAAGCTCATTCTATTAAACTGAACAAAATGCCTGGGACCACCAAACCCCCAAATGTGGCTTCAAACTACACCCACATACAACAAACTTCACGATGTAGTAACTTCAGTAACTTCACGACCGGAGCTGTAAAGTGCGCCCTGAAGACGATCTCTCTCACTAAACAGATTACCGAAAGGCCTTGAGGACGTGTCGACTTACCCGCGCCTCTTCGCGGAGCTTCTGGCCGACCCGAAGTGGAGCGTGGCGGACCTCAAAAAGCTGGCCGGCCTCAACATCCTGAGGGTCATGAGGGAAGTGGAGCAGGTAGCGTGACAGGCTGCGGTGCAGAGTTTGGGCCTGTTTTGCATGTCGGGCAGGGTGGGTGGGTGGGCAGCGTATGTACACGGCATGTCGGGGTGGGTGGGCAGCGTGTGTACATGGCATGTCGGGGTGGGTGGGCAGCGTGTGTACATGGCATGTCGGGGTGGGTGGGTAGCGTGCGTACATGGCATGTCGGGGTGGGTGGGTAGCGTGGATGTATAGCGTGGGTGGGTAGCGTGGGTGGGTAGCGTGAATGGATAGCGTGGGTGAATAGCGTGGGTGGGTAGCGTGAATGTGTAGCGTGGGTGGATAGCGTGGGTGAATAGCGTGGGTGGGTAGCGTGAATGGATAGCGTGGGGGGGTAACGTGAATGGATAGCGTGGGTGGGTAGCGTGGATGGATAGCGTGGGTGGGTAGCGTGGATGGATAGCGTGGGTGAGTAGCGTGAATGGATAGCGTGGGTGGGTAACGTGAATGGATAGCGTGGGTGGGTAGCGTGGATGGATAGCGTGGGTGAATAGCGTGGATGAGAAGCGTGGGTGAGTGGCGGGGATGAGTAGCGTGGGTGAGTAGCGAGGGTTAGTGAAATACTCATTTATATTGATTCGTGTGAGCAGGAAGATGGATGATATAGCATAACTTTTTGTTTATACTAACGAATTGATTTGTATAAAGTTTTATACGCGCACGTAAATTGATGGGAAAATTTGGCAGTTAAACATTCACTGTACTGAACTATTGTGGCAATATCATCTGAAAAACTAAGTACACACACACACACACACACACACACACACACACACACACGCACACACAGACTTGCATTTAAATGATGTGGAAACATTTCAGGAGGCGCAGGTGAGTTTGACGGAGACTGAGTCAAGCTCAAAGTTAGAACTGTAAGGAGCTGCAATTTTCAACGTATGCTCTCAAAAATACGCATTTTCATATCGTTGAGAATCACACGCCTCAATCACTAACACGCGTTTTTCTTTTCATTTGCGAATGTTCTTTCACTGTTATTAATTTTTCTGTTGAGTGGGACGCAAAAGTCAATTCGCCGTTTTTAGCATTTGTTACGTGACATTCATCCAGCCATAAAAAGGCGGTCCGCTCGAAATGAAAGAGAAAATTTTCAAGTTTAATCATATGTCGATGATACAGATCGCGTATTGAAACCTCAGCATTGTACAATGATTTTTGTGTCACCCCGTATCACAGTAGTGCACGATGTTGGCACTTTAGAATACTGACTGGCTAGTATCCCAGGGGATACAAATAGGCGGTTTGACGCTGACATTGCGTCCGTTCTACAGCACTCGCTTTGGGACCGACTCGGCGACTAAAAAGCGCTCTGTCCTCAGCAGTCGTCTGCTCAGCTCCACATTCGTCCATCTTTTTATCCGGGAAAAGATTCGGTATACATGATACGAAGAACGAGCTTCAGATGTTAGAAGTTTTGGAAGCGCTTGGACATGGGCAAAGAAACTCAATTTTGCTGGAGTTTACTTCCAGTTGAGCTGGGGAATAAAATGGGGAAAAATTGAGTCAAAGTGACTAAGTATGGAATATTCTATAATTTATCTATAGCTGTTGACAACGAGCATTTATTCTTCAGCTGGTTGAGCTTTATTCTTACAGTATACCAGTTTCATGGTTAGGATTAACGCTTTTTAGATTCAACGCTAAAGTCGGCATTAGCCAGATTAACAATTAGGGTGACCAATTTCGAATTTGTAATAAGGGCCAAAAATTTATAGTTTACAAATCATTCCCAAAACTCTGCGATTAACTCTGATACTTATCAATTTGAAAGTTAAGGAAAATATTCTATAGTTTTCAAATTAATGCCAATTACACAAAGTCTAAAAGCTTCTAATTGGCCTGGCCCCACACTAAAACTCCACGGTAACTCTTTAAACGATTTCAATAGAAATGCAAAAATTCGATTAGCTTCACCGACATACAGTTATCCCGCAACTTTTTCCCGGCTACGAGCCCGTGTCTCCTGAATAGACGCATTTAAAAGTTAGATTGCCGTATAATTCCCATTGAATGGGCCGCACCAGAGCGTCTGTGTTGAAGTATATTTGTGCATTGTTTTGCGGCTCCAGGGAGGCTTGCTTTATGAGCTCGTTCAGGCGAGCTTTATGAACCACGCCGAAGTGAATAATAAAGCAGATGTGGACGCGCGCAGCTCTGTTTTTTTGGATAAATGTTCACAGTTGAGCAGTTTGCTACCGTCCGCATTTGTATACATATGTGTACGGCTGTGTGGGGGCTAATTATAGCGTGGGGATACGTGACTGTTACTGACAGCATCAACGTACACACGCAATGCGCTCAGATTGCGTTTTGAGGTCTTTTATATATGTGTTATAAAATGTTTACATCAGGGATGTGTACTTATGTGGTATAGGAATAGATAGGTTCACATCCATCATGAATAAATTCTAGCGTTTAGACGCATATTTACGATACACTAAATTCAATTTCAACATTTTTAAAATTATTATGCAAACATGTATGATTTTATTAAAAAATGTAACTCATGTTCAGACGATAAAAATATTATTGAAAATTATTTTACTACTGAAAATTGCATTCAAATTTTCCCCTCATCCGTTGACTTGAAATACTTCCATTTAATTCATTTTAATTTGTTTAATTTATATCTTCTGCTGCTTGTTGAAATTCTGTACGTGTATAAACCCTCTGAATCCTAAAATAATGACTCAAGTCAAAGTTGCAGCACTCCAACGAGGTGAAGTGACTGTGAACGAAATCGCTGTCGCGAAAAAAATCTTTTTGAATGTTAACTAATATGGGATACTGATATAAATTAAAGTACATCATGAATGTATGAAAATTATTTCTACAAAATCCCTGCTCTAATCCATCCCTGCCTAGTTCATTTCAAACAAAAGCTTTGGAGAACCAACAAAAACAGCACCTCAAAGAACCAACAAAAACAGCACCTCAAAGAAACAACAAAAACAGCACCTCAAAGAACCAACAAAAACAGCACCTCAAAGAACCAACAAAAACAGCACCTCAAAGAAACAGCAGAGAGACCAGCCCAAATAGATATTTTTAATTGAGTCGAGCGATACAGAGCTGCAATTAGGCATTTGTTGAGCCAAATAATGCTTTCCTAAATTAGGTAAAGTGTATTTAAAATGACCTAATTGCTCATTAGTTAAAGATAAAATTTAAACAGAGTATTTACACAACTGCTGACCAGTGTGTGTGATATGAGCATACGTAGTAGGTTCGTTGACAGATGGTGTGTCTTTGGAATGGCCACATGTAATGGGTTTGTCGACAACTGATGTATTCAGGATTATCAAATTATAATTAGGAAAAATTATTTAGAAATTTGAACAAATTATTTTGCCGCTGAGCTCAACCTAAGCGACTGCACACAAGAGCCGACTAACGTCTTATCACGTGCATCAAAACGTGCAACTCGCGTCTTATCACGTGCATCAAAACGTGCAACTCGCGTCTCATCACGTGCATCAAAACGTGCAACTCGCGTCTCATCACGTGCATCAAAACGTGCAACTCGCGTGTCATCACGTGCATCAAAACGAGGTCTTACGCATGACGTGGCCAACGGAGTTCAAAGAAATTCGTCTCTGAATGAAGTGAATAAAAGTATGTTTACATGTATAAACTTTGAAGATAAAAACGTAAACTTTAAGAAAGCGTCTTGTGAAGAATGCTTATTCTCACCGATTTCAAATTATTCCTGTATTATAGAATTAAATGGGTGATTTTCGGGAAATCTAATACGTAAAATGAAAAGAAGAACCAATGTAGAAGGGTACATTCTTCTAATCGCTAGCGTTTCGGAATCTCTGATTCCATCATCAGTGCTGTAAAACAAGGAATGAAAAACGGTAATGAACAAATTGTGAAAAGCTAAAAGAAATTAATATCACTATACCTACATCAAAAAATAGCTTTGCCTAACAATTTAAAATAAAACACAATTTCTCTTAAACACTCGGATCCATACGTACACATACACCTAAATTCTAGCAATCGAACCAACGCGCAATAACATCTACACAAAGTGACAGAACTGCATACACAGACACGCACACACTCACACACACATTCAAGCACATTCGTATATACATAGTTGGGGCAACATTTAATTTCATCGCACTTTGATCATTATTTAGCTGAGGTCTATGGGTAAAAATGAACAATGATTCCAAAATTCTAAGGACAAATTCTTCTGTAGTTCTACTAAGTGTGGAGAAATTGGAGCTTTTGAAAGGACGATTTGAACTATGGCAATGATCTCTGATGGCTGACTGGGAGGGAGATGAGTATGGACGGCCGGTTCTATGGGAGATACCTGTATACCTTTTTTTATTCCTGTATTTAGATAGATATATGCCTTACGTGTTACTCTATATTTAAAATATGATGTTTATCAAGAGCAACACATGAAATCAATGATGATCAGAGTGTGTTCGGTTAAGATATTCGTGTTGAACCATATTTACATTCTCACTCACTTTCTCTGTACTTTTTACTCTTTCCTACGCTCACACTAAAACGCACACACTCGTACTTACACTGACTCAACGATTCACGCTTGCTGGACACTCACTCACCCACTGACGCTCACGCACACACGGCCACGCACACATGACCACTCCCGCACGCATGGCCACTCACGCACACACGGCCACTCACGCACACACGGCCACTCACGCCCACACGGCCACTCACGCATACACGGCCATTCACATACACACACACACACGGCCACTCACGCACACACGCCCATTCACATACACACACACGGCTGCTCACACACACACACACACACACAGGTGAGTGCCGACCTCAAGAGTCAAGGCGCCACGCCGCACGAGGAGGAGGTGCCCGCGTCGCAGCTGCTGCAGCCCAGCAACTGCTCCTATGTCTTCGTCAAGGACTAGGACTTGGTCGAGGGCTGGGACTTGGTCGAGGGCTGGGACTTGGTCGAGGGCTGGGACTTGGTCGAGGGCTGGGACTTCGTCAAGCACTGGAACTTGGTCCGGACCTGGAACTTGATTAAGAACCTGGACTTAGTCAAAGGCTGGTAGTTGGAATGGGTTAAGACTTTGCAAAGACTTGGACTTTGGCCAGAGAAGGACGTGACCACTGACTGCACTTCCCGAAGGACTCTAGGACTTCGTTAAGGGCTAAAACTTTGTCGAAATCGAGGACTTCATCAGAGGCAAGGACTTCGAAGTCGTTAAGTTAATTTTTAAGAAACTGATCTAAAAGGGCGGTGAATTACTGCTGATATTTTTTTGTGACGGAACAATGAAAAGATTGCGGTGAATTATTGTGAGGTAACGTGCCAAAATTGCGCCTTGATTTTGTTGACGAAATATCCACTTACAAAACTTAGACTCTGGATTTTCATCGTAAAAACTGATTTAAAAATATGCAGGAAATTTATTTCTTCGAGTTCTAGTTTTCTAAATATAGCTATAAATATAGCTATGGAGAATTATTTGGAGCTGGGATTTGGCAAATAGAATTATGGAGTTTTTCTATTTGATGAAATAATGACGTCATTAAATTGTACAGTAATATTATGAAGAAAATTCAACTGGCTTAAACGATAGCATTTCAAAACCATTCTGGTCGCAGTGGTTTACATGCTAGGGCACTGAAATTATTTACGAATGGACTATATAAAAATAAAGAAATAGCACTTGAAAATATTGTTGCCCGGCACATTGCTGTAAACTACACCAACAGCTCTCGTTTCGAGTATTCATTAAGTGTAGAAGCTGAAGTTAAAGAACAATTTTCTACGTGTTGAAGGAAATAAAGTTTTATATGTGGTGTACAATTTTGTTGAATTTGAATGGTAACGGAAGATGATCTGTTTGCTAACATTACTAATTGTTTGTGATTATATTTATAGGACTCAAATGCGAGTATAAACTGTTTTGGTCATTTGGTAACTTAACGAAAACTGCGAGTGATGTAGCAATGAACAGTTGCGAGGAGCATTAAATTCACCTTCGTAGCAGCTCCATTTCTGCTAGTTCCGCACCGCGATACTTTGTGACGAGTTTCCCTGGTGGAATTTTACGAGCATTCATTTCTTGAAGAGATCTTGTCAGACGCGTAAATGGTTAAAATAAAATTATTTTATTTTGCGAAAGATTGTGGTGAAGTTTCACGTGGCTTACGGAACTAAATTTACTGTTAAGGTAAATTACGTTCATGGCTTACGGATTAAAATCTGCTGTTATGATAAATTATGTTCGTGGATTACATGACGAAATTTATTATTATAATAAATTACTTTCATGTATGCTTTTCTAGATGACGGGTGCAGGCTCAAGAAAAATACCAAGCACTTATAAATGGTCTACACCAACGGAACGATACATACATTACAAACAAAAGATATTCAGAATAATCCGTGAACTGCAGGACGTTGTGGAAATATGCAAATCTCTGGAAATGTAATGAAATAAAATTTTTGTAAATTGCAAAGCATGATTATGAAAACGAGTTTCGAAAATAAACCTGCAACCATTGGGGGTAACTATTTCCTCTAGAACTAAAAATGATACCGTCTTCCTAGAAGCTTATCGCTCTACTAAAACAACATGCCTAGTGCGGTTCAATAGCCGGCGATAAGAATACTTCATTAGGTAAAACGAGGCACATTTTGGGAAAAATGAGAAATTCTCGATATTAAATAATTATTGCAATTCTTGACGTTAAAACAAAGAGTCACTGAATTTTTGATGAATTCTGATAATGAAAGAAAAAGCTACGATTTTTACATTTCATGAAGATAGAAGAAGTTATCACAAAACTATTGCTGTTTAGGACGGTGAAGAAGTTAGTAGAGAAATTAGTGTCATTTGAGCGAGGGGGGGAAAGTAGATATGAAATTTTTGATGTCTTTGGAAGGTAAAAGAATTAGTTACGAAATCATTGTTATTTTCTCAAGGCAAAAGAAATAGCCGTAGAATTTTTGTTATTTTGTAACGGTGAAAAAATGGTAGAATTATAGCTGTTTAACGGCGACAAAATAAGAAGTCACGGAACTATATATATAGCCATTTTCTGTGTGACCAATAAATATCCATTAAATTATTGCTGTGTCTGATGGTATAGGAAATATTCGCGGAAATTTGGCGGTTTCCTGTTGGCGAAAGAAACAGTTACGGAATTATTGCTATTTTGTGATGGTAGAGAAATTAGTGACGGAATCGTAGATACTTCCTAATAATTAAAGAAACAGTTATAGAATTATAGCTATTTTTGACGGTAAAAGAAATAGTGTCGAATAATTATTGCTATTTTATAATATAGCAGATGAAATAGTGATGAAATTATAACTATTCCCCTGGTGGCAATTACAGATGTTTCGTTGTGGCAAATCAGGGAGTCACGAAATCATGGCCATTTCCTGATGGAAAAAGACACGTTCACGAACCTATAGCCATGTCCTGACGGTAGAGGAAATATATTCACAGAATCATTGCTATTTTGTGGAGATGCAGCAGCGAAATTCGCCTCATCACGGCAGGGGGGACGCTTAACGAGCTCGACCGTCTCTCGCTTACGAGCTCCAGGCCGCTGGCGTCGTACGTTTGGTTCGATCTCGCAAGGATTTGCTGACCGGCCGCGCTGTCGAAACTCAAATGGGACAATCAAATTATGACCATGCTTATCGAGGGCGAAGTACATTTGATCTTTTTCTTAAATTGTTTCGTAATTAAAACATTTAACTCAAGTAGAAATCGTCAAGTTAAGACGAAGCTTATCGAGGGCGAAGTATATTTGATCTTTTTCTTAAATTGTTTCGTAATTAAAACATTTAACTCAAGTAGAAATCGTCAAGTTAAGACGAAGCTTATCGAGGGCGAAGTATATTTGATCTTTTTCTTAAATTGTTTCGTAATTAAAACATTTAACTCAAGTAGAAATCGTCAAGTTAAGACGAAGCTTATCGAGGGCGAAGTACATTTGATCTTTTTCTTAAATTGTTTCGTAATTAAAACATTTAACTCAAGTAGAAATCGTCAAGTTAAGACGAAGCTTATCGAGGGCGAAGTACATTTGATCTTTTTCTTAAATTGTTTCGTAATTAAAACATTTAACTCAAGTAGAAATCGTCAAGTTAAGACGAAGCTTATCGAGGGCGAAGTATATTTGACATTTTTTTTCAAATTCGTTCGTAATTAAGACGTTAAAAGAACTACTTCTACTGTCAGCTTATGACGATGCTTATCGAGAGAAAGGTGTATTTGATCTTTTTCAAATTTGTTAATAATTAAGACGAATAACTCGACTAGAAACAGTTGAATTATGACGATACCTATCGAGGGCAAGGTACATTTGATCTTTTTCGTTCATAACCTGTATTGGGATGTATCACATGGATGCGTTCTAAATTATTTTAGGTAAACATGTCTGTATATCACATGTGTCTTGCATGCATCACATACACATAAAGATGACTCATACATGCACACATGTATGAGTCATGTACCCTAATAATAGTAGTTGGTACATATGTCGAAAATATATATTTCATACGTATAATTGGCTTGTCATGGTACGACTTCTTCATCCACAAACGGTTACGAAAGATTCATGTGTTCATGCAATGCATGACAGAACTTGACACTCAGCTTGTGGGGGTGAGTACAGAACTTAGTTTTCATGCATCTGGGGCCCCGTCAGCCATCAAAAAAGGGGTTCAAAACAACGGCGGTTTTTCTTACCTCTGAATGAAATGAACTTTAAAACAAGGGGTTAGAATATAACGTTAGTTTTTGCTAGAGCTAGAGCCCTAAAACAAGAGCCCACCACAGAAACGAACGAATTGAAGTGTGAGCAGAATGGAGCTGTGCCGACAGTGTGAGATTTGTACGAGTAAGTAAAGGGAGATAGGCGAGTCTTTTTCTAGAAGACTTCTGAAAGTTGTTTTATTTTTAGAGAATATGTACAGACATTCTTGTTTTCGCACAATAAAGGAAATATATTAATAACGTGAACATTTCAGAGAGATAACTAAATAAAATATGAGAATGTTGCGGAGCTGTGTTCTGTAGTTCGTTATAGCAGGTGAGGTAAAGTAAGATAAGCTTTAGACCCTCGGAAAGTTTACCTGTATTTCAATTCTACATGTTGTTTTTCGAAAGCCAGGCGTGTGTAAGCTTATCTTCTGTCAGCCGATTTCTCCAATTTTAATTTCACATGTTTCTTCAAAGTCAATATTTAAGTGAATCTATTCTTTCGGAGCAGATGTGCGTTGTAAGTACATAATGCACCAATGAAGGGGCTATCTCGTACATGTTCGTGCTTAGAGCCAACGTTTATAACCCTGTAGGAAAGTATTCGTAGGAAGCTAAAAGTTTTACGTGTCTACATTTAAGATGAAATTATTTTCATTTTGTACCTCCAACTAAAATATTCGTGATGCTTTTTGTAAAACTCTCCTATTTCTTAACATGTTTCTCATTTCAAGAAAGATTCTCATTTAAAAGGCGCTTTTCTTTTACCCTTTGTATAAACTTATCTTAGTTAAATTTCAGAAGCTCTATATTTGGTCGTGTTAACGGCCCTGAAACTCGATTACAAGTGATGTATTCGTTACAAATTTAATTTACAAAATAAAGTAACGTGATAAAAACAACAAAAATAAAAACATCAGAGTACAAAAACAACAAAAATGAAATGTAATCGTGTACGGGAACATTTTTCTAATATCAACAACGAAGTTTTGCCGCTGAGCTTTCTAATTTCATTAGGGAAACGCCTCATTAAAGCGAGGATTTAAGCGTGAAAGAGGCACCTGAATTGATTTTTCACACTAGGTCAACTCGTATTTAGGTGCATAAAGAATCCACGATGTGCTTGGTAGAGCATTGGTCTCTCCAGATATGTGTTTGTTATTCATAATTTATGAAATAAAAAGCAAAAAGTATGAAATAAAGAGCAAAAAGAATTATGCAACAAAGAGCACAATACATGTCATAAACTCATCACACAACACCTCACTCATCTCAAAACTCACATAAGTGTTTTCACTACCACAAGAAACATTTTTCCTCGTATGAATACTACGCAAGTTAAGCTGCATTTATGAAAAGAAAAGACAAATAAAAAGTTACGAAGTGTAACCACGTTTATTCATCGTAGCTCAGCATATTCCTACTTTTGCTGAACAATGCCAAACTATTCCAAGTACAAACTCTGCCAAACTATTGCAAGTATTTCTGTGGAAATTTTAGCAGAGCTTCAAATCCAGGCGAAATCAGCTGTACGAATAGCATGAGGTAAAATTTGTATCCTTTTGAGGGAAGGGAAAACTTAAATTAAAAGTACAGCGCACCGTGGCACGAGACAGAGCCAGTTGACATGATGCAGCTCGGGAGCCCAGCACACAATGCGAGCTGGCACGAGACAGAGCCAGTTGACATGATGCAGCTCTGGAGCCCAGCACACAATGCGAGCTGGCACGAGACAGAGCCAGGTGACATGATGCAGCTCGGGAGCCCAGCACACAATGCGAGCTGGCACGAGACAGAGCCAGTTGACATGATGCAGCTCGGGAGCCCAGCACACAATGCGAGCTGGCACGAGACAGAGCCAGTTGACATGATGCAGCTCGGGAGCCCAGCACACAATGCGAGCTGGCACGAGACAGAGCCAGTTGACATGATGCAGCTCGGGAGCCCAGCACACAATGCGAGCTGGCACGAGACAGAGCCAGGTGACATGATGCAGCTCGGGAGCCCAGCACACAATGCGAGCTGGCATGAGACAGAGCCAGTTGACATGATGCAGCTCGGGAGCCCAGCACACAATGCGAGCTGGCACGAGACAGAGCCAGTTGACATGATGCAGCTCGGGAGCCCAGCACACAATGCGAGCTGG
Source organism: Morinoia aosen (assembly GCA_030386875.1). NCBI lineage: Eukaryota > Metazoa > Arthropoda > Malacostraca > Amphipoda > Talitridae > Morinoia > Morinoia aosen. The sequence goes on along the minus strand of CM059567.1, from coordinate 46,639,525 downwards.
CATGAGACAGAGCCAGTTGACATGATGCAGCTGGGGAGCCCAGCACACAATGCGAGCTGGCACGAGACAGAGCCAGTTGACATGATGCAGCTCGGGAGCCCAGCACACAATGCGAGCTGGCACGAGACAGAGCCAGTTGACATGATGCAGCTCGGGAGCCCAGCACACAATGCGAGCTGGCATGAGACAGAGCCAGTTGACATGATGCAGCTCGGGAGCCCAGCACACAATGCGAGCTGGCATGAGACAGAGCCAGTTGACATGATGCAGCTCGGGAGCCCAGCACACAATGCGAGCTGGCATGAGACAGAGCCAGTTGACATGATGCAGCTGGGGAGCCCAGCACACAATGCGAGCTGGCACGAGACAGAGCCAGTTGACATGATGCAGCTCGGGAGCCCAGCACACAATGCGAGCTGGCACGAGACAGAGCCAGGTGACATGATGCAGCTCGGGAGCCCAGCACACAATGCGAGCTGGCACGAGACAGAGCCAGTTGACATGATACAGCTCGGGAGCCCAGCACACAATGCGAGCTGGCACGAGACAGAGCTGGCTCAAAGAATACAGTGCAGACTCCCTCAAGAATACAGACAGCTCCCAAAAGACTAAGCAGGTTTCCAGATGACAGCATATGCTGATAGAAGACAGTACAAACTCTAAGAAGACACTACTGACTCTTTGAAAACTCTCAGAAGACACTGCAGGCTTCCAGAAGACTTCGCGTGCTTCTAGACAACACTGTGAGCTCCCAGAAGATTCTGTAAGCTCCCAGAAAACACTGAGGGCTTACAGACGACACTGTGAGCTCCCAGAAGATACTGCATGGCTCCTACACGACACTGTAAGCTCTCTGAAGACAGTGCGTGCTGAAGTCGAACCTGCTTTACGAGCAAGTCAATGGTCGCCCCAACGACACCGCTCTGCTCTAAGCTAGCGGTGGCCGAAGCCTCTCCTGTTTACCTGCTTAATTTATCCCCAGTCTGCGCAGCCGTAACAGGTGCTAGCGTCTACAGCTGTGCAGTGTATTTCAGCGCACAGCGCGTAAATATGGTCGCAATTGCCCGTTACTTTGATTTGCAGCGCCTGCCTTGAAATATTTGCCAGTTCATGCCAGGTGATTAAGCACATGCGCTCTATATTTAAACAAGTAACGCTCTCTCACCTTCACACCTACGAGCCTCTGGTCCCTGCTATCTTAATTACACTGAAGAGCCAATTTCGCTTTGGAAGAATGGCTTGAATATAAATGAGCCTTTCAGATTGGGTCTTCATGGGCCACAGTTTTGCAACTCGTATGGAGATCAGTTCCGGTAATGCGCTTGCCTGCCTTACATTTCCTCGCGGTCTGCGAATATAGCAGAGTGAGAAGGCTCATGGTGACATCTTATTTAGTTTAATATTTTCTAATTTTGAATCAGGAATTTTAAATTTAAAGTAAAACATGATGTTTTCGTCGCTTATCCGAGTTTTATTCGTTTCAAAACTAACATTCCCTTCCATAAGTCAGATAACTCTTAAACTTAGTGAAATTTTTTGACACCAGTGCAATTGACGACGACAGCTGAGTTATTTGGGCCAAAAAGTAATGCATTTTTTTAATTATTTTGCTATCCTCTCAACGCATTCGCCTCGTTCCGATGCGGAGCTAAATATATGTAGGATATCGCCTGAAGTTGGCAGAGTTTATTATGCAGGTGGGAGAAGTGTGAGCGCAATGAGTCGCACGAGGCAAAGTTTGGTCAATTTGTGGGTCAGGAGTCAGTCCAATGCCCGGATGTTCTCAAGTTTAATGCACACGCCATTGAAGTCATGAGGGTCTTCGATATGTAACGCTGAATTGTTCACTTTTATTTAAATTTTGATGTTTTGAAACGCCCTTCAGGAATTCGACCACTGATGGAAAGGAAACAATTGTAATCATATCATCAGGGCTTGAAAAAAGGAGCCTCATTATTAAATTATAAACAAAACTTATACACGAAAAATATTTCAAATTAATTGTTCGAATGCGCATCTTTTTTTTCATTTGGATAACAAAAAAGAACTTTTGGATTTAATGAATTTCAAAAATTTTGAGTGAAGTTCAGAACAGTTGAGTGAATTTAAAAACATTTTAATGAATTTAAAAACCTCTGAATGAAATTCGAAATTTTTAAATGAGTTTTAAAATTTTAAAATGCATCTAGTCAATGTAAATGAGTTACAAACAACAAATAAATCTGCCATCATTAGGTAGTGCTCAGGCCTCCAGTTCCAAGGGCGTAACCGTGGTCGGAGAAAGTATGCAAACAAGCAAGTAAGTAAACAAACCATCACAAAACTACACATCATTAAGGCTAATTAACCACAACGGTAACTTCACTGCTTTGAGTACACAAGCGAGGATCGCACGTAAATTCTTCGTCAGTGTTCATCCGTATGATTTAAATTCTTAATTGGCAGTATTTTGAATATCTCTTGTGCGTACAAACTCATTTAAATTTAGGTGTGCGGCATATGAGCTTCAGGGAGCAATGGCAGGCAATGGCAGCATGTGCAATAATTATAATCATTGCGAGGAATCCTCTAGTACGGAATTCAGAAATCCTCGTTGGACTCGTAATAGTTTCTGAGCTTGGAGAAAGGTCGAATTTTTATATCTTACGAGTACATAAATAAAAAAACCATGCAGCTGCAGCAGCTACCAAAGCTTAGGGAATATTCACCCGTCTCTTGTATCTTCAGATGAAGGATGTTTTATTCCAATCAAGCTTGAAACATACCACCTTATAATTTAAATATTTTTTAAAGGCAGTAATAATAACATGAGGAAGCAATGACTGTTACCCCCGGTCCAGCCGGCACCCACCCATTTCTGACCTTTGGGGGAAATGTGGAGGAGTTTTCACTTTCACCAAAGGAGAGATCGCTGTGCTTGCATAGCCGGGAATTGAACAGGCGACCCTTCCCATGAAGCCGGCGCGCTCTTATACCACTCGGCCACGGTGACCGCTCCCTGGTGAGTGTTTTGGAGAAGAAGCTGCTTGGACACTCTTTAAGCGAAGACGGTTGTCAGCATCATCGGCAACATAAGTAAGTTAATAACACATTGATTGGTAGTATTTTGAGTATCTACAATAAAAGCTCTAGCATGAATGACGTTGCCACTGAGTTATACTGATCTTTAAAGAACAAGTCACTCTAAGTTACCGAACGATCTCGCCGGGCAAAGGAGCAAAAGAGCGAGTACCACACGAAATGTTTACAATTGTTTCTTTTTCATTCTTCACTTGCTCTGGTCATTTCACAAAAGAAACTCACAGTTTTACAAATTTCACCTTTTATATTGTACAGCTTAGGACTAATAAAAATGACCTTATTGCAGCTGTTACTAGTAGATGAACATGTGCAAAAAAGTTATCGGGAGGCTTCCTGATTTTAAGTAAAAAAGACAGAACCAAAAACACCGTACAAAACATTTACTTGAATAAAAAACTGCAAGCAAAACAATAAAATTGAACGTTTCGAGCATTTGCTCATCTTCAGCAAAAACCAATTTACCTGAAAAACATGAAATGAATTAGAAAGCTCATGAATAGCAAAAACAAACAAACACACAAACAACTAACCTTAAAAACTGCCTGTTAACTTTTTTGACAATGGAAAAGAACTAAGTTGGTTGCTTAAAATTGTTTTTTTTAAATGAATAGAGACTCTAAAATCCTTAAATCGGAGGCAAATTTTGATCTAGTGAGAATTATAAAATTACTGATGTCAAACGGGCTATCACAACGCTCTGAATGATCCCTAATAGCTGAATGTGGAGGACTAGATAAAACATTTCCTGTGCGGTAACTCCTACCTCGATGCTCTTCCACCCTACAGCCTAGAGTACGCGACGTCAAACCGACGTACTCAGATGCACATCGTGCACAACAAAATTTGTAAATTAGGGAAGCCTGCATCGCGGTAGGAAAAATGTCTTTGAAACGAAAAAATGAGCCTATTTTGAAACTATTAGCTAAAACCACCTTAGAGTTTATGCCCGGAAAGTATTTGACAAACATATCTAAAATTTCTTTCTTCAATTCCTCTCACTGAGTTCCAAAATACGGAAACGAAACAAAACGAACATCCTCACAGATTGATTCCAGAGAAGGCAGCTATCAGGGATCATTCAGAGCATTGTCATAGCCCGTTTGTCATCAGTAATTTTAAAATTCTCACTAGATCAAAATTTGCCTCCGATTTAAGGATTTTAGAGTCTCTATTCATTTAAAAAAAAACAATTTTAAGCAACCAACTTAGTTCTTTTCCATTGTCAATAGTTAACAGGCAGTTTTTAAGGTTAGTTGTTTGTTTGTTTTTGCAATTCATGATCTTTCTAATTCATTTCATGTTTGTCATGTAAATTCGTTTTTGCTGAAGATGAACGAATGCTCGAAACGTTTAATTTTTTTTTTTTGCTTGCAGTTATTAATTCAAGGAAATGTTTTATACGGCGTTTTATTTCTCCCTTTTTTACTTAAAATCTAGTAGATGAACTGATCGTTGTTGTCGAGCTCGGGTTATTGATAGCGTGTTGCCATTATAGTGTTGGTGCAGCTTGCAAATAGTACATATAAAAGAGATAGTCGTTTAGTAGGCCTATTAGTGGAAAAATAGAATAGAGATAGTGTTCAATAATTGTAGAAGTAGTATTAGATGTTCGAGAAAGAAATCAAGATGGATCAAAAAAATACACAATATTTAAATGGCAATAACTCATTTCTGTTTATTGTAAGAAATAATTACAACCATCATCGGAAAGCTGGAAGAACTTCTCTTCAGAATATATACTTCATACCGCCCATTCGAAAATAAATGCTTCCATCATATTTATAGTATTTAATGCTCCGTTTTTTAACTTTCTCACTCTCTCTCTCTCTCACCCTAAAATGGGCCTGCATCTCTTTACAGCTCAAGTTTCTCGCCCAAAAAATGACATTCACAAACTCAAGAGCTGAAACAGAAAAGCTCGACAGGTTTAATAACTTTGCACTGACTCGGCTAACTGTTTGCAGGATTCTCGACCAGCGAGCAGTGGAGGAAGGCTTCATTACTGGAGCAGAGGGCGGTCTGGACGACCTGAGGTAGGAAGCAGTGAAGTTGACGCTGGGGTTGTGAAGATTGTGATAGAAGTTGACGCTCGTTCTACCAGAAAAATCTCACTTTTCCGATATGATTGAATTTATTTCCCCTGCTAAACAGAAAATAAGTTAGTATAATTTAAAGAAAGTTTCTTTTTTTGACCCACTTTGTAGAAAAAAACAGAAAGCAGACGCCGGGCCCATCCCAGGGCTGCTGCCAAAGCCCGAGATCCTAGTCACGCACATGCATCCGAGCAGGAGCAGACTAGGAAGACTAACAACCACATCTGCAGCCATCAATTTTCAATCACCAACACCAGAATATTCTATTCAACACAGTATCGCAGTACACGGTTGTTTTACACAAGTGTGGTCCCTTGATATGACAAGGACATGCGCGCTTTTTCTCTATGTAGGCGTTTCTAAATAGAATGTTTTTATCAAGCCGCCTATAGCTTGTAAATTTGTGGCAAGATAGTTAGAGACAACGACGTACAGAAGTATACATTAACGTAAAGTGTTCAAGTCTTGTATACATATACAGGGCTTCCAATAGTGTACAGGTCAACGTAAAATTTGTATTGTAAATTCGGTGCTGACTTTCATATGTTAAGATACACACACATAAAAAAGCTTTGGAAGTTCAGTCACAATTTGCGTCTAAACAAATGAGGTTCTTCATCTCGAGACTTGCAGTAATTACTGCCTCACGTCGAGGCCAACAGACGGCCGTAAAAATACAGTCTGCTTGCTCTCATGAATCCCATAATTTAAGTCTTTAATTCTAACGTTGCTTCAACTGAATTTAAAAACATAACTCCTGTATCAGAAATTGTTACCAATTGAATGATTCGTTTTTTGTTTACACAACTCATGCAGGTGATAGTGAAAAGCAAGCCTTTGAACTTAAATCCCAGAATATTTTACATCCCATCCCTGGCACTTTCATAGTTGCATTGTGAATTTTATTTCTGATGTATGCAACAATGATAATTTCATTTTCTATCTCTATGCGTTAAAAAGCAGTAAACGCGGCCAATAAATAAGCCAAAAATAGACGCTGCCAGTACAATATTTTGAGCTGCAACGCTGCTCGTGTGGTACAAACAATCCTGCTTGATGAGTGCGAAGATGTGATCTTCACAAAAGGTTTGCAGCTTTACAGACACGAAGCGCTCGTATTTTGTTGGAGGAGAACGCATCGGTGTGATCTTCGGTGTAATCATTTCCTTGAATGTCTTCACTTTACAGCAGCTGGAGGGCCCGAAATAGACGAAGAGGACTGTTCGAATTAAGAGCTGTGAGTGAGCCTTACTCGCGTCCCTCTGTTTGAGTGTTAGTTGAGCTGGGCGTGCATTGCCTGCAGTGCAGGGGAATCGGCGAGTTTGAGAATGTCTGTGTGTGTGTGTGTGTGTGCGTGTGTGTGTGTGTGTGCATGTGATAAATTTTGTGCTAAATAAGAGATAAACAAATTTTGGAGTCACATTACGAGCTTTGCAACTCACCAAAAATTCATACGTGTACATCTGTGATTGCGTGAGCATGCATACATATACATATGTATGCATGGGACTGAGAATGTGCTTGTGTACATGTGTACCAATACATGTGAATGTTAGTGTGTGTTAATATGGTTTGCATCTCTTCAAAAATGTGAATGTGGACGCGTAAACGAAAGGGTGTGTGTGTAAATACGTATTCACGAGTCCCTACGAGTATGAGGAGACTAACTCAAGCATCAAATGTTCTACTTTCCTGGCAAAATATCTCGCCACCGCAGTGACGCTGTTCTGTTTCACCACCGAGCATGACGCTAAAGAACCGTCTCCAGCATCTTGGCTTCACAGCACAACAATAAATAATTACCACAAAGCCAATTTTGCGACAGAAATTATACTCCAGCATCGCAAAACTCGAAACAGAATCCAATCAAGTCACTCGCGCTGGCGCGCGTCAGAGGTTACTGGCATTGTCAACCGAACTAATAATGGTCTGTCTAGCCCCGAAGATCAGTTCAAATTAGAAGCCTGTCGTCGATAGTTAGTCCGCCCAGCTGTGAATGTGCGTTTGTAATTTGAACGCTATTGTTGACAACCAAGCTGCTTGAATTAATGCTTGCATTGTCTTCGGCTCTGTGGCTTCATCAGGGTCGGTTGTATGATATATACATATACCAGGCTTCTCCTCCCTATGGGAGGGTAGCCGACAGCAGGCCACAATCATCACTCTTAGCACTAGGAGGGGAGAGAGGCAGCACTGGCCGCACCAGACTGCCAGGATCAGCAGCAGCCCAGCACAACCACCTTCCACAGTCAGGCCCGACAGCCATAGCTGGTTTACCCCGACCGCTTCATTGAGTACAGCCCCTCGCCCCGCACAGTACAGGTCAACCCCATCACACGCGGGCAACTTCCAGTACCGCGTCAAAAAATAAAATTACCTTCTTACGCACTGCCCCCACTCACTTCTGCCCGCAGTCATCCCTCTCGCCACGTCCACAGTCAGATCCCTCTCACACAAAGCACGTTTCACCCCATCCATCCAACTCATCCGTGGTCTACCTCGCGCTCTAAAACCGCTCACTTCCGACGTATAAATCTTTTTCACCAGCCGCTCAACATTCATTCTTTCAACATGCCCAATCCATCCAACTCTTCCATCCACTCGCCTGCTCAACTGTTTGATAACACCCGTCTGCCCCTAACCAATTCATTCCTGATCCTATCTCTTCTTGTTACTCCATACATGCTCCTCAAACACTTCATCTCAAATACATCCAACTTCCTCCTCTCCGGTGCTCTCAACCCCCAGGACTCTGCTCCATACAACAAACCTGGCACGATCAAGCTCTCATACATTCCCCTCTTAGCAATCATACTCAAACTCCTGCATTCAAACACTTTCCTCATTTCACCCAATGTCTTACAGCCTTCACTCACTCGATGCCTCACTTCTACTTCCATACTATCCTTAACAGCCACATCCGACCCGAGGTACCTAAAATGCTCCACCTACTCGATCTAACACTTCACCATTCATCCTCACATCCAAAGTTCCAAACACTCCACCTCTTGAAGATCTCATCACCTTACTTTTATTCAAATTTACCCTCAATTTACGCCTTTCGCACACTCTACCAAACTCTGTAACCAGTCTCCTCAGTTTTTCCTCTGAATCAGCCACAAGCGCTGTATCATCTGCAAATAACAACTGACACACTTCCCAATACTTACCATTTTGTCACGCTAACTGCGCACCTTTTACCAACACTCTGGCATTCACTTCTCTCACCACACCATCCATAAACAAATTAAACAACCACGGCGACATCACACATCCCTGTCTCACACCTGTCACAACTGGGAACCACTCACTCACATCATTCCCTACTCTCACACATGCTCTGCTATCAACGTAGAAACTCTTGATCACATTCAAAAGTTTCCCACCCACTCCATACAAGCTTACAACTTGCCATAGAGCCTCACGGTCCACTCTGTCATCCGCCTTCTCTAGATCCATAAATGCCCAATATACATCTTTACCTTTTGCTAAGTATTTCTCATTTACCTACCTCACAGCAAACATTTGATCCACGCAACAACTACCACCCCTAAAACCACATTGTTCTTCAGCAAGCACACGATCCGTCATCACTCTCACTCTTCCAATTAAAACTCTTCCATACAGCTTCCCAACGACACTCAGTAGACTTATCCCCCTAGAATTACTGCACTCATACCTGTCACCTTTCCCCTTGTACAACGGAACTACGCACGCGCTACTCCAATCCACCGGCACTTTACTAGCCTCGAAACACACATTAAATAAACGTACCAACCATTCTACCACCACATTTCCTCCTTTTTTTAGACATTCAACCGTGCAGCCATCCATACCTTGAGCTTTCCCATTTTTCATCACATCCAACGCACCTTTCACTTCCCCACTTCTTATTCGACTACTGTTCACTTCACCAAACACAGGCATTCTAACATCACTTCCAACAGCTACCACTCTCTCAAACCTAAAATCCTTCACATTCAGCAGTTCCTCAAAATACTCTGCCCATCTCCTTCTCACATCACCACCCTCCACAAGCTACCTACCATTTGCATCCTACACTCTTGCCTCACTCTCCACCTGTCTTTTCCTAATTCTCTACACTTCCTTCCAGAAAACCTTCCTTCTCTCCATGAAGTCCCCTCCCAACTTCCTCCCCCACTCCTCATCCGCCTCCCTCTTTGCTTTCCTTACCTTTCTTTTTACCTCCTTCTTTCTCTCCTTATACTCTTCGAAATTTTGCTGGCTGCCCCTTTGCAGCCACCTTTCGAAAGCCCCCCGCTTTCTTCTCACAGCCGCTCCTACTTCTCCGTTCCATCATTCACTCCCCTTTCTAATTCCCCCTCCAGCCTTCCTTACCCCACACACTTCCCTCGCACATTTCTCCACCGCATCTTTAAACAACTTCCATTCTCCTTCCACTCCACCAACCTCACTTACCCTCACCCTCTCATACTCTACTTTCATCTTCTCCTGATACTCACACTCACGCTCAGAATCATGCAACTTGCTTACATTTAACACCTCCCTCCCACTCCTCTTTTTCACACCTCCCCACACTCCTCTTACCCTCAACTTTCCTTCGACCAAGTAATGATCTGATATCCCATTCATCTCACCTCGGAACACATGCACATCGAACAAACGACCCATCACTCCCCTGCTAACCAAAATATAATCCATCAATGCTCTCTCCACTATCACACCTCCATTTGTCCTCACATATGTATACTTGTTTATACTTTATTTCTCAAACATACTATTCCCAATTACTAACTCACTCTCTACACATAACTCCACCAAGTATTCACCACTCTCATTCACCCCAACCACTCCACACCTACCAACAACACCATCCACCACCTCATCGTCCACTCTCGCATTCAGGTCCCCCATCACCACAACTCTACAACCATTCCCCACTCTTGCCACACACTCGGACAACTTCTCCCAAAACTCCTCTCTCTCCTCCCCGCTCCTCTCCGATCCCGGTCCGTACGTGCTCACAAACACCCATGACTCTTCTCCCCATTTCACTCGCACCCACATTATTCATGATCACACCTCACCCCATTCAACTACTTTCTCTCTGATTCTTTCACTCAATAATATAGCCACACCCTCCCTTGCATGTCCCCCCCCCGCACCCCAGACACTCTCCCCCCCCCACACTCCCAAACATTAACTCACCACTACCTTTCAACTTTGTCTCACTCAGGGCCAACACATCCATCTTCCGGATTATCATCAATCGTCCGATCTCCTCCCTCTTACTCTCAGTTGCTCTACTTCCACACTCCCTTACATTCATAGATCCTAGTATTAGGGTTTGAGTGATCTTTCGACCCCTCTCACCCCTTTCATTGGCCTGCTGCCTCTCGGGAAAATCACTACAGAGACGGGGATCTCCAGACCCCTCGCTCCGTCTACTATAGTCGCCTCTTACGACAATTCTAGAAACACCCCCCCCCCCCCACAAGGGGAGGTTGTATGATACCAGACTTATATATGAAATTACGTTGGGTTGTGTGGTATGAGGCATGAATATTGACTTATGGTGGGTTGTGTGGTATAAGGCATAAAAAGTTAGTAACTTTCATTTCGTGCTCTGATATTTTTCCCAGAATATACATTTCATGGAATAGTTCAGGAATAGTTGAATAGGAATGAATTGTTCCGGTCAGCTGTTCAAAATATGTGCAGCTTTGGATTTTGGAAGTGAATGAAGAATCAGAATGTAGTCGGTATCTTTCGACACAAATAGCCGTGTCACACCTGGCACACTCTCCAGCCCACCTCCTCCCCATTCCCAGCTCACCACCTCCGCATCCTCCGCCCACCACCTCCACATCCCCAGCCCACCACCTCATCATCCTCAGCCCACCACCTCCGCATCCCCAGCCCACCTCCTCCACATCCCCAGCCCACCACCTCCACACCCCCAGCCCACCACCTCCACATCCCCACCCACCACCTCCACATCCCCAGCCCACCTCCTCCACCTCCTCAGCCCACCACCTCCACATCCCCAGCCCACCACCTCCACATCCCCAGTCCACCACCTCCGCATCCCCAGCCCACCTCCTCCACATTCCCAGCCCACCACCTCCACATCCCGAGCCCACCACCTCCACATCCCCACCCACCAACTCCACATCCCCAGCCCATCTCCTCCATATCCCCAGCCCACCACCTCCGCATCCCCTGCCCACCTCCTCCACATCCCCAGCCCACCACCTCCACATCCCCACCCACCACCTACGCATCCCCAGCCCACCTCCTCCACATCCCCAGCCCACCACCTCCGCATCCCCAGCCCACCTCCTTCACATCCCCACCCACCACCTCCACATCCCCAGCCCACCTCCTCCACATCCCCAGCCCACCACCTCCACATCCCCAGCCCACCTCCTCAACATCCCTACCCACCACCTCCACATCCGCAGCCCACCACCTCCACATCCCCAGCCCACCTCCTACACATCCCCCCTCCACATCCCCACCTCACCACCTTCACATCCCCAGCCCCCCTCCTTCACAGCCCCAGCCCACCACCTCCACATCCCCAGCCCACCACCTCCACATCCCCACCCCACCACCTCCACATCCCCACCCCATCCCCTTCACATCCCCCCCCCACCACTTTCACATCCCCAGCCCACCACCTACACATCCCCAGCTCACCACCTCCACATCCCCACCCCACCACCTCTACATCCCCAGCCCCCCACCTCCACATCCCCAGCCCACCACCTCCACATCCCCAGCCCCACACCTCCACATCCCCACCCCTCCACCTTCATATCCCCAGTCCCCCACCTTCACATCCCCAGCCCACCACCTCCACATCCCCAGCCCCCCACCTCCACATCCCCACCCCACCACCGACACATCCCCAGCCCAACACCTCTACATCCCCAGCCCACCACCTCCACATCCCCACCCCACCACCTCCGCATCCCCATCCCACCTCCTTCACATCCCCAGCCCACCACCTCCACATCCCCACCCCACCACCTCCACATCCCCAGCCCAAAACCTCCACATTCTCACCCCACCACCTCCACATCCCCAGCCCCCACCTTTATATCCCCAGCCCCCCACCTTCACATCCCCAGCCCACCACCTCCACATCCCCAGCCCACCCCACCACACCCACTAGTCAACAAACAACTCTATGAACAATAAGAAGTTTTTCCGTCATTTCGAAGCCCTGCTAATCGAAAGGATTTATTTCATGCAGGGTGGAGAGTTAGCGAGGGTCTCTGAGGGTATCGGTGAGGATCTCTGAGGGTGTCGGTGAGTGTCTCTCAGGATGTGGGTGAGGGTCTCTGAGGGTGTCGGTGAGGGTTTCTGAGGGTGTTGGCGAGGGTCTGTGAGGGTGTAAGTGAGGGTCTCTGAGGGTGTGGGTGAGGGTCTCTGAGGGTGTCGGCGAGGGTCTCTCAGGGTGTGGGTGAGGGTCTCTGAGGGGGTCGGTGAGGGTCTCTCAGGGTGTGGGTGAGGGTCTCTGAGGGTGTCGGTGAGGGTTTCTGAGGGTGTCGGCGAGGGTCTGTGAGGGTGTGGGTGAGGGTCTCTGAGGGTGTCGGTGAGGGTGTCCGAGGGTGTCGGCGAGGGTCTCTGAGGGTGTCGGTGAGGGTCTCTGAGGGTGTGGGTGAGTGTCTCTGAGGGTGTCGACGAGGGTCACTGAGGGTGTCGGCGAGGGTCTCTGAGGGTGTCGGCGAGGGTCTCTGAGGGTGTGGGTGAGTGTCTCTGAGGGTGTCGACGAGGGTCACTGAGGGTGTCGGCGAGGGTCTCTGAGGGTGTCGGCGAGGGTCAGAGAGGCAAACAAAAGTCTAGATTACAGAATTCTGACGCTGCTCTGCCCTGAACAGCGAGTGCAAGAAGGAAATCATTCGTCAAAGCCTGCTGGCAAGTCATTGGGTCTGAGAACGTATGAAAGGACCTGAAAAGTTCTAAAATGCATGGATGAGCTTGAGAGTGACCTCAGTGAGTTTGTAAGAGTCTTAATCTTGTAAAGTTTGATTTTTTACAATTTTGGTTTGATTAAAGAATTATTTGCCACCAATTTCAAAGTTTGGAAGAAACTTCCAATCGGTGGTGAGCCTCAAAAGATTCTACAAATTATGCAAGAAATGAACTGCATCAACGCTCTTTTAAAAAACCTTTTATCCATTTTTCGGTTGTAAAATGCTCGAAGATGCGAGAGTTGCGGTTAATGATGTTAGAGGGTCCGAGTGCGTTTGAGATAGCGAGAGTCTGCATCAGAAGAAGTGCGCAGAAATTCAAAGGCAGCGTGAAAACGGATGGAAAACGGATGAACGGGCAAGAGCGGGAGAGTGAAAACGAGAGAGTGAGAGTGATAAAGAGGGAGAAAGAGCGTGAGAGAGTGAGGAAGAGAGAGGGAGAGATTGAGAACGAGAGAGAGACAGCGAGAGAGTACAAGAGTGTTGGCAGCCACAAAATCAGAAATAAGCTGTCAGTGAGAGCGACTGCAGCAACAGTGAGCCCCACAACACAGCACAGCTCGGCGCTGCGGCCCCCATGCAGCTCGCGACACGGCTCGGCTGCCGCCGCTGCGTGCTCCATTTAAGGGATTGCGCGCTGCTCGTGTCGGGCTGAGTTCTGCTGGACGTGACGCCATGTCCTTTTGTGGAATTTGTGTTTGTGTGACAGACTTGACGCTCTATGGGATGGATTTAGTTTTACGTAAATGAATAGTATTTCTTCGAGAAAAAAATTTCTTCGTTATGAAATTTGGTTTTATGTGAAAAAAGTATTTCTTCGTAAAAAAAATTCTACGTAAAGAAATTTAGTTTTACGTATAAGAATAGTATTTCTCAATAAATATTGGTGGTTGCTAGAACTCAGCCTTGGCCCCACGCAAGAAAGTAGTAAGTCCTTGCACTACAGCTCCTTCTGTCGGAGCTGAACTTCATCCCAAGGTTGGCTTGCTGCTGGCAACGTATCCAATGCCATGAAAGCGTTCGCAGCTGCAGACACGAGGGTGCTCTTTTAAGGCATCCTCGTGACTGCGGGTCACGGCTGAGCAACTGCGTGAACCACGAATTCCATTCTCAAGCCTCGCTGGCGGCAAGGGTAAGAGAATTTAGAAATACATATCACTGCTCAATGTGTTACTAACTGTTGTGACTGACTCAATGTATAACTGACTGTTGTGACTGACTCAATGTATAACTGACTGTTGTGACTGACTCAATGTGTGACTGACTGTTGTGACTGACTCAATGTATAACTGACTGTTGTGACTGACACAATGTATAACTGACTGTTGTGACTGACTCAATGTGTGACTGACTGTTGTGACTGACTCAATGTATAACTGACTGTTGTGACTGACTCAATGTATAACTGACTGTTGTGACTGACTCAATGTGTGACTGACTGTTGTGACTGACTCAATATGTGACTGACTGTTGTGACTGACTCAATGTGTGACTGACTGTTGTGACTGACTCAATATGTGACTGACTGTTGTGACTGACTCAATATGTGACTGACTGTTGTGACTGACTCAATGTGTGACTGACTGTTGTGACTGACTCAATGTGTGACTGACTGTTGTGACTGACTCAATGTGTGACTGACTGTTGTGACTGACTCAATGTATAACTGACTGTTGTGACTGACTCAATATGTGACTGACTGTTGTGACTGACTCAATGTATAACTGACTGTTGTGACTGACTCAATGTATAACTGACTGTTGTGACTGACTCAATGTATAACTGACTGTTGTGACTGACTCAATGTGTGACTGACTGTTGTGACTGACTCAATGTATAACTGACTGTTGTGACTGACTCAATGTATAACAGACTGTTGTGACTGACTCAATGTGTGACTGACTGTTGTGACTGACTCAATGTATAACTGACTGTTGTGACTGACTCAATGTATAACTGACTGTTGTGACTGACTCAATGTGTGACTGACTGTTGTGACTGACTCAATGTATAACTGACTGTTGTGACTGACTCAATGTATAACTGACTGTTGTGACTGACTCAATGTGTGACTGACTGTTGTGACTGACTCAATGTATAACTGACTGTTGTGACTGACTCAATGTATAACTGACTGTTGTGACTGACTCAATGTGTGACTGACTGTTGTGACTGACTCAATGTATAACTGACTGTTGTGACTGACTCAATGTATAACTGACTGTTGTGACTGACTCAATGTGTGACTGACTGTTGTGACTGACTCAATATGTGACTGACTGTTGTGACTGACTCAATGTGTGACTGACTGTTGTGACTGACTCAATATGTGACTGACTGTTGTGACTGACTCAATATGTGACTGACTGTTGTGACTGACTCAATGTGTGACTGACTGTTGTGACTGACTCAATGTGTGACTGACTGTTGTGACTGACTCAATGTGTGACTGACTGTTCGTTGTGACTGACTCAATGTGTGACTGACTGTTGTGACTGACTCAATGTATAACTGACTGTTGTGACTGACTCAATATGTGACTGACTGTTGTGACTGACTCAATGTATAACTGACTGTTGTGACTGACTCAATGTGTGACTGACTGTTGTGACTGACTCAATGTATAACTGACTGTTGTGACTGACTCAATGTGGGGCTGACTGTTGTGACTGACTCAATATGTGACTGACTGTTGTGACTGACTCAATGTGTGACTGACTGTTGTGACTGACTCAATGTGTGACTGACTGTTGTGACTGACTCAATGTGTGACTGACTGTTGTGACTGACTCAATGTGTGACTGACTGTTGTGACTGACTCAATGTGTGACTGACTGTTGTGACTGACTCAATGTGTGACTGACTGTTGTGACTGACTCAATGTATAACTGACTGTTGTGACTGACTCAATATGTGACTGACTGTTGTGACTGACTCAATGTATAACTGACTGTTGTGACTGACTCAATGTATAACTGACTGTTGTGACTGACTCAATGTGTGACTGACTGTTGTGACTGACTCAATGTGTGACTGACTGTTGTGACCGACTCAATGTGTGACCGACTGTTGTGACTGACTCAATATGTGACTGACTGTTGTGACTGACTCAATGTATAACTGACTGTTGTGACTGACTCAATATGTGACTGACTGTTGTGACTGACTCAATGTATAACTGACTGTTGTGACTGACTCAATGTATAACTGACTGTTGTGACTGACTCAATGTGTGACTGACTGTTGTGACTGACTCAATATGTGACTGACTGTTGTGACTGACTCAATGTGTGACTGACTGTTGTGACTGACTCAATAGGTGACTGACTGTTGTGACTGACTCAATGTGTTACTGACTGTTGTGACTGACTCAATGTATAACTGACTGTTGTGACTGACTCAATATGTGACTGACTGTTGTGACTGACTCAATGTATAACTGACTGATGTGACTGACTCAATGTATAACTGACTGTTGTGACTGACTCAATGTGTGACTGACTGTTGTGACTGACTCAATATGTGACTGACTGTTGTGACTGACTCAATGTGTGACTGACTGTTGTGACTGACTCAATATGTGACTGACTGTTGTGACTGACTCAATATGTGACTGACTGTTGTGACTGACTCAATGTGTGACTGACTGTTGTGACTGACTCAATGTGTGACTGACTGTTGTGACTGACGTAATATGTGACTGACTGTTGTGACTGACTCAATGTGTGACTGACTGTTATGACTGACTCAATGTGTGACTGACTGTTGTGACTGACTCAATATGTGACTGACTGTTGTGACTGACTCAATGTGTGACTGACTGTTGTGACTGACTCAATATGTGACTGACTGTTGTGACTGACTCAATATGTGACTGACTGTTGTGACTGACTCAATGTATAACTGACTGTTGTGACTGACTCAATGTGTGACTGACTGTTGTGACTGACTCAATATGTGACTGACTGTTGTGACTGACTCAATGTATAACTGACTGTTGTGACTGACTCAATGTGTGACTGACTGTTGTGACTGACTCAATATGTGACTGACTGTTGTGACTGACTCAATGTGTGACTGACTGTTGTGACTGACTCAATATGTGACTGACTGTTGTGACTGACTCAATGTATAACTGACTGTTGTGACTGACTAAATGTGTGACTGACTGTTGTGACTGACTCAATATGTGACTGACTGTTGTGACTGACTCAATGTGTGACTGACTGTTGTGACTGACTCAATATGTGACTGACTGTTGTGACTGACTCAATATGTGACCGACTGTTGTGACTGACTCAATGTGTGACTGACTGTTGTGACTGACTCAATGTGTGACTGACTGTTGTGACTGACTCAATGTGTGACTGACTGTTGTGACTGACTCAATGTATAACTGACTGTTGTGACTGACTCAATATGTGACTGACTGTTGTGACTGACTCAATGTATAACTGACTGTTGTGACTGACTCAATGTGTGACTGACTGTTGTGACTGACTCAATGTGTGGCTGACTGTTGTGACTGACTCAATGTGTGACTGACTGTTGTGACTGACTCAATATGTGACTGACTGTTGTGACTGACTCAATGTATAACTGACTGTTGTGACTGACTCAATGTATAACTGACTGTTGTGACTGACTCAATGTGTGGCTGACTGTTGTGACTCACTCAATATATGACTGACTGTTGTGACTGACTCAATGTGTGACTGACTGTTGTGACTGACTCAATGTGTGACTGACTGTTGTGACTGACTCAATGTGTGACTGACTGTTGTGACTGACTCAATGTATAACTGACTGTTGTGACTGACTCAATATGTGACTGACTGTTGTGACTGACTCAATGTATAACTGACTGTTGTGACTGACTCAATGTATAACTGACTGTTGTGACTGACTCAATGTGTGACTGACTGTTGTGACTGACTCAATATGTGACTGTCTGTTGTGACTGACTCAATGTGTGACTGACTGTTGTGACTGACTCAATATGTGACTGACTGTTGTGACTGACTCAATATGTGACTGACTGTTGTGACTGACTCAATGTGTGACTGACTGTTGTGACTGACTCAATGTGTGACTGACTGTTGTGACTGACGTAATATGTGACTGACTGTTGTGACTGACTCAATGTGTGACTGACTGTTATGACTGAGTCAATGTGTGACTGACTGTTGTGACTGACTCAATATGTGACTGACTGTTGTGACTGACTCAATGTGTGACTGACTGTTGTGACTGACTCAATATGTGACTGACTGTTGTGACTGACTCAATGTGTGACTGACTGTTGTGACTGACTCAATATGTGACTGACTGTTGTGACTGACTCAATGTGTGACTGACTGTTGTGACTGACTCAATGTATAACTGACTGTTGTGACTGACTCAATATGTGACTGACTGTTGTGACTGACTCAATGTATAACTGACTGTTGTAACTGACTCAATGTATAACTGACTGTTGTGACTGACTCAATGTGTGACTGACTGTTGTGACTGACTCAATATGTGACTGACTGTTGTGACTGACTCAATGTGTGACTGACTGTTGTGACTGACTCAATATGTGACTGACTGTTGTGACTGACTCAATATGTGACTGACTGTTGTGACTGACTCAATGTGTGACTGACTGTTGTGACTGACTCAATGTGTGACTGACTGTTGTGACTGACGTAATATGTGACTGACTGTTGTGACTAACTCAATGTGTGACTGACTGTTATGACTGACTCAATGTGTGACTGACTGTTGTGACTGACTCAATATGTGACTGACTGTTGTGACTGACTCAATGTGTGACTGACTGTTGTGACTGACTCAATATGTGACTGACTGTTGTGACTGACTCAATGTGTGACTAACTGTTGTGACTGACTCAATGTGTGGCTGACTGTTGTGACTGACTCAATGTGTGACTGACTGTTGTGACTGACTCAATGTGTGACTGACTGTTGTGACTGACTCAATATGTGACTGACTGTTGTGACTGACTCAATGTGTGACTGACTGTTGTGACTGACTCAATATGTGACTGACTGTTGTGACTGACTCAATGTGTGACTGACTGTTGTGACTGACTCAATGTGTGACTGACTGTTGTGACTGACTCAATGTGTGACTGACTGTTGTGACTGACTCAATATGTGACTGACTGTTGTGACTGACTCAATGTGTGACTGACTGTTGTGACTGAATCAATGTGTGACTGACTGTTGTGACTGACTCAATGTGTGACTGACTGTTGTGACTGACTCAATGTGTGACTGACTGTTGTGACTGACTCAATGTGTGACTGACTGTTGTGACTGACTCAATGTGTGACTGACTGTTGTGACTGACTCAATATGTGACTGACTGTTGTGACTGACTCAATGTGTGACTGACTGTTGTGACTGACTCAATGTGTGACTGACTGTTGTGACTGAATCAATATGTGGCTGACTGTTGTGACTGACTCAATGTATAACTGACTGTTGTGACTGACTCAATATGTGACTGAATGTTGTGACTGACTCAATATATAACTGACTGTTGTGACTGACTCAATGTGTGACTGACTGTTGTGACTGACTCAATGTGTGACTGACTGTTGTGACTGACTGTTGTGACTGACTGTTGTGACTGACTGTTGTGACTGACTCAATATATAACTGACTGTTGTGACTGACTCAATGTGTGGCTGACTGTTGTGACTGACTCAATGTGTGACTGACTGTTGTGACTGACTCAATGTGTGACTGACTGTTGTGACTGACTGTTGTGACTGACTCAATGTGTGACTGACTGTTGTGACTGACTCAATGTGTGACTGACTGTTGTGACTGACTCAATGTGTGGCTGACTGTTGTGACTGACTGTTGTGACTGACTTAATATGTAACTGACTGTTGTGACTGACTCAATATGTGACTGACTGCTGTGACTGACTTAATATGTGACTGACTGTTGTGACTGGCTTAATATGTGACTGACTGTTGTGTTGTGACTGACTGATCACCATCACACAAGGACGCGCATCTCCCCGCATCTGCAGACCACAAATGTATCTCTGAAGAACATCTCGAGAGCTGCGAGTCAGGCTGGACTCCGTGACCATGCAGCATCATCTGCTGCAGGTCTGCAGTACATTCATGGTGGGCCACGAAAGCTAAAATTTGGTAGTTAATTGGCGGTAATTCTGTGCTAGTAATTATTATCTACGCATCGCAGATACCAGCTCCGATTGAGCTGGGTTATAAAATTCTAACTTTGATGTTAAATGGCAATAACAGTGAAGTAGTCATTGGTTATATCTATGTCCGTATCTCAGTTACCAGCTTCATTAGAAGCCTGTGTCAGAGACTGTAACTCTAAAGCCTTGCCCCACAAAATGGGTTCACGTCGATCTTGCTCAGTGTGGTTACGGTGATGTAACTGCTGTACAGTGTGGTTTCGGTTAGATATGATAATTCCTTTTAATTAATTACTGAGTTTATGTCTGTAAGGAATATCAAAGTTCGGGCTTAGGGTGCAGCCCGCGCTGGAAGTTCCATTCGAAGCACGTCCAAATGAACTCTATGTTCAGAAATTAGACATTAGGCGAGACGAACGAGCTTTATGTTTTCTTGATGAATTCTATTTGAATATAAGATATTCTGTTTATTAAGTGAAAATTTTGTGTTGCAAAAAGACTTCTTAGTTTGGAAATAAAAATTTCGTGAATAAAAAAATTGTCCATAAGGTGACCGGTGTGGCAAAGAAAATTCTGTTTAGCCCAATATCCATAAGCCAGGCTTCGTCGAACTGGTGTGCATTCTCAAATATGTCGAATTGCTTTTATTCGAGAACAAAACATTCATACTTTAGAGGAAATTATAATATTTATCCTCTTAATGAATAAATTATAAGCTAATTATGAGATGAATACATATCGGTAACTTTTTCAAATCCTTTCAGTTATAATCGATGGTCAACGAAATGTTATATTTTCGAACGTTAGCCCTGCATAGTTGTATAGGAATACATTTGTCTAGTTCTCGAGTAAAATTACTTTGAGTACATCTATCAAATGGTTGTACTTCTCGTGACTGACCACCAATAAATGTTTGTACATCTATCTATAACAAATCTATCAAACGCCTGCATTACACATGGCTGGCCAACAAAGTTTATCTGCGACCTCACGCCTTCGGTAATCATTTCTTCAGGTCTTTTATTAATCAGGTAAACATTTGCTGTGCTGGTCATCCGACTCTCCTAATCAACGACGCGTTTTGCGCTTGAATGAAGGTGCCGAAAAATCGGCTAAAATAGCCGTGGAATTTCAGAACGCGAGGCACAATTGGACGCGAGCGCGGCGTTGCGATGAAGTTCCCCGGTCAAAATTTGGTGCAGAGTTTCACGGCCCCTGAACTTTTTTGTCCAAGGGATTATGAGACACGAGGCAAACTTGCAAATTGCTTTAAAACTTCGAATAATTGCCAGCTTGCCGAGAAAATTAACCGCCTATGGGCCTTTCATGAGAGAGGATAATCCGTTATGGAAGGAAATTACCGCATACTTGTTTATGACTGCACTCGCAACCCTCTCGGCAGCTGGTAGTGCGAAAACTACTTCCTCATCTATTAACACTCCTACCATTGCTATTACAACTATTATTACTAATACTCTTACTTCCATTATTATAACAACTACTACTACGTATTAATACTATTATTATAACAACTACTACTACGTATTAATACCATTATTATTACTCTTACTTTTAATAATACTCACAATGTTAAAAGGCAGTGTAGTCATAAGATCACACTTCTGTGGAACTGAACCATCAGCTCATTGAACTGTCAACTGTTAGTCAAACTTTCAACTCAGCTTTAAATAAATTAGTTCCTTAATTATGTGAGTCTACAATTAAGTTGGAATACAATTTTAAACAATTTAAACAATTTAAACAATTTATTTACCACAGGAGATACAGAGGTAGAATGTTTCTTAAGTCTAGTACAATGGACAAGTTTGAATATAGCTACCTGTGGGCCCGAATAAGTTCAGCGACTTCTGGGGCATCCTACCATCAACATTATTCTAAGGTGTACATTAATGTTTAACCTAAATCACTTAACCTAGTTTCACATTAGACTGATCAGTGAGATAATTCAATCGATATCAGATATTTCATTTTACAATATAGGTTATGTGGACTATATTTAACAGTACATTCGATAAAAGATTTAACAGCAGACTGAAGGCGAATTACATATTACCCATGGCAAATTTCATTATTGGAAACAGTCATGTTGGAGACAAGATTTTACTTGGTGATCTTACATGACTAATATTCCGATAGGAAGTGAGTCTCGAGATTTCTTTTGAATAACTTGTAAGAATTACTATCACGGATCTCCGCAGGTATTGAGTTCCAAGTTTTAGTTCCAACGAAGAGGATACTGTGTTGCGACCGGGCCTTTGAATAATAAGGAAGCATGAATTTACTTCTATTTCGGGTTAAATGGTCGTGATGACCAGTTTGCGCACTTAATAATAGTTTCAGGTTATTGTCGCCATCATTTCTTAATGTTTTGTAAATGAAATTACAAATGGAGATTTTATAGAGATCTGGAAGTTTAAGTATTTGTAAATTTTTAAATGAATCATTTGTGTGAGCATTATATTCTAGATTCTTTACCGCTCTGATTGCTCTTTTTTGCAGAGTAAAAATTATATTGGTTTTATTTTTATCAGTTCCGTGCCATGCTTCTATTCCGTACTGCAAGTATGGTAAAATGAGCGTTCGGTAGAGCATTCGTAAAGCTGTTTCAGGCAGGTAATTTTTAACTTTATTCAGGATTCCGATGGATTTCGATAATTTAGAACTAATATTAGCGATGTGCTCTTTAAAGGTCAGATGTTTATCTATTGTGATGCCCAGAAACTTGCATGAGTTGGTTTCTTCGATTTCACCTTCGCCAATTTTTATGTGTGGGAGAGATATGCTTTTCTTGTATGAGAATGTAATATACTTTGTTTTTTCGATGTTGAGGCTTATTTTATTAGCTTTAAGCCATAATGAAACCTTATGGAGTTCATTATTTATGCTCTCCGCAATCATAGCGGGATTTTGGCTCGGAAGGACCGTAGAAAGCGTGCTGTCATCGGCAAAAAGTATGAATTTGAAAAATGTTGTTGATTTGATAATATCATTTATAAATATCAGAAATAGGAGAGGCCCTAGGACAGACCCTTGTGGAACTCCATGGCTAATTGTCTGTGGGTCCGATTTTGCGTCGTCAACGACAACGTATTGCTTCCGATTTGTTAGGTATGATTTGAACCAATCATGGGCAATTCCTCGAATGCCATAACAGTGTAGTTTCGAGAGTAATATCTTATGGTCCACACAGTCGAATGCTTTTCGAAAGTCAAGAAAAACGGAGAAAACAAGCTTTCCTTCATCTATATTAGAGTAAAGGTACTGTAAATGATTTAATACAGCTTGTGTCGTTGATTTCTTAGAACGAAAACCGAATTGTCCGTCATAGAGAAAAGATTTTTGTTCAAAATACGAATACACTTTTTTATACACAATTTTTTCAAATATTTTGCTCATAATTGGTAAAACAGAGATAGGTCTATAATTATTAACGCAGTTTTTATCACCATTTTTAAAAATAGGGGTGACTCTGGCAGTTTTGAGAGAGTTGGGGAAGATACCTTGAGAAAGCGAATGGTTGATAATATCAGATATGCACGGTGCTATTATATCAGCAATAGCCTTAAGAACTTTAGCTGAAAATTTATTTAATCCATTTGATTTATTTTTCAAGTTGTTTATGCATGTAATTACATCGGAGGGGTTAGTTGGCGGGAAAAAGAAAGAGTTGTGTTCACGGACATGGTCCATGTATTGCAAGTGGTCTGTAGGTTCACTAACGACACTATCGGCTATATTTTTTCCTATATTTATAAAAAAGTTGTTGAACACTGTTGCAATATCTTGTTTATCATGATATTTTACATTTTCGTGAACGATGGATTCAATCGTTTTTTTAGCGTTATTATTCGGTCTATAGCAAGAATTAAGCAGGCGTCAAGTTTTTTAATATCAGTTTTGTAGTCAGTGAATTTGCGCGTAAAGTAGTTTTGTTTCGATGTTCGTATTTGATTTGTCACATGATTTCTGAATCTGTTATACGTTAATCTAGAGATTCGTCCTTCGTATAGTAAGGCTAAGTATGCTTGACGTTTCTTTATATTGATCACGATATCTTCAGTAATCCAGGGTTTTTGTCTATTTTTCGGCGTAATTGTGCGGGTGATTATTGGACAACATTGGTTATATGCGGTCGTTATAGTTTCAGTTAGTTTTAGTATTGCTTGGTCAATGTTAATCGCATTATTGTCTAGTTCATAGATGTCCAATGATGGCATTAATTCTTCTAGAACAGTTCGCATTGTCCCCAAGTTATATTCGTTTATACAACGATATGAAAAAGTCTCAGCATGTGGGCTGTTGCAGGGACTATAGACATTCTTCTTGATGAGAAACACCGGAAAATGGTCAGATAAGTCAGAAATTATTATTCCTGTAAGAAAATCAGTCGGATCTAACATAAAAATATTATCGAGCAACGTGGCAGATTCGGATGTAATACGCGTAGGTTTCGTGATGATTGGAAGGAAGGAGTTAGACTGAAAAACATTTATGAAGTTTGAGATTTGTTCACAGCTTTCATATTGAAGAAGATCGTAGTTGAAATCCCCGCAAATTATTATGTCATTGTATAGAGATTTGTTAAACTGAGATATTATGCTTTGAAGCTCGTTCAGGAAAGAAATGTTGCAAGCTGTTGGGGGCCTATATACAGTCCCAAGTACAATCCGCTTACCATTTTTCGTTAGTTCTATAAATAGAGTCTCAATATGTTCACGATTCATAGTCGCACTTATAATGTTTTTCGATGATATGTGTTTAGATATGTACGTACTGATGCCACCACCACGTTTGTTGCTACGGAGTGAATGATGGCTATTATAGTTCTGAATTTGAATTAGGTCTTTAGTTGAGTCATCTAGCCAACTTTCGGTGAAACTGAGAACATCAAAATTACTGTTTAGCTCAGTGATAGTACAAGATATTTCATCTATTTTCGGATAAATGGACCTACAGTTCCAACATAATACTGAGAGATCGTTACAGGTTTTTCTCATCGATTCATTGAATTCTTTAAAATTTAGGTATTTACAATTCCCAGTTTCATTTAGGTTTGGATGCAGTCTATTCAAATGATTGAGATCTGGATCAATATCATCGAAAATATCAACATGGTCAGTCATAAAGATTAAGAAACAGTAAGTAAAATGTGACGTAAAAAATAAAGATGATACAGACTACAAGGTCAAGTTAAAAGTAAAGACATTCCTACTTATAGTAAAATTTAAGAAATAGAGAGAAACTAAAACACACAGAGATTATTAGTCTAAAATTATTTAAAATCTAGAATGATTTCATAAGGAGATGGCTAACTCAGTCCATGAGTGGGAGCATTAGAGATCATAAATTGCGAATAGTGTAGTTACAAGGCTGTCATACCAGTGGTATCTGCATATAACACATACGATATAGCAAAGAACGAAGTGGATTAGAATCGAAGTGACAGCGAAGTTATTTAATTAATATAAAGATCTTGAGTATCTAGATTATTTTCAGATTTTGAGACAGGTGGTAACATAATATTTAAACCAGAGTAGAAAATCCGGCATGAGCCTTCTATGAATAATGAGAAAAAGTAGATAAAAAACAATTTAGTGAGCAGTAAAACAAAGTTGCAAATTCTGCGTGGTTGCTTTGAAGAGCCAAAGGCGATTCTATCAGAAAACAAAAGAAATCATGTGGACAGAGATCAAAATGCTATTAAATTCAGTACATAAGTCTCTAATTACGAATAATTTCTTCTGAGGATTTGCCGACACGTTGTAGTAAGTACTGGTCAAGTGATTCAGGTGTGTTGATGGTGTGGGGTCTAGGAGTTTCTTGTCCAGGTATCCGAGGAGAGTAGACGTTGATATTACCATCCAGAGTTCTTGCGAGACCTATCTTGTCGGGAAATTTTCGTTTGGCCAATCTCAGAGTGTACATAATATTAGCTCGCGAAGGGATGAGGTATTCGTTTACGTAGAATTTCGGCTTGGTCACTCGGCAGGCTGACAAAACTTCTTGTTTCTTTTCGTATTGTCGTAGCTCAAAGGTAATGTTTCTCCTATCGACGTTTCCAGGGGCAGGTTTTTTACCCAGTCTAGTCGCTGTAGTGATGTCAGAGTTACTAAGGTTGACGTTGATTTGGTCCTTCAGGAGCTCCCGCACAGTCTGTCTACAGTCTTCATCAGAATGTGATTGCGGTAGTTCCCCTGTGATAACCAGAGTGCATTTTCTGTTTTCCAACTCTTCCCGTTCTTCTTTCCTTTCGAATTGCTCTAGACGGGAGACTAACCTGTCTATCTTTTTATTTTGCTCTTCAATCACTGCCTTATGATTTGATTCTTTTTTCGTTAGTGTTTCAATCATCGTTTTCAAGTCACTAATTTCACTTTGAAATTTCTCCATTACTGAGTTAAAGTGATCAATTATGATGGAGGCCATTTGCTTATTTGGTTTTGACAGGTTTTGTATGTCTGGACAGTCAAGCTCCAGCGTACCCTCATTGTTCTTCTTGTTTGCCTTTCTGTCTGCCATCTTGTGAGAAAGGAGACACTTGCGAAAAAGAAGCAAGGGTTGAGTGCTATTTTGAGGGAATATCACACTTTTTGTTCGATTGTTTGGATTTTGGTTAGATGAAATTTACTTTCAGATTCTCATGGTCTGAGTGAGCACTCTTTTTGGTTAGAAATGCATGTTCATTAACCAATTGTGCACTTTGATTCCGAGCAAAGACAAAGTACGTCCTCACTTCACGGAGACACTGTTGACACAAAGAATGTTGAAGCATGAAACAGCGTCAATATCTGTTTTGTCCAGATTTTGTTTGGATGTTAATCGAATGTAGAGAAATGTTGTTTCCCTGCAGTGTTGTTTCCCTGCAGTGTTGTTTCCCTGCAGTGTTGTTTCCCTGCTGTGTTGTTTCCCTGCAGTGTTGTTTCCCTGCAGTGTTGTTTCCCTGCAGTGTTGTTTCCCTGCAGTGTTGTTTCCCTGCAGTGTTGTTTCCCTGCTGTGTTGTTTCCCTGCAGTGTTGTTTCACAATAAACGTAAAATTACTGAATACTTATATTCATGCTTCTAAATAATCACTTATAATTTGTATTTATGCACCTAAACAACTACCTGACATTTGTATTCATGGTCATAAATTATTACTTAACATCTGTATTCATGGTCATGAATAATTGCCTAACATCTGTATTCATGGTCATAAACAATTACCTAACATCTGTATTCATGGTCATGAATAATTGCCTAACATCTGTATTCATGGTTATAAATAATTACCTAACATCTGTATTCATGGTCATAAATAATTACCTAACATCTGTATTTATGATCCTAAATAACATTCCGAACGCAAAGTCTTTTTTCGTGGAAAATATCTTCATGAGTGCTTGAATTAATTTGTACTGATGAATAAGACGGCGATCAAAGCTTTCACGCATATTTTCCCCTTTCACTCGCTATACTTTCTTTGAATACACTTCCCCTTCGTGCATTTTCACGTCATGTTCGTTCACTTCATACTTCTCCGTTTCCAAACTTACTCTTCAAACACTCTGACTTCCTACACTTCCACTTACCTACCTTCTACTCAATACATTTTCACGTCATACACTGACACATGTCTCACTTCATAACTCAGGGTCACCCGAGCAGATTTTCCTGATACAACTCTCCAATTGCTCAAATTGCCCCATAAAGCCACTCGTAAACCAGCGCGCGTCTACCAGCGTTGCAGCGCTGCCAGGTTCCTGCAGGTCTTCGTGGCCAGATTTTATTTCATAACCAGGTCCAATTTGAGGAATCCGACAAGAAAAACCGGCAATCTCGCATTTTTTGTGTGATTTGAAAGTCGACACCTGAATGAATGCTTGTTACAACCCCACACCACCTGATCGTCTTCTTGTTACAACCCCACACCACCTGATCGTCTTCTTGTTACAACCCCACACCACATGAACGTCATCTTGTTACAACCCCACACCACCTGACCGTCATCTTGTTACAACCCCAGATCACCTGAATTTCTGCTCGGTTGAATTCTTTCTTTCATTTTATCACTCTAACTGCTTCGAGATAACGATAATCAGAAATGACATGAAAATTCATTTGAAATAAGGAACTATTTTTTAAAGATGTTATTTTATTGTGTTCATATCGTAACTTGTAATTTTTTTTCGTGCTCATTCAAGTTTAGTTCAGATGTAGTGTAGTGAGAAAGTAGCTTGGAAGAATGGGTCATATTTACGGACATGTATTTTTTAGAATTTCTTGTTTGAATATTCTTCGATTGGCAAGTGTGTCAAGGTAAAATAACGACTTTCATGTTATTTTGTTAAACTTGAAGTGTACGTAAACTTTGTTCTCATTCTTGCTCTCATTCCACAATGAAATGAATTATTTACGTCTTCTTTCAGCTTTGCTTTAATTTTAGTTTTATCAAGAAAGAGAAATAGCGCTTGGTATCTATAAAATTTACTTGATTTCAAATAAATTCAATAGGCAAGAGATTTAGACTATTGTCAAAGAGTTTACTCAAAATTACCGCCATTAGCGTGTTTTGCAGCCTCAATCCGGGCCCGGAACCTGGCGTAAGCAGATTTTACACTTTCCCTTAAAAGACCCTAAAAACCACTATAATTTTATTAATTAACTGGTCTCATGTAGTACTGACACGACGATTGGTATCATTATTGGCAGCGCCCCATACGCCATAATTCATCGCGTTAAGGTCAGGAGTCTGGAGGCCTAACACTGGTACTTGTGTGCATCACTTCATCCTCTGAGGACACGCATCCGAAAACCACGACAGTTTGGGAAATTTCGTCTCTTCGTAGTCTCGTGGCCTTCATTTCAATTCTCTAGTTCGTGCCGGATTGTTTTTACAGTGTTCAGGGAACATTGAGCAGCGACAATAATCTCCTTATTTCGATGGCCGGCGCGAATCATCATTATAGAAGTTATTCGCTTCCACGATTCAGGTGGCATCCAGTCATCCATTCTTGGTGTCATCGAGTGCGCGAATGGAGAGTTTAAATTTTAAACTTAAGCCAAGTTGGTGTGAATAAGTTTAAAAACTGGAAATAATTATATATTATTCTCTCCAATTTATGCCGAGCACCCTGTATATGTTTTTTATTTGAGTGGCATCGTATTTGCTGCACCTCTCTCTCTCATTCTGTACAATTTTCCTGTCTACGTGACAGCAGCAGCGTTCACGTAAGTGTTCGACACTCGTCCATCCCCCCATACAATTCCTGGTCCTATTCGGCAACGACTTCTTGTAATCCAGCGGCTCGCGACCGCAAGAAGGAGAGGAAGATCAGAGCGATGAACCATTGTGTTGTGCTCGTCTATAAGCCAATAAACGTCAAGGTGCCGCAGCAACAGCTTGCTAACTCGCAGCTCTGCGTCGACACTGCACCAAGCAGCTGAGTCTCTTTGTCATCTTTTTTATCGCAGCTCGAGGCTATTATCACTGATTAAAGGCTAACAGCCGGAACTGCCTCAGTGATGTATATTGTTGGCTGCTTTCAGTTGTGTTTTATGACTGTGCCGAGTTACGGAGGCCTCCAAATAATCCACGGCGGTGTTATCCTTACATAGATTGTTCTTTTGGACAAAATAAAGCGAGCACGGCGCTGGCTGAAGCAAAATGCTGAATTAGAATTGTATGGTGTGTCACTGTTCAGCGTTATCAAAAGAATGGTCGGAGATATTTCACGCAACTGCAAAGGAATCAGGAATAATGAAAGATCTCGCTTCCTTTCGTGCCAAAAATAGCTAATCTTTTGTTTCAGGGCGTACAACAAATAGATGGCTTACTCACTCCATATTATTGAGCTTCTCATGGGTAGGTAAATCTTGCAAAAAGTGAAATCGATATCCATCCAGAACAACTTTTTAACATGAAATGAAAGTTTTACGTCTGAGGTCAGCACATTTGTAAGTCTTCCTATTTTATTTTTCAAAACTGAGCCTTAGTGCGAAATGAGAAGATGGCAGATTCTCACTCGATTCCCAGTCCCCCGTAGCGAGACAGTTGATTGATACCATGTAATCTTCTCTCAGTATACAGGATACGAGCACCAATGAGCAGGTAGTCGACAGCGCCGACAGCCGCTCGGACGAAGTTGTAGCGCACAACTTAGTTAAATATTGTGCCCAAAACTGGCACGTTTCTGCTCCCATTCCGCCCGAACTTGGAGCGCTTCTCAAGTTGAGGACGCGACGATGGCGGCTTCTTGTATTGATACTCTGTGGGAC
This sequence comes from Morinoia aosen, assembly GCA_030386875.1. Taxonomy (NCBI): domain Eukaryota; kingdom Metazoa; phylum Arthropoda; class Malacostraca; order Amphipoda; family Talitridae; genus Morinoia; species Morinoia aosen. Next base: position 46,608,924 of record CM059567.1, on the reverse strand, counting down.
CTGGCGTGATAGCTTTATTTTATGTTTCCAAAATTTGGGTCGAATTTTTTCATTCCACATTAAGTAGGCAGGAAAAATTGAGTTTGTATATCTGCACAACTTCTAATGATAATTTCTTTTTATTGGGATTTTCTGTGCCTGTTTTAATTTTTTTAACGGTGAAACCTGTGACACTTATTCACCATGAAATTAATTGTACATAAGGCCCATGGTTTTTGCATCCGTTTATGTCAGTCGTCATTACCGAGCGACAAATGAAACAAATTCTTATTTTGAGTTTGCTGCGTGAATTATGCTCTAATTTTGCCAGTTGATCTTGTTGCCCAGCACTCAAACAATTGTTAACTAGCAGCACTGAACTATTTCTACATCGTCTTATGTTCACGGGTGTAGACTCATATAAAAATGGAATTATACCACCACCTCAACTGTTCTCAGGTGTGCACTAATTTCGGATGCGCACAATAATCAGGAATTAAGCCCCCAGGTCAATAGGTGTCAATTCAATAACTTATTACAAGCGAAACGAACAACAACAACACAGCCCACTCACCAAAAAAATTAGATGCAGCGCTAAATGAAGTTGCTATTGAACATGTGGCGATATTTGTCAGTTCTAAAATGTTATCAAAAGTCGGGGGTAAAGTCAAGTTGACATGCCAGAATCTTCGAAAGGGTTCGACGGTGTTCCCTTACTTTCGTTAACGCAGTGGTACATGAAGACTATGTGTGCTGAATTGCATTGTAAGCTTCTACAAACAGCGGATCACTTCTTTCTGAATGGAAGACAAATGTTTCCGTCACACGTCACCCGGCGATGTGTTTCTGTCACATTCTTGGAAGTTACGGCGAGGGGCCAATGATGAGCTTGAACATCAGCAGAAATTTCTGTCCGTTCAGCAAATTTTGCAGTCGGTCTTTTCTTTTATTTGTTAATAAGTTATACCGTCATCTTACCTGAAGTTTTCAAATTGGTAAATAGATAAATCGCCATTGCATGACGAGCCATAGAACATTGCTTCTTAAAGCTCATGACTCAAAATATCAAAAGTGTTTTGAATTCCACAGGAGGGAACAAAACAGAATAATTTTCACGCCAGAGAAACTGAAAAATTGCTTGAAAATTCATTTTGTGAAAAATAGTTTCAGGAGGTAAGAGGAAAATAATCCACCATACGTTAGGTTAATCCTATACAAACATCGTGTAAGAAAGCAACATACACACAACATAAACATAAACACGGCAATTGAGGTAAAAATGTATAAACACAGCTAAATGAGGCAGCAAACACCACGATCACCAAAGATCTCTAGTGTGAAAAACAAGTAGAAAAAGAGTAAAGAATGCAGGTAGAATGCTCGGCTTCACTGCGAGAAACTTAGCATGCAAGTCAAAGAACTTCGCACGCTACTCCCCTGTGCTGGTCCGACCACACCCAGCACACGCACAACAGATGAAATGTAAAAAAAACGGAGAGAATTCAGCGCAAAGCAGCGAAAATTTCCTCAAAACTCGGCAACCCCAGTTTCGAGTAACGTTTCTGACCAACTAAGCTAATTTCCCTTGAATAGAAAAGATTGCGAGGTCAATTAATAGAGTCCTACAAATGTCGCAATGCCTACAATGATGTTAACCCTACAGGGCTTTTCGACACTAGGGACAATGTCCGAGTCAAAAATAAAGCCCGAAAATAAATGAGAAAAAACTTCCAGACAGCTCATGCTTTAAATTTCTTTCTAAGTGAAATTTTCAGTGTCGGAAGTGTGCCGCCAGAAAATATTGTTTCCGCTGGTATGTTGAATATGCTCAAATCTTGGCTTGACCATTAGTGGGTTTGAGTTTCTACAGACTTTAAAAGACTATAGTTAGCAGGAATTCGTGGAAAAAATGGAAGATATGACTGTGAGCACAGGTCACTGGCGTTATCTGGAACCATCTTCTTTTTGCTATATATTTTTATTCCATTGGCGATACCTCCTCGGACAATAACGTCAACAACGCATGGATAATAATGAATCCTTGTAACGGTTTCAATATCACTAAGAATGCTAAATATGCTGTCAAATCATGGGACCACAAATTTTACGAGGTAGCACAATGAGAAATTTGTTATTATAAATGTATTAGTGCTTTTGCGTAAAACTGAATGAGAAGATGTGACTCTCTAATGCCTGTGGGTGAATGGTGTGTGCCGTTAAGGGTAGCTGCCCTAGAATGGACCTATTGCACTTGGCTTTTTTTTTGCCATGTTTTATATTGTTTTATTATATACACAAACGAGTATGTATATTCTATTCTGTTCTATTATATTCTCGAACGATGATTGCTATTTTCTATTCTGTCCTACAGGCTGAGGACAAAATGCACTAAAACAGTCAACTGAGCCACCAACACCTACCGACCAACTGGACTGAGGGAAGCAAAAGAAGCATTGAATTTGTCTCACAAGCGCTGCATGTTGAGCGAATGTACACTGAGGAAACAAGTTTTGATTTCAATAATATTAATATTATTCGAGCGAATTATTCCTCCGATTTGTTAAGTATTAAAACGAAATGTTTCTTACAGAAGTTCCTGCACGAAATATGCTGCAATATCATAAAAGTAGATATACGGGCAGAACAAATCATAATGGAAATACTCAGCGACTATTTTCTATGCCGCATTTTTCAGCAGAAAAGGTACCCATTATTTAAAAACTTCACTGAAATATTTCTCACAAGTGCACGTGTCGAGACGCAGGTCTCACTACGTGCAGAAGGTTTTATTGAAAGAGAAACGTGAGCGAGTGTCTATTTACTTCTGACATGTTCTCGCTCCCAGCAGGTCTCGACGAGCTGAATAAAACATGCAATGAAATCAAAGCCTCGCACAGGCCGTCGTCGCCTCGGTCTCGAGCGGCTCTGGCATCTCGCGCCAATTTGAGCCATTTTAGGGGATTCTATCGTCTCTATTTCGGCCGAGAAATTGGCCAAAATTGGACTGATCTTCGACCGAAGTATCTCCAGAAGATGAATCGTACATTCCTGCGTGTTCGCAAGGCATGCATTTACATTTAAAATATATTTACCGAACATAGGTTTTATTGTTCAAAAGTTGTAAATAAATATAGGAACCTACTGATGAACGTTTTAGTATAAATCGTTAAACAACTATGGCTATGAGTCGCTTAATTTTTTTTCAATGGAATGAGTTTTTTATCATGAAAAAGTTAACGATTTATCCAACGATGAAATGATGACAGGGTAGTCTCAGTTTTATATTTTAGTAAATTCACAATTGTACTTCATTAAAATTCCATTCTGAATAAATTATCGACATAGTAATGTTACTCAATAACGAATCCAACTGCTAAAATTTAATTATACAGTAATCGATTTGACTCCAGAAATTTCGTGATCAATCGTCTTAACAAAAAAAATCGGCTCGACTATTACCGCCTAAGTCTAAAAAATATCTTAAAAATGAAACGATCTAAACCTGCTAACGGATTTCGCCTTCCAAAATCCGTAGTGAATCTTTCTCAAATTCTGTTGGTGGATTTTGGCTAGCAAAGTCCGTTGTGAATCTTTCTCACATCCTACTGATTGATTGCGCCTGGAAATATCTGTAATTAATCCTACCCAAATCCTGCTGATGGATTTTTGCTTGTAAATCTGTAATTAATCCAACCCAAATCCTGCTTATGGATTTCGTCCCTTGTATTTGATGTGCATGTGAGAGGTTAGGATATTTACTGTGAGTTAAAATCTCAATTTTTAGTGGTGATTCCGAAATGGGTTCGTTTTGGTAACAACAATTTTTTTCTATCCGTGAAAGTTAATTTGGATTGAATAAACCATTTAGCATTTCCTGTATTTTGTGGAATATTTCCACCCGTAACATTTGACTCTAGACTTTAACTTAATTTAGAAATCTTACCTCGCCAGCTAGTAATTTTTGGTAGTAGCTTATTCATTTAGATCATCTCAATTTGGAATAGTCAACGGGAATTAACCAGTGAATTTATTTAGAATTTTCAACATAACTTGTTCAACGGAGTGCGGATCCGTACGTGTACCTCGACGGCGATTTCCCGCATCATTTGGAGGCCGGCTTCTGGCTGGCTTGGAACTGTTGTGACTGCGCGGTGCCATGTCGTGTGCACTCTCCTTCTTCTTGTCTTACTTCATTTCGAGCATGTTTATTATCTGCATGATTAATTGTTTTGAATAACTATCTTAATATCTTACTATCTTGCTCCTTGGTCGGAAATTGCTAGCCGTATGGCTGTTGTTGCATGCCCTAAACTTATTGACTCTTCAACGACTCTTACCTGGTAGTAATCTTACTATCTAACCTTGAAGAATCTATTTCCCCTTGCTGTTACCTTCCTACTTACAACGACCGAGGTAGCTATCTTTGAAAAATCTTAAAGTCCTGACGGTGTACACACTGGCATCGCACTGGTCAATTTCGCCTTAGGCATCAATTGATTAGGTTAGTGCGAGTGGTGCGTTAATATGCGAACGGTTGAGAATTTATCTCTATATTGGTAATAGTGAAACATCTTTCACTCGCTAATCCAGTTCTCCGTCATCAGTATCTCTTTCTTGTTGCAGTAAACTCGCCGCTGAGATGTGTAACCTTGTCCCTGGCGTAGATAATCTTATGCTCGTGGATTTTTCTTGTGCTTCAACCTTAGATGAATGCTTTTCGGAGAATATTTCACGACGGTTGGTACAAACTAGAATCAGAAGTGAATAATTCGTAATGTAGGTGGCAGACAATGACAAATACTGAAATACCCATCACTAAGTTTATTCGGTAATTGTATAATTTGACTAATTCTTTTTTTTCTGCGTTATTAAATTCCCGTAGAGTCGTGATCATGACGCTAACTGCCGACGAAGTTGGTAACTTCATTGAGGACTCGTTTCCTGACCTCATTTAGTGAGGGAGCGTCGTTACGTCGCGTTCTTATAATTGGGATCTCGCCACCTCTGTTAATGGAATCGTTTTTTTGTTGAGAACCCGACGAACATCCTGAGCGTCAGTCTTCTTGATCTTCTCCAGATCTTCAGCAGTTATATCTACTTTCTCGAACTGCTTTGGTTTGGTGGTCAACAATCTTGATTCTGAAGTTAGTGTTTGAGTTGGCTGTTGCCCAAGTTGAATCTGATTCCGTTGATAAAACTAAATTACTGTTATTCTTAACAGTTAAAAGTGAACTTGCGTTCATCATTGGAATGCGCTTCGTTTCTATAAAAATTAAAATAACATTCGCGTTACAACTCTTTCTTTATTCCTACGTTACTTACGATTAGCGCTGTTAGAAATTTAGTGGCACTTGTGTGGTGAAACCAGCCTTAGGCGATGATTACATTTACGTATAAATTCCCACAATTTAAACTGATGAACCTTTAACGTTTCAATACGTGCTGAACATCTCTGTCGTTTTGTGAGCTTTTTTAGTACTTCAAGAAAGAACTATTAGTCGTTTAGCATTTATCGGTTAACGAGTGCGGTTAATACATATTCTCCTCAGACGTGACATCGACTAACTCTAGACAAGAGCAAGAGCAGCCAGCTCGCCTGCTGCGGCCAGACCTCGAGATAGGAGTAGTCATAAGTAATAAATTATGTAAGTCATAAAACATGTAATATATTGCGATAAAAATTGGGCGAATAACGCATGTTCATGCTCAAGAAATACATGAAATGCTTTTTATTCTATTCATTTAGAAAATTTCATAATGTGTATTCTGTGCACAGCTTATCGTGTACAATATACATTAAATTATTTGCCCTTTTTGCTAATTTTTTGCACATACTGAGAACAACTAACATGCGCGACACTATGTATCATTAAGTTTATGGACTTGCATTACTGTACATACTCGCCACATGCAACATGGAGAACGCTAAACTCACATGCTGCATGTGTCCATTAACTTTTTACAATAGACTTGCGGACATTTCACACGAACGCTGCAGGTCATTTATGTTTTTAAATCATCCTTTTCCGTTCACAATGCACGTGAAAATACTACATATACACATCATGTACGCTTCCAAATATTGAAAGGTCTAATCCTCTATTTTATTATTCGAATATAAGAAAGAATGTTCCATCATGTACGCTAATGAATAAGGAAATGAATGTATTTTTTGAGCATCTATAAAATTTTCAAACGTGTGTTAAAATTCTCTATCACAAGTGCTGCTAAATATGTACTATTGTAATCATACATTTCTATGCTCAGACGTACATAAAATTCTCTATCACAAGTGCTGCTAAATATGTACTATTGTAATCATACATTTCTATGCTCAGACGTACATAAAATTCTCTATCACAAGTGCTGCTAAATATGTACTATTGTAATCATACATTTCTATGCTCAGACGTACATAAAAAATGTTCCATTGCGAACGCTACGAAATACACAATATCGTAGTCTCCGAAATACGGAATATCGTAGTGCTGTCATTTTTTCTGCACAAGTGAAAAAACTTCACGGTGCTCGCTCCGAGTGTATTAAACATTGTATAGTTTCAGCTCATCATGTACGCCGCACCAACACACCCTCGCTGTACCCATGTACGCCGCACCAACACACCCTCGCTGTACCCATGTACGCCGCACCAACACACCCTCGCTGTACCCATGTACGCCGCACCAACACACACCCTCGCTGTACCCATGTACGCCGCACCAACACACCCTCGCTGTACCCATGTACGCCGCACCTACACACCCTCGCTGCATGTACCCATGTACGCCGCACCAACACACCCTCGCTGTACCCATGTACGCCGCACCAACACACCCTCGCTGTACCCATGTACGCCGCACCAACACACCCTCGCTGTACCCATGTACGCCGCACCAACACACCCTCGCTGTACCCATGTACGCCGCACCAACACACACCCTCGCTGTACCCATGTACGCCGCACCAACACACCCTCGCTGTACCCATGTACGCCGCACCAACACACACCCTCGCTGTACCCATGTACGCCGCACCAACACACACCCTCGCTGTACCCATGTACGCCGCACCAACACACCCTCGCTGTACCCATGTACGCCGCACCAACACACCCTCGCTGTACCCATGTACGCCGCACCAACACACACCCTCGCTGTACCCATGTACGCCGCACCAACACACCCTCGCTGTACCCATGTACGCCGCACCAACACACCCTCGCTGTACCTATGTACGCCGCACCAACACACCCTCGCTGTACCCATGTACGCCGCACCAACACACCCTCGCTGTACCCATGTACGCCGCACCAACACACCCTCGCTGTACCCATGTACGCCGCACCAACACACACCCTCGCTGTACCCATGTACGCCGCACCAACACACCCTCGCTGTACCTATGTACGCCGCACCAACACACCCTCGCTGTACCCATGTACGCCGCACCAACACACCCTCGCTGTACCCATGTACGCCGCACCAACACACCCTCGCTGTACCCATGTACGCCGCACCAACACACCCTCGCTGTACCCATGTACGCCGCACCAACACACACCCTCGCTGTACCCATGTACGCCGCACCAACACACCCTCGCTGTACCCATGTACGCCGCACCAACACACCCTCGCTGTACCCATGTACGCCGCACCAACACACACCCTCGCTGTACCCATGTACGCCGCACCAACACACACCCTCGCTGTACCCATGTACGCCGCACCAACACACCCTCGCTGTACCCATGTACGCCGCACCAACACACCCTCGCTGTACCCATGTACGCCGCACCAACACACCCTCGCTGTACCCATGTACGCCGCACCAACACACCCTCGCTGTACCCATGTACGCCGCACCAACACACCCTCGCTGTACCCATGTACGCCGCACCAACACACACCCTCGCTGTACCCATGTACGCCGCACCAACACACACCCTCGCTGTACCCATGTACGCCGCACCAACACACCCTCGCTGTACCCATGTACGCCGCACCAACACTCACCCTCGCTGTACCCATGTACGCCGCACCAACACACCCTCGCTGTACCCATGTACGCCGCACCAACACACACCCTCGCTGTACCCATGTACGCCGCACCAACACACCCTCGCTGTACCCATGTACGCCGCACCAACACACACCCTCGCTGTACCCATGTACGCCGCACCAACACACCCTCGCTGTACCCATGTACGCCGCACCAACACACACCCTCGCTGTACCCATGTACGCCGCACCAACACACCCTCGCTGTACCCATGTACGCCGCACCAACACACACCCTCGCTGTACCCAAGACTCACCAATGCACGACGTCGCCGACGACGACACCTGCGGCTCGGGGCAGTTTGCCGCAGCAGCGCTGCGCCGACGCGGGTGTTGGGGTGAATTGAGAACACCGAATTTTGGAGGGCCTTTCAGCTGAACTTTATGGCATGTAAAAAGTTATGGTCATTGCTCGCTGCAAGATGGTGCTGCTCCTACTCGGCTCCTATCTCGGCTCCTACTCGGCTCCTTAGGGAGGAGAGAGAGGCTTGGCGCATATGCTGCACATCTAAATGATAATCTGCGCCGCCGCTACTCCGCATAAACATGTGGCAGTGCAGGGGGAATGAACACGCCTGCATATTTCATCCGCGGCGGAATGGCTCCTGACATCTTGTAGCTTTTCGCTTCCTTAAACATCAACTGAGTGCGTTGTGTGTTATTTTCGGTGTATCATGATCACGATTAATTACTAAAACGGGCACCTTGAAACCAGTAATTTATTTAAGTCGATCAGTGGGACGAAGAATTTTTGAGCGATTGAAAAATTCACTGCATTTTGTCACGAGTGCTTCTGATTTGTCTGAACGTAGGGCTGCTTGTGTGCCTGAGCTGAGGATATGACAGGTGCTTAAAGGGCATCAAAAATAATACTGAAGGGAACACAATTTGTGTCATGTATCTGTAAATGTTGGTGTCGCCGTGGCAGTTTGAAGCTGCGGAAAGTTGTTCTCGGTCATCAGAGCTCGTTACAAGTAACAGGATTTCAACCGAATTTTACATAATATGAGAATTACTCTTCACTGATCCCAACATGATTACTCTAGTACTCATTTTTAGTACGATAAAAAATCCACACAAAATCTTGTCAAAAACTAACATTTTCCCTAAGTTTGGACATATAAACGAACACCGCTTTTTTCATCAAGAATGCCATACTCCCTCATTCATACAATTTTTCATTTCACTCATCATTCCCACAAGCTCGGTAAAAATAAAAAAACACTTATTGGAATCAGCTTGTCATAATATCTCGCTAATAAAAAGCCTTTTTCGAGACGAGGAGCAGCGTTTACAGCACGCGACGTGCGCGTGGGGGCCGAATTATCGAGTAATCGGGAGCCACGCGCGTTATTATCTGCGGGAAGGAAATTTACGACACGGAAGAAGATTTACGACCTTCGAAGAGCTGGGCACTGCGGGGTCTATCAGAGCGCGTCCGTAAAACTGGGAAATTATTGTAACCTTTTGGGCGCTGAAACGCGCAGCTTCTCGAGGTGGTAAACTGTGCTGTGTTTGACGCAGCGCTAATGAAGATCTGATAAGTTCGCCGGCTCAAATAACTACAGGAGGCCCTACACAAACAGCAACAGTGCCTACATAAATAACAACGGAAGCTCAAAATGAATAACATCAGAGGTCCAACACAAATAACAACAGAGGCCCAACACAAAAAAAGAAAGGTTACAAATTACCCTTCACTTACAAATAATAACAAGAGAGTCAACACAAATAAAAAGATTTTACAAATTACCCATCACTCCCAAATAACAACACCAAGATGCACGACACAAATAACGACAATCACAACACAACCCCCTACACAGCGACCTCCTCAAGAGCCCCACAACGTCGCGCCGCAGCGGCGAGCATTAAAGGAGTGCATAAAATTAGCTCGGTGTCCCACAGTGCATACGCGCGGCAACGACAGGCGCCTGGATTTAAATATTGCTGGCGGCCTGGAGCGCCGGGGCGTCTTCCAGGACCTCGTTTAGTGCCCTCTGATGGGCCGTCGCCCCGTCGCTGATAAGGTTTGCCTCGTTTATTGTTTAGGTGAGCATTTTACGGCGGCTGTAGTCGTGACCGACGTGCTGGTGAACGTGAGGGAATGCGTTCTGACGGAGTTTTTTGTGGGGGAAATAGCTGAGATGTTTTCAATTGTGGAGCTGACATGCCATAAATGTTGTCGTGTTCTCCTGTATGTCTTAGAATTTATTTACTCATATTTGTTTTGTTTTATCGCAGAACTTCTGCTGAAGAGGATCTTTTGAGTTCGAAAAGTTCAATTTATTTCATTTAGACTTTACTAATTGTATTAATAAAATGACTACACGTACTGGAATTTTCGCCTTGATTTCATTGGAATTTTTCCATTGATGTAAAGCTGTAGGGAGCAAACAGTTGAGAGGCGCTAAACTGTCTAGCTACAGAGATGAAACTGTTCGGAAGTTCTCAATGAAACAGCTGCAGAGAGAAAACAGTTGAGAGGCTGTATATTGTATGGATGAAACAGTTGGGATGCTCTTAATTATACAGCTGTGGTTAGAGAACAGTTAGGATGCACTAAATTATACAATAGCAGAGAAAAAACAGTTGGGATGCACTAAATTATGCAATAGCAGAGAAAAAACATTTGGGATGCTCTCAACTATACAGCTGTAGGGAAAAAAAGTTGAGAGGGTCTGCACTATGGAGTAGTTAAGGGGAAACAATATATATGCTCTAAAAATGGTGTAAAATGCCATATGGAGGATGTTTATTTTCACTGCCATTTGCGCCTTGAGACACTGTGATGAAACTTACAAATAAGTTGATTACGATGGACATTTATGTAATGAAATCATACAATGAGTTGATAAAATTGAACGCTTAGACAAACCAGCTGATTATAGATTTTTCCTGCATCGCTATGAGGTCCACGTAAATATTCTAACAAAAGCAGCTTTGATTCTTACTTCATTACCAATATTTGTGATAAGTTCTTGATTTTTTCTTTCATTTCCATTAAAACCGAATGATTTGATTAGCTCTCTACAATATGGATTATTGAAAAAGTTGTAACCTCTAATTTTGTCTTGTACTGTACACCGCTAACACCTCTATTAACACCTCCCTCAATACATCAAAGGAGGATGGAGGTACTGATGCAGGTGGTAATGGAAGTGATGGAGGTACCTCCATCAGCACCTCCATCACTTCCATCAACACCTCCACTAACACCTCAACCAACACCTCCAACAATACTTCCATCACTTCCACCAACACCTCTACCATTACCTCCACCAACACCTCCATCACTTCCATCAACACCTCCACCAACACCTCCATCACTTCCACCAACACCTCCACCAACACCCCTACAACACCCCATCACCTCCACCACCACCACCACAACCACGACGGTAAACAGGCCACCACACCAGCAGCGGGATCAACACAGCCAGCCCTAATTTAGAGCTCGTAGTGGCCCCACTTAGCAGCGCTAAAATGACCTAAAACTCAGAGACTGACGCGAATGTTGCCTCAAAGTTTCCGACTATTTAGGGTAAGTTAGCTCAGAACAGAGGTGGCTGCCGTACTATTTGATTGCAGGTTCCGAAAGTGGGAACAACATGATTCGCCTACATATATTTCTGGTGCGGTTGGTAAGAAGGGACGACATTTGTGCGTTTTTGTGAACTGGCAGTTTTTACTCGTGTTTTCATTTCAACTCAGTGACATCAAAGGATATGTTGTTTTCATTCATCAGATCATGAGGTTTGATGATTTGAGTAATTTTTTATTTTGAGCGACGAAAACAGAAAGTTTTTTCGTTATTCTGGGTTGCTCAATTATAATGAACAACAAATTGAAAAAAATGGTTTTATTTCACGTGATAAAATGCTATTTTTCGTCAGGAACATGGATATTAAACTAACGAAATTAAAAATTTCCAATATTCTTTGTTTCTACCCTTATGTCAGTAACTGAATCGGAAATATGAATATGCGTATCTTAGTCATTTCCATACAAACAGTTACTATACCTATGCAATATTTATTAAATGTATATATATACATACTTATACATATACCTGTGTTTAAAGTTTCCAAAAACAATGCATTTACTTAAACGTGATAGAACTTTAAATAAAACCACATGAAGATAGCTGAAACATAATGAAAGAAACAATGCAATATATGACAAATAGCGCACATAAGAAATAATGCGCACACACCTGCTTACAATATACAAATTTGCATGCAACTTACGTCTGAAGAACAGGATATCATAGGTAAAGCAATAACTTCACGAAAACTTGGCTATGCAATATTTGGATAAAGAGTATGTACTTTGTTACATTTATTGCAATCAATGCTAAATGATGAGCGGAAATATGCACGGGGAGCAATCTTCAATATTATAGCACAGTTTTCAGGTTAATTAGTTCGTTTGTAAGTTGCTGGCCTGCTTGTTTGTTTGCTCGCTCGTTCACTGGCTGCCTTTAATTAATTTCTCCGTCACAAGTCGCCTTGTGAACGAAATACCCGAACACTGCATAATGATAGCAAATTTTATCTATTTTGTATGGATACGAATATGAATTTATTAGGGCGTTACGCCCACACAAAAATGGAGCACTTGAAGATTGAAAAGACTCGCATTTAAATAATTCATCCAAAGACAGTTTTTCCCAAAGAATTAGAGCTCAACATTTTTAATTTATTCGAAAGAATGAATTCTTAGACAGAATTAGAAATAGTGACATCATTCCAGGTGATCCAGGAACAGTTTTCCCTAAAGAATTAAAGCTCAACATTTCTAATTTCCTTGAAAGAATAAATTCTTGGAAAGAATTAGAAATAGTGGCACCACTCCACACGAACAGAGCCGAGCCTGTAAGAAATAGGATGGTGATCCATCTCACGTCCAAAGCTGCCCGTAAATTTCAGGAAGATTCACTGCTCAGAGTCTCGCATTCAAGGAAAATAGCAGCATATTTTCAAACTGATTAAATTCTTACGCTTCCATAATTTTGAAGCAGCGTCATCGACGGCGGTTCAAAATATCTAACAAATATGGGGCGTGTGCTTTAGAACTTCCTGCACCACGAGACATTGATTGTTGTTTGCATAAATTTCTGCTGCGACAGTCAATTTATGGATTTTTCTAGAAATTCGAGCGGCAACGAGGAATTGAATAGATTTTTTAAATATTTTGGCCGGGCTAGGAATTGACTACTTTTTTCATAAGCTCTTGCCCGACGAGCAATTGATTGATTTTTTAACAAATTCCTACCATGACAAGGGTTGGCTGATTTTCTCATTTGTTTCTACCGATAAAGAATCGACTGATTTTTTGCATAATTTCATGCAGGACGAGGAATGGACTAATTCTTCACGAAAGGACTAATTCTTCACGACACGAATTCTTCACGGACGAAGAATTGAGTGAATTTTTCATAAATTCTTGTCGGATAAAGAATTGTTTAATTTGTTTTGAACGCAGCCTCCGTAATATGTGGAGCAAATTTACCTTGTGTGAAAATGAAAAAAAAACACACAAGAGACAACACCGGATGCCCGACCCTCATTCAAATGAATCATTCAAATGCACTCGCCAAAAGCGCTGGTTTTATTTTTATATACATCAATAACCATTTATATTGAATGTAGCCGATTGACTGCATGAAGCTAATTTTCTATGCATCCTATGCTTGTATTCTTACAAGCGAATTTTTATTTAGAAACTCAAAATAATTATGTAGGATTGACAATGATGATTTTTTCCCCTGCGCATTTGTTCAAGAAGCTGAAAATTCAGTAAGTCGTTTTCTAAAGTTAAAACTCATTATAATTATGCTTGAGTTCTAAATACTCGAAGTTCTGACAACAATGACTCGAGAACTATTGGTTGCTTACTTCGTTCAGTTTGTATTCCAGACTCTTGAACTCCTGCAAATTGAGCTTTAAAAGAATTAAGTCTTTTTCTCAATTTTCTGTATCTTAGATGTTTTAAATTCTTCAGATCGATCCCTTTCTGTTATGAAGTTTGTTTTAATGTAATGTTTCAATCCCATGGTTTTTAATGTAATGAAGTCTTAGAGGCTTCTATTCTACAAACTGCGCCCTAAGGGTAGTAAAGTCTTGTATGTATACTAATATTTTTGTATCCTTTTGTATTCTAATATTAAAAACAGTGTACATTGTTACCAAAAAAATATCACAAGTTCATTCATTGTATCCTAGATCCTCAAAATGAGAATTTAACCCTTACATTAAACATTGCTGAGGCACTTCTGATTAGCGTGCGGACATTCCTTGGTAAAGGCGAAACATAATGCAATTACTTTTGGCTTCACTTCACCTGCCAAGTTGTTCACATGTTGGGAAATTTCCAAGTGTGAAAACTATCGGAATTTTGAGCGTTCAGCGTTCAGTTCAACGCTTAAACTTATTCAAATAAATTCAACACAAGATGAACGCAGCGCGGCTCCGGAACTGGCATCTATTTACAGAAGTTTCTCAGTATGAAAGGAACTAGAAAATAACTTCATATTTGACTGCAGAAGACAGCAGAATAAAATCACAAATTATTGTGATTTTTTCGCACTCGTCACGGAAAGAAATTTCGCTGTTGTCGAGCAGATATCATTTCCATACCAACACGTTAAAAATAGAATGAAGGCGCGTAACGACAGGGAATAACTTGTTTATAAACGTCAGGAAATTAAGCCTCAAAGCACGTGGACTTCATTTGAAGGTTTTGAAGGCATAACGAAATTTATTAATGCGGCAGCTCATAGAGCGCAGCTGTGCCGCACCTCGCTCATGAATATGGAGATGGAAATTTCCTGGAATCAAACCTAGCATTCCAGCACGCGCGCTGCCTTCCAGCGACCGCATGGCTACTGAACTGAAGTGATGGATGCTGCGGTGCTTGATGGGTCATTGCTAGCTGGGGATTGTTGGCTGCCTAATGGGGGATTGGATGCTCATATTTGTCCATACAAGAGTTGGATGACCTGAATTGGTAAGATGGGTTCACTGACTGCTGGCTCTTGATTGTTGACTTCTTAATGGGTGATTGTTTGATCTTGATTGTTGACTGCTTAATGGGGGATTGTTTGCTCTTGATTGTTGACTGCTTAATGGGTGATTGTTTTCTTTTGATTGTTGACTGCTTAATGGGTGATTGTTTGCTTTTGATCGTCCACCCACGAACTGGATGGCATAAATTAGTAAGACGGAATCACTGACTGCTAAATGGAAGAATGTGTGCTCATGATTTTCCACTTAGGTATTAACTGGATGACATAAATTCACAAATGCATGTAGTCTTTTCGACACACTCGTAGGCTACATGACCATTATGTTATGTTTCCATCATTTCCTGACCGTACATCCTGACCGTCTATCCTGACTGTCCATCTAGACTACCCATCCAGATTGTCCATCTAGACTGCCCATCCTGACTGTTCATCCTGACCATCCATCTTGACCGTCCATCCTGACCGTCCATCCTGACTGTCTAACTTGACCGTCCATCCTGACCGCGCATCACACGGTAGAACTCACCGCAATTCATTAGCTTCTTCTAAGACTTTCATCGCGCTCCGGCCAATAGAGACGACGCAGATCTGACACGTGATGGTCACTTCTTTCTCTCGACTGCGCTCCAACTTTCTCTGGCACATTCTCCATCCGTGCTAATTAGGGCAGCATTTTGCTGCTGGTGTGCTCGCGGTGCCGGCAATGAGGTGGAGGGCGAGTGGTGTACGTAATGTAACTGAGAAATGCACTGGAGCGAGTCTGTCCATAGTTCAATGAACAAGTTTGACATGCCGTGATGAAGCAAACACATTAGTTTAGGATGTTTAAGGAGATCATCCGGGGCCCTTGCCAGATCCTGTCGATGTCATGGTCATTTTGCATGTTTTTGTTGTAGAAGGACCCTTAGTTGGTGGACAATTCGTTCCTAAAATTTTATGGCGCTACGACAATGATTCCCCCCCTCCCGGGGGGGGGGGGGGGGGGGTGAAGGGACCAATTTATTTCAATTTTCCCGATTTTGACCCCATATAAAAAGAGAACAAATGGGAAATTGAAAAAAAGCCGAATGTGAGTGTCTTAGAAATGTTCCAAGAATTCTAAAACTGCATTTGTTTTTGTTCTAGTATCCAAACTGAAGGAGGAGTTCCATTTTGATATATCAATACCTAAAAATCAATATGTCAAATTTTTGCAAAATCTAAGGCCTGAATCAAAAAAATGAACAGAATCAATTGTGTTTCTTTTCAAAAGTTACATATCATAGTCAAATTTTATAAGAATCAGACTGAAAAAATAAATTATTTTCTTGATAAAAAAGGAAAAATTTTTATAATTTTTTTTTTTTGAAATCACAATTCACAGTTTTAATATGAATTTATGTATGGAAAGTATCGAAATAAAAATTAAAACTGCATTCAATTACATCAATTGTTCATTATATTACACTTCAACAAAAAATTTTGATTTTTGCTTATACCCAACACTTTGAATTTTCAACATTCATCCTGGGACTAGTTCTCGAGTTTTGATGCTAGAACAAATCCAAAGACAGTTTTAAAATCCTTGAAACATTTCTAACAAACGCTCGTTCGGATTTTTTTCAAATTCGAATTTTTTGAAGAAATATATAGCTCTAAACCCAAAAAATTGTTGCTGATTTTTGAAATTTCCAAAAATTTTGAAAAAATGGAAAAAATTTAAATTTGAAATAAAAATGATGAGCGTTTGTTAGAAATGTTCCAAGGGTTCTAAAACTGTCTTTGTTTTTGTTCTAGCATTAAAACTGAAGGAGGAGTTCCAATCTGAAATATCAATAAAAATATACAAAAAACACAATTTTCGTCAAAAAAAACTAAGCCCTAAATCGAAAAAATTACATGAGGAAAAAAGGTTTACTTTCACATAAGACATATACTGGTCAATTTTCAAACGAATCGGACGAAAAAAGGTCTCAAACCCGGATGATCTCTTAAAGTACGAAATGTGCCCCGAGGTGAGAGTTAGGTAGAATTTCTTTTTGAAGGAAGAAAGTGTTTATTGTTTGGTTTAAAACCATCATTTTCTGTGTTTACTGCTGTGCAGTTTTTGAGCGCCTTTGAGTTTCCGCTTTAACTTTTATCTTGTTTCATAACTTTCCTACTTAAATTATCATTTCACTGCGCTCGGGATCCTGTACGAGAAACACCTTGTGCATAGATTCGACGTTCCCTCAACTTCATACTAAATAATGCTGGCATCCTTCCTCTCTTTAAACATCTTAAGGGAGGCTAAAAGGAGGCTAAAATGGATGCTAAAACTAATATTTAATCTACCAATCACAAGCGAAATGTTCGAGACTGGTCTCATAGTAAACAATCATGAACGAACTATATTTACAACCACAACAATCTGCAAAGGTTATTGTCTGGGATGCCATGGAAGATTTTGACGTTTGGAACGCTAGTATTTTCGAAGAAGAAAACGTTGCTGTTGCTAATGTCAGACCGTCACTCTGAAACACTTGAAAGTTCCTCTCCTTAAGGGTTGTCAAATTCATCACCGATCACGATCCTGACGGACCATTTCGCCAACACTTCTGAAAATCGCCGCTCCCATTCCATGGAAAGCAAATCAAAATTAGGCGTGCAAAAAATTTCAGGAGAACGAAACCTTTACGTAAAATTCCTAGTTTCATTACCTCGATAATGAAGACATTAATTCCAATAAATACAAAAACTGTGGGTTTGAAGTCTCTTTGCCATCTACGGTGTCTCAGAAAATTAATTTTCTAATTTTTTAAACTGCCCAAAATATTTACATTTGCACCGAGTTAAAATTCTTAGCACGTCATCAATCATTTCAGTAACTAAACTCAAATTCTATGCAAAGGAACGTTTCGACATATTAACATCTTCAGATGAAGACAATTTTATGAAAAGATTTTCTTACTTTAAAAATACAAAAATGCTTCACAAATAGTTAAAAGATTTCAACGCTTCTCGTCCATAGCATCTTTAGTTCTGATAATTTTGGTAAATGCTGACCTGACGTCGGTAGCCGCGTACATTACAGCGATGAAGGACTGTGATGCTAATACTTATGTTCAATACGTATCTGTATCGGAAAGGGATCGGGGTGTCCAGCTGTAGTAAAATGATAGAAAATGATCTAAATAAATTAATATTACCTCATTATTCGTATCCACGGTACCGATAACCGAGTTTAATATTGGAAGAGTTTCTAGTCTCAGTGAGGCGTGCTGGCGGACTTATTTTAGTGTGCTAGTGCGCCTATTAGATTTAAGCTAGATTTAAGATGATCAATAGATTAGTCAATTTATATTCCTAACATAAAGGGCAGGGTGTAGGAAGCGATTCTTGGCACGGCAGTTTCCGATCTTCTTAACATCCGACTGTGGGTGGGAAGTGTGTTGTGGCGTGCGTGAGCACCAATGACCAGAATTTTCTATAACATCTTACCCTACACTTCAAATCGGCGTCGATTGCGTATTTCTCAACTATTTATTCTGTCAGACATCGTAAATTTTGCTGAGCTCTAAAGATACTCACCTGCTGGAAACTCTCGGCTCAACCCTGCGCCCCCAGCGGACTGGGGACACGCGGACGTACCTCCACCGCCAGGGGATCTACTCCACGACGCGTGCTGCCTTGAGGTGAGGAAGCTCGCCGGACTTGCCAGCCCATGAAGTTTCCAAACCCCGGCCATTTAAATTATGGAGATTTTTTTATGAGTCGAACTAGTAGTTTTCATTCTTAGAGCAATTTATCGGTGGGTTGCATGTTTGATGGTGTCTCGTCAAGCAGGTTATAATTAATTACTTTGATTCTCAATGTAATAAGATAAGGATCAGGTGTCAGTAACATAATTATTTTCTTTGCTCTGAGCTTTGGGACTCGAGGAAGGAGTGGCGAGCGGCAGGCCAGGGCAGTGAGGCCTCTACTGGCGTAGCGTGCCCACAACTCTTACAGCTTCCCGCCGAGCTCGAGTTTCACCTCGAATTAAATCAGTGCTGACGCTCGCTGAAATAAATTTTATATTGAAACAGCCCTTTTTCTTTAACCTAGTGATTCCGATCCCATTTTATTTGCTAATGGTGTATCTGTTGTACTTTTAATGGTCTTTAGTTCTAAGTTGTCTCACAATTATCAGTGCCTTAGTACAGTGCAATTATAAAATTCCCTCTTTTGTTCATTGTTCAATTCAAGATTACTGAGTGCAGAGATTCCCATTCAGTCAATAATTCCTTTAGTGAGTGAACAACTCGAAACAATTACAAAATAACTTGGAGGATTTTCAATTAAGGGTAGAACTTACATAACCACGGCGTATTTAACAAATCGTATTTAACAAATCAACAATAACGGCAATCATAGATGTTTGTTTCTATGTGTCACGAATAGCTCACGAGACAAAAACATCCTATTTAGTTCTGAACGCCCGTCTTTTCGAATTGTCATAGTTTGTGTTAATGATGTGAGTGTATATACACTTTTGCAAATGTCTATGATCATTGTGCGTGTCTGACACATGAACTTAACGACGAAAACAAGCGTTAATCAACACAGCACATGTCTGTTCTGATTATGTGCATCCGACTGTCGTTTTTGCCTGTCGACCTCCCCTTGAGTTTATCCAGCCCTTAAGTCGACCATTGCCATCACCCACGACAGAATATTCCCAGCTTCAGAAGCTAAGGCCTCAAAGTAGTGAACTTAAGCACTGTGCCAGGGGAGCCGATGTAAGGGATCAGTGTGAATTTAGGGTAATTTTAAACAAAAGGAAAAAGTTAGGGTAACTTTTCCTGAGCCGATAGCTATTGGTCTCTGAGAACACATCGGTCTTCCTTGAACACTGAGAGAAGGAAGGAATTGTCTTTTATTTCACTCTCTCGTGTGACTACTGAAGACATGAAGGTCCGAAATGGAATTCATTTCATTTTCATTTTCCCCAGCTGTGACTGATGTGTGTTAACCTTGTTTTACGTACGATGAAATTTGAGAGGTTACATTAACATTATTAAAACCATTGAAGATTGCAATTATAAAAAGTAATTTTATGAATATATTATCGTCAGTAAATCTATCGAAGCGCGTCGTTATAAAATGCCAATTAAAGTCATCCAGCTCCCTAAGAAGCAACGTCCTCACCGCAGCAATGCAGCGCTGGTGAGTGTAACAAATCTAACTTTGGATTTACTGATGCAACGCTTGTGGTCAATGAACTGTTCGAATCAATTTAAATTGAATGTTTAAATTCAATATTTATTCATATTGATGCGTTGCGTTAGATATTTCTCCTTATTTATCAGTTATCAATTACTTAATACAGCCTTTCATCGGCTCTTAATATTGGTGATAAAAAGCTTCCACTTTAATTTTCTATTAAAATGGAAATCCTGACTTTCAACTGCGCGCTCACCTCAAAGAGACGACCATAAACATATTTTTAATCCCGTTTAAAATATTGCTCTACAGTGGTGATGATTTCCATATGCGAGAGCAATGCGATTAATTGTTTGCAATGCTGAGGTTAAGAGAAGAAATGGTTGAGTGGTAAACACCAGCAGCAAATCTTCTAGGTAGTTCTAGTTAAATAGATAACATAAACAATAGGATTTTGAAGTAGGAGTGAATAAAAGAAGTTTACGGGTAATAAATGCCAATTGCAGTACTTAGTACTAGTAATTAGCAGTAACATTGAAGTAGTTTTATATGCCATTAACTAGTGTTCACGGCCCTTCAAAAATGACGGGATTCGGTATTTAACTTATATAAATCTTCAAGATGTGCATGACAAACAAATATATCCATCCTTATAGTACCCGAGATTGAATTTTTTTTGTGCTTATGCTCTTGTCAGGCTCGTATCACAGATACGGTCATTAAAATCCTCAAGAACGTCACGGAGAGAAAAACGCACCAACCAAGCAAACATGAGCTGTTTATTAAAAGTTAAAAGTATCAACTATAATTTCTTGAACCACATGAAAGCAATTGCAGAGAATAAACAAGGGCAGTACCCCAACTTGTATATAGTGGTCACATAACACTGATAAAGTAAAAAGAAGCATTTCACATCGGAAGTATTTATTAGGAACTGTAAAGCAGTTAAGAGTATCACTAGAGTTAAACAGTTCTGCTACTCCTCAAATCAAATGAACCACACAGTGGTCGGGCTAAGGGTAAATACTACACCACTGAATTCGATAGTACGTGTTGGGAAAACTTCAACGTTCAGTAAAAGAAAGCAAACTTCTCTCAGAGAAATTAACAAGCGCTCATGACTGGTGACAACTTCGAGAGAAGGGAATAAGTTCCGGGCCGAAAATATGATGAAATTCACGAGGAAGAAAGAAACTTTCTCTGAACTGAAACATGAGGGCCACATTCTTGCATCGCTAGAGGAGTGAAACTTCACACTTTTATCCATTCTTAAAGGGATAAGGCTCTGCTTTACACTTCTGCACCTTCTGGAGGGAAGGAGTCTTTGCCCACCTCTTTTATATTCTTGAAGGAATGCTGCACTGCCTGTCACTTCCATGCTTTCTTGAAGGAATGAAACTTTACGTTTTCTTGGAAGAATGACACACTACATACCTCTAACTTTTACACTTTCTAAGAGTAATTTAATTAACTCCTATCTTTTTCCCATGAATTGTTGCATGAATGAGGCTCTGCCTCGCACTTTCACGCCTGTAAAAGTTAGACTCTGCCCCTCATTTTTATGCTTATAGGAACGAGACTCTGCCACTCACTTTCATGTCCATAGGAATTAGACTTTGCCTCCCACTTTCGTGCCTTAATATATTAGATTCCATGGTGATAGGAATTAGACTCCAGGTCTAAAGTAATGAGTCTCCATGTATAGGAATGAAACTCGATGTCTATAGGAATGAGACTCCATGTCTATAGAAATGAGACTCCATGTCTATATAAATGAGACTCTATGTCTATATATATGAGACTTCATGTCTATAGAAATGAGACTCCATGTCTATAGAAATGAGACTCCATGTCTAGGAATGAGGAATGAGACTCCATGTCTATAGGAATGAGACTCCATGTCTATAGGAATTAGACTCGATGTCTATTGGAATGAGACTCCATGTCTATAGGAACGAGACTCCTTGTCTATAGGAATGAGACTCCATGTCTATAGGAATGAGACTCCATGTCTATAGGAATGAGACCCCATGTCTATAGGAATTAGACTCGATGTCTATAGGAATTAGACTCCATGTCTATAGGAATGAGACTCGATGTATTCAGGAATGAGACCCCATGTCTATAGGAATTAGACTCGATGTCTATAGGAATTAGACTCCATGTCTATAGGAATGAGACTCGATGTCTTTAGGAATGAGACTCCATGTCTATAGAAATGAGACTCCATGTCTATAGGAATTAGACTCCATGTCTATAGGAATGAGACTCCATGTCTATAGGAACGAGACTCCATGTCTATAGAAATGAGACTCCATGTCTATAGGAATGAGCCCTGCCCCCCACCCCCCAGAGAGGGGCACCAACACCAGCACATCAATGCAGCTCAGGAGAGGCCGGGGCGGTCGAGACAGATGGGATCAGCAGATGGCTCACTCGTAGGAGGACCAGCTGTCTTTACGAGGTTCGGAAATTTGCTTCTTTGTTTGAAATATCTGCTTTTTCCCCGTGTATCTCACTGCCATTAATTTTTCGGCTGTCACACAAAAAGTTTTTTCTTCGGTATCTGAGTTTGATTGGAATTATTTTCAATGGTTGCGATTGATTTTACAAATTTCTTGTTGACGTCTGTGTCAACTTTTTTCTCGATCTTGCAATAGGCAAATAAAAAAAAATAGAAACAGAAATCAGTGAAACAAGTATTATGGTTATACCATAGGTAACTCATGCTCTTAGAACGGGTTCATTCAATAATAATTCTCATGATTGGAGCAGATATATTTGCGAGAGAAGGCAAATACAAACGTTTGCAACACAATAATAACAGCTGCAGTGTTTGATCGGTAAAGCACTTGAAGTAATCCCTGTAAAATAGCAACAGAAATGCCAGCAAACAATGAGGGCGAACAAAGAAAGGAAGCTCCACAGAATTTGCCTAAAGAGACATCACAGAGGCCGCCGCTTCTGGTGGATCTAAAATGGCAGGCGAACGTTCAAATCGAGTCTCAAGTCCTCAATTTAAAGCCCTGATTTTGATTTGAAGTTCGCAAATCGGAGATTTCGCCGGACTGAACACATTTTAGAATGGTTAAAGGAATATTCTGTGCATTTGTATTAGTTTCCTACATAGTTTTATTAGCATTTTAATCAGTTTTACATAGCTTAGAGATAAAAATTTACATACCTGACCTTACTCCGGTATTCCATTAGTCATTTAATGAGTTTTATATGATGGAGAGGAATAAAAATCTTTATCCCTGACTTAAAGCCGGCATTTCATGAGCTATTTAATCAGTTTTATATGGTAGATAGGGCTAAAAACATCAGACTTAAAGTAGGTTAACTGCCACGGCTAAAATGTTGGAACGCCTTGAACCTGCTTAACGCATGCATACAAGGCGGGCTGTGAGAAGAGAGATCTACCTAATGACGGAACTTCAGAAGCAGAACAACTGCGAATTTAACTTTTTTTACAACGGTATCGCGTAAGTCGCAGTCGTAGTGTAAACGAGAAAGATTCTGGTTTTAATTTTTATTAATGGATGGTAAATAAATTCAAGGGAACGAGTCAAGAAAAAAATCATACATAAAAAAGGTAAATATAAGTTTACGTTGTCATCAAACTTGTAGACATTTTTTTAATTAAAGAAAAACGATAAACTAATATATATATAGACTTATTTAATTTATGCATGCATATGATATATATATAATTACAGCAAAATTTGACAGTGGGGATAACCCTAGGAATGATTTGAGTCATTTAAGTTCACAGCAGAGTTTATTATCAGCTCTTAAATTTGCGAAGCTTCAACGCAGGCGCAGGTTCATAATTTTCAAGCGAGCACAGCAGGTGTGTCTGGTGCGCTCTGATTTATCTTGCTCCGCCAGCCGATGCGTTCAGTCACCCTCATTTTTCTTTTTCAAATGGCAAAGTCGAGGTGTCTGAACATTACTCATGGAACGTTAAAATCAACTGTGACTGAAAAAAGAGTTTTTAGATGGCTGATATTTCTGTCGGGAAAGAATTTTAGAACAAAAATTTCAGGAAGTCACATTGAAACATCGTTCTTTTATGTTCCTGGTTTGGGTTGTTATGGTATCGAAGTTGATCGTGGAATTAACATCATCATATGACCACGTATGTAGTTTTCATTTTACTATGTCACTTGCCACATTACATCAACGGTCACAACCCCCAAGCTAGACTGCAGCCATGACTAAGCGTAATCTAGGATTACGCTTAGTACTCTACCATTTATTTCTGTTGTGCACTCTACCATTTATTTCTGTTATGGATGCAATCTGTGCCCTGTTCCCGTGTCGTGCCATCAGCAGTGGAGCAATAAATTCAGATAACTAAGGTTCAAATTCTTAAAATTGAATTTTCAAAGGACTGTGCCGCCTCTTTTGAATTGGAATCAATCTATGCTCTCAGGATTATGAGTTCCACCAACCTGGATGAACACAAAAGCCGTCGACAGTTCAGTTTCTATCCGAATTTATTTCAGATATCTTCCTCGGCAGCACGGAAAGAAACTCTACGGACATAACTCCCGCGTTTGAATAGCTGCCGATTATATAGACAGCTCTATCTACGTGCACGTGTGTTCTCCCAATAGAAGGTGGGAGGCATTCCAAAGAAGGGAAAAGAACATAATTTTTTTTGCGGCTTTGCTGCGCACCTGTAACGTCCACAGGTGAGGTAAATATATTTGTACGAGCAAATAAAGACCATTTAGAATACGGGGTAAACATTAAAAGCATGCATGCTGCACTGAGAGGATCAAGCGGCTCGAATGTTAGTTTATTTAGGAAAAGTATTACATGCGTAATTCGTTCCTTTCTCTTTCGTATGTTCAGCTACTATACGTAGCTTGCGCATTTTCATTGTAAGTATTAACAATCATTTTTTTGTATTTCGTTTGTTTTCAAGAGATGGTGGACTATGTTTTTAAACTTATTGCTTTCAATGCTCTTGATTTTATTTTCCGTATTTTCCTTTTTAGTTTTGAAAGGATATTGGAGTCACAATTTGAGGGCAAGATTTAGTGCAGCTTAGATTATTTTCAACGTAGAAAAGTGTTCAGAAGAAATAGTTATGAATTACTTTGTAAAGAAACCCGGCATGAAAAACATGGGCAAAGTGAATATTATTGATGTTAAGGCTATATGGAATTATTAATCATTGCAACTAGTGGTGTTTCTTACCTGGATAAATGGAAGAAATATGCATTGCCTACAATGCATTTTTTGTAAAAAAAGTTGTAATTGTTAATAGTTTTATTGGAAGTAGACAGCATCGAAAAACAAAATATGCATGAAATATATATATATATATATATATATTTCATGCATATTTTGTTATATATATATATATATATATATATATATATATATCGAGAGTTCAAAGTCATTTCACACCCAGAAACAGTTAATGAATCTGGTTCAAAGCGGGCTCATCCGTCCCAGCGATATTGTTCCAAATGAAATAAATGTATATTGGGAACCTTTGAACCAGATTCATTAACTGTTTCTGGGTGTGAAATGACTTTGAACTCTCGATACGTAAGGGAATTTAGCGGGACGGACGAGCCCGCTCTGTGCCATTCATCGCTTTCGCTGTGCTTCGATCACTTTTTTGGTGATCGCTAGCGCAGTGGGTAGCATGCTGGCGCGGTACTTATAAGTCCCGAGTTCGATTCCCACGAACTCCCAATATACATTTATATATATATATATATATACATATGTATATATATATATATATATATATGAAAATCTTTTCACACATTATTTACCCGGGTATGTAGTGTGAACTCATTTGCACATTCACCAGTGCATCTACCTTTTGCATCGATGTATCCTTTGGTTCCTTTATCGTACACATTCCCTGCACTTATGTTAAATGTTCACGAGCATGTTCACCATTTTGTTCTGCGGGCGCATCACCGAGCTTCTTGTGCCCGCTTATTGGTGTGTGCATCCACCAGCACCTGCACACTCCTCATATCCACCGGCTTATTTTCCCACGCATCCAGCCGCATATCCGCCTGCTCCTTTATCTGCTCATCCACCTGCGCATTCACTGACGCATCCACCCTCATCTTTATCTGTACATCCACCTGCACATTCACTGACACATCCCCCCGCATCTTTATCTGTACATCCACCTGCACATTCACTGACACATCCACCCTCATCTTTATCTGTACATCCACCTGCACATTCACTGACACATCCACCCGCATCTTTATCTGTTGATCCACCTGCACACCCCCCTGTACATCCACCGACTCCCCCCTCTGCACATCCACCCGCATCCTTATCTGCACATTCACTTGCACATCCCCCTGTACATCCAGCTACTCACCCCTCCGCACATCCACCAACGCCTCCACTCGCAGCAAGCAAATACCGCGAGCAGCAAGAGAATTTCCTGCACTAACTCAAGAGCTGTTCAAACATCCAGATTATATTTGCGAAAACACTTGCATTTGTTTCTGATCTAAATTTTTCCCCAAGCTACGAAATAAAAGTCCTACATGAATACTGAATGAGTCGCCTAATTTTTGACTGTATTTTCTACCCGCCTTCGCAAATAAAAAATTTGTCGCATCTCTTCGTATCGTCTTGAAGCACTTTGCACTATTTACAACGCTGACTTCAAGTTCTTGTTCAAAACTGTGTATATTTTATGCACTGAATTATCATCTGTGAGTTCGAAATTCTCTCAAACAGAAATTGCCAGCTCGGTGATCCCTACCATTTGCATGGTGCTTCAAATTAGCTATGTGATGCAACACCAGACTTTGTGCTTTGAAAGACTGGCGTCATATTCGGTATTCGTTCTACACGCATTACTAAATGATAGTAAACATTTTTGGCTTTGTTGGTAGGTTGGTTACTTGGTCCGTGTGTCTGTGACGCGCTCAAAAATGTTTATTGACCGCATCTGAGGAACTAGCTTCACGAGAACACAAGTATAAGAATATTTTAATCGCAGGTGCTATTGGCGTGGATTTGAAGGAAGAAATCGAATTCTGTCATTTTTGACGAACCGTGCACGCAAGTTACTTTTGGAACAGGTGGCATAATAATGCAGTTCCTGTCAGCCCGGGCCGAGACTAAGTCTCCCCATCTGGCCGAGCAACAAGGAACTCTCGATGACCAAACTTGATACAAATTGCGAAGCATTACACGGGGATGTCCCAGCCTCGGTGATCGCAGCCAGGTGCTCTGGTTGATGGCACCTTACAGGAGCGAAGACGACACGACTGCATTAGTTCCCAGACAGGAATTCTTTGTACTTCTTCAGGTCTTCCTTGTCTGATGATGGCGATGCGAGTCGAGACTTTTTGTCCTCGTTTATGACATTTCAGATCAGGTCCACACGAGCGGCTATTTTTCGTTCCTGCTGATGTCATCTTGCATCGCGCCCGTTGCAGGAATTTTTTTTTCCTCCCGTTGGAGCCATATTGGTCCGGTAAAAAGGAGTTGAAATTTTTCCTCTGTAGATCCCTTTTTGGGTCACGTCCATTCCAAGCAAAATGTTTCCTCTTGTTCATGCTGTCTTAAAGTGCTGTCAAAAAGTTGTAAACCAGTAAGTCGAAAGTTTTATTAATTATTGAAGGCTTTTGATCACCTTGATGGCAAGGGCCTAAAAACTTCCTTTTTGTTGGCAGGACTCTCCTCGATGAAGCAAATGTCGGCCGACGCTCGGCAGTTCTGGGGTAACTTTTTACGTTATTAGGGTTATCAAAAGAAATGTATGGCATGTAATGAGCAATGTAATGACGTTACGAGAAGACCAGTCCGAGTAAATGTCGGTCATAATCCTCCCAAAAAGTTAGTAATTTTACATGAGATAAGAAAAAAAGTTGTGTACTGAATTCATTCACAATTTTGACCGGTAAGTCAGCGACCAGCATGTATTGCAAGCGTGCAATTTGACGCAGGATTTTTGTACATGAACTTTCAATGCGTTTAGATGTTCATGCATTCAAGTACGTTCATTTTTAATGATAAATTCATGCGTGTTGCTCGCTGACAACCAAGTAGACGGAAAGTTTAGCACCACACTCCCGAATTGAATAAGTTTCAAGATGTCAGCTCTGCTTATAGGTTAAAATGTGTGTTTTTTCATAATGCATGCGTTGTGCTTGTGCGCAAGAAGCAGAACAGTCTGCTTCAGTCTGTTGAAAAGTCTGCTTCAGTGATATTTTTTATCAATTAACTTTTGCGTTTACTTTCTACATAGAAACTCATGTATTCAATTCAACTTCGATATTTATGTTCATGAGACCTCGTAGCGACTGACATATTTCAATGAATATTCATTTATTCCAACTGTTTTTAATTTTGTGTTGGGATTTCTAATATTTCTACATAATCAAGAATAAAAACAATAATTAGAACTTTATTAACAATAGGGAACGTATATACTCATTATAAAGCTTCCATTCATCTCACAGCACGAGGCACGGGACAAATAATCATATAATCAATAAGCCATTTGTTGCCTAGCTAACTAATTTGGCTGACTCTTGCTTTGCTCAGCTCAGTGAAAATCTTCTAGTTGTAAGCCTTCTCGAAAATACAATTTTACTTGATGGTCATGAAAGCTTTTACTGAATCTACTGAAAATAAATTAAAATTTGAACTAAGCAAGAAAAAACACTCACTCTTCGAACTTCTATTCACAAAACCATTTTCATAATTCATTCCCTGAACAACTTACAAATACTCAAAATTTGATCATAATTTACATACATGATCATACACGCTAGGTAGGTAGAAACAAAAAACGGTAGAGGTAAGAAAACAACCTAAAATACCTTGAAACTTGAACAACATACCACACAGGTTAGGTGGTACAAGTAGAGAAGTCCTGTTTTGGTCGCAAAATCTCCTCAAAATCCTGACACCTGATCAACATACCACACAGGCTCGGCAATAACAAAGAAGCCCTGTTTTAGGAGTAAAATCCCGTCAAAATCTTGAAACCTGCACAACATAACACAAAAAAATCGTGGTAACAAAGAAGCAGCTTGTATTTTCTCACACCGAGGCGCGCCAACGCTGCAGCGGCGGACGTGACGGTCGGTCCCGTAAGCTGGAGACGCGGACGAACAAGATGCATTCCGTGCTCGGGCCGTGATCTTGTCGCAATCGATCTCAATGATTTTCGATTCATCAATCGGTGTTTCTCGGAGACATCGGAGCCTCTGAAGTGAAGAATCGCGTCTACGCTCGGAGGGGCTGTGTGGGGAGCTGCGCGCGTTCTTGAGGTGTTCTTGCTTGCACTTTCTGGGAACTGCTGGCTTAGGGAGCGTTATCTTGCGAGGTATTTACTTGGAGAGTTTTGACTTAGGGAGTATTTTACTTGAAGAGTCCTGAATTGAAGAGTGTTTCCTCATGGAGTTTTTCCTTGGGAGTATTTACTTGAAAAGTGTTTAATTAGCGAGTCTTTCCTCGGGGAGCCCTGACTTGGGGAGTACAGATTAGGGGAGTGTTTACAAGGGAGGTGCGCGCTGGAGGCGGGTTTGTCCGAGAAATTCTTTTGAAAAACTTGTAACAAATTTGAAACCGTTTTTTCTTCCGTTGTGATTGTTGCCTTGAATTGATAATTAGCTTTACTTTAATTGATACTTAGCTTTGCATTAATTGATACTTAGCTTTACTTTAATTGATACTTAGCTTTACTTTAATTGATACTTACCTTTACGTTAATTGATACTTAGCTTTACTTTAATTGATACTTAGCTTTACTTTAATTGATACTTAGCTTTACTTTAATCGAAAGTAAGTAATCCTAAATTAAATCAAAATAATCATGAATAAGATTACTGAAGCTATCAGAATTGTCAAATACTATCTACGAATTGAGCATTTTTTACGAAGATTTTTAAATATCTCTTCGCGGGAGTTTTTAATGAACTGAGAATACATTATTTACACTAAAACAATTAAATAATAAAATTTATCAATGAGTATGTCAACTTTGAAGTATGAGCATCTACCACGCAATTTTTTTTAAATTCTCAAAATTCATACACGTAAAGCTCATAAGAGCACTTACTATAAACTCTATAAACATGACTGATAAATGGACACAAATCAGGCGTAAATTTTCGCCTGAAATCAATTCCCACATCAGCACCGCAGCTGAGCATCGAATGTTGAATGTGTGCGCCGTGCGCGTCTGCAGCTCGTCTTTAATTGCACTTGCGTGCCTGTCGGGGGAGGCAGGTGCAAACCTGTCGGGGGAGGCAGGTGCAAACCTGTCGGGGGAGGCAGGTGCAAACCTGTCGGGGGAGGCAGGTGCAAACCTGTCGGGGGAGGCAGGTGCCAACCTGTCGGGGGAGGCAGGTGCAAACCTGTCGGGGGAGGCAGGTGCCAACCTGTCGGGGGAGGCAGGTGCAAACCTGTCGAGGGAGGCAGGTGCAAACCTGTCGGGGGAGGCAGGTGCAAACCTGTCGGGGGAGGCAGGTGCAAACCTGTCGGGGGAGGCAGGTGCAAACCTGTCGGGAGAGGCAGGTGCAAACCTGTCGGGGGAGGCAGGTGCCAACCTGTCGGGGGAGGCAGGTGCAAACCTGTCGGGGGAGGCA
This sequence comes from Morinoia aosen, assembly GCA_030386875.1. Classification (NCBI taxonomy): domain Eukaryota; kingdom Metazoa; phylum Arthropoda; class Malacostraca; order Amphipoda; family Talitridae; genus Morinoia; species Morinoia aosen. The sequence continues at coordinate 46,578,085 of CM059567.1, read as the reverse complement.
CGTGCCAACCTGTCGGGGGAGGCAGGTGCAAACCTGTCGGGGGAGGCAGGTGCAAACCTGTCGGGGGAGGCAGGTGCAAACCTGTTGGGGAAGGCAGGTGCAAACCTGACGGGGAAGGCAGGTGAAAATCTGTCGGGGGAGGCAAGTGCAAGCCTGTCGGAGGCAGCAAGTCGTCGGCAGGTGGTCTGCAGGTGGTCGGCAGGTGGTCGGCAGGTGGTCGGCAGGTCGTCGGCAGATGCTCGGTAGGTCGTCGGCAGGTCGTCGGCAGGTGGTCGGTAGGTCGTCGGTAGGTGGTCGGCAGGTCGTCGGCAGGTGGTCGGCAGGTCGTCGGCAGGTGGTCGGTAGGTCGTCGGCAGGTGGTCGGCAGGTGGTCGGCAGGTCGTCGGCAGGTGGTCGGTAGGTGGTCGGCAGGTCGTCGGCAGGTGGTCGGCAGGTGGTTGGCAGGTCGTCGGCAGGTCGTCGGCAGATGGTCGGTAGGTCGTCGGCAGGTCGTCGGCAGGTGGTCGGTAGGTCGTCTGTAGGTGGTCGGCAGGTCGTCGGCAGGTGGTCGGTAGGTCGTCGGCAGGTGGTCGGTAGGTCGTCGGTAGGTCGTCGGCAGGTGGTCGGCAGGTGGTCGGCAGGTCGTCGGCAGGTGGTCGGCAGGTCGTCGGCAGGTGGTCGGCCGGTCGTCGGCAGGTGGTCGGCAGGTCGTCGGCAGGTGGTGGGCAGGTCGTCGGCAGGTGGTCGGCAGGTCGTCGGCAGGTGGTCGGCAGGTCGTCGGCAGGTGGTCGGCAGGTCGTCGGCAGGTGGTCGGCAGGTGGTTGGCAGGTCGTCGGCAGGTGGTCGGCAGGTGGTCGGCAGGTCGTCGGTAGGTGGTCGGCAGGTCGTCGGCAGGTGGTCGGCAGGTCGTCGGCAGGTCGTCGGCAGGTGGTCGGCAGGTGGTCGGCAGGTGGTTGGCAGGTCGTCGGTAGGTCGTCGACAGGTGGTCGGCAGGTCGTCGGCAGGTGGTAGGCAGGTCGTCGGTAGGTCAAACTGTGTGTAGCTATTTCAGTATATATATATATATACCGGGCTTATCCTCCCTATGGGAGGGTAGTCGACAGCAGGCCACAATCACCACACTTAGTCACTAGGAGGCGAGAGAGGCAGCACTGGCCGCACCTGAACTGCCAGGAACAGCAGCAGCCCAGCACAACCACCTTCCACAGTCAGGCCCGACAGCCACAGCTGGTTTACCCCGACCGCTTCAGTGAGTGCAGCCCCTCCCCCCGCACATGACAGGTCAACCCCATCACACGCGGACAGCTTCCAGTAACGCGTCAAAAATAAAATTACCTCCTTATAAACTGCCCCCACTCACTTCTGTCCGCAGCCATCCCTCTCGCCACGTCCACAGTCAGACCCCTCTCATACAAAGCACGTCGCACCCCATCCATCCAACTCATCCGTGGTCTACCTCGCGCTCGAAGACCACTCACTTCCGACATATATATCTTTTTCACCAGCCGTTCAACATTCATTCTTTCAACATGCCCAAACCATCCAAGCACTCTTTCATCCACTCGCCTGCTCAACTTTTTGATAACACCCGTCTGCCCCCTAACCAACTCATTCCTGATCCTATCTCTTCTAGTTACTCCATACATGCTCCTCAAACACTTCATCTCAAACACATCCAACTTCCTCCTCTCAGCTGCTCTCAACCCCCAGGACTCTGCTCCATACAACAAAACTGGCACAATCAAACTTTCATACAGTCCCCTCTTAGCATTCATACTCAAACTCCTGCATTCAAAACTTTCCTCATTGCACCCAATGTCTTACAACCTTCACTCACTCGATGCTTCACTTCTATTACCATACTATCCTTAACAGTCACATCCGACCCGAGGTACCTAAAATGCTCAACCTCCTCTAAAACTTCCCCATTTAACCTCACATCCAAAGTTCCAAAAACTCCACCTCTTGAACATCTCATCACCTTACTTTTATTCACATTTACCCTCAATTTCCGCCTTTCGCACACTCTACCAAACTCTGCAACTAGTCTCCTCAGTTTTTCCTCTGAATCAGCCACAAGCGTTGTATCATCTGCAAACAACAGCTGACACACTTTCCAATACATACCATTTCATCCCACCAACTGCGCCCCTTTTCCCAACACTCTGGCATTCACTTCTCTGACCACACCATCCATAAACAAATTAAACAACGACGGCGACAGCACACATCCCTGTCTCACACCTGTCACAACTGGGAACCATTCACTCACCTCATTCCCTACTCTCACACATGCTCTGCTATCAATGTAGAAACTCTTGATCGCATTCAACAGTCTCCCACCCACTCCATACAAACCTACCACTTGCCATAGAGCATCGCGATCCACTCTGTCATACGCCTTCTCTAGATCCATAAATGCCCAATATACATCCTTTCCTTTTAATAAGTATTTTTCATTCACCTGCCTCACAGCAAACATTTGATCCACACAACCTCTACCACACCTAAAACCACACTGTTCTTCAGCAAGCACACGATCCGTCAACACTCTCACTTTTCCAATTAACACTCTTCCATACAGCTTCCCAACAACACTCAGTAGACTTACACCCCTAGAATTACTGCACTCAAACCTGTCACCTTTCCCCTTGTACAACGGAACTACGCACGCGCTACTCCAATCAACCGGCACTTTACTAGCCTCGAAACACACATTTAATAAACGCACCAACCATTCTATAACCACATTTCCTCCTTTCTTTAGACATTCAACCGTGCAGCCATCCAAACCTGGAGCTTTTCCATTTTTCATTTCATCCAACGCACATCTCATCTCTGCGCTTCTTATTCGACTTCTATTCACTTCACCAAACACAGGCATTCTAACATCACTTCCAACAGCTACTACTCTCGCAACCCTATCATCCCTCACGTTCAGCAGTTCCTCAAAATACTCCGCCCATCTCTTTCTCACATCACAACTCTCCACTAGCAGCCTACCATTTGTATCCTTCACTCTTGCCTCATTCTCCACCTGACCTTTCCTAATTCTCTTCACTTCCTTCCAGAAAACCTTCCTTCTCTCCATGAAATCCCCTCCCAACTTCCTCCCCCATTCCTCATCCGCCGCCCTCTTCGCTCTCCTTACCATTCTTTGTACCTCTTTCTTCCTCTCCTTATACTCTTCAAAATTTTGCTGGTTGCCTCGTTTCAGCCACCTTTCGAACGCCCCCCGCTTTCTTTTCACAGCCGCTCCTACTTCTCCGTTCCACCATTCACTCCCCTTTCTAATCCCCCCTCCAACCTTCCTTACCCCACACACTTCCCTTGCACATTTTTCCACCCCATCTTTAAACAACTTCCATTCCCCTTCCACTCCACCCACCTCACTTTCCTTCACCCTCTCATACTCCACTTTCATCTTCTCCTGATACTCACACTCACGCTCAGAATCATGTAACTTGCTTACATTTAACACCTCCCTTCCACTCCTCCTTTTTACACCTCCCCACATACCACTAACTCTCAGCTTTCCTTCCACCAAATAATGATCCGAAATCCCATTCATCTCACTACGGAACACATGCACATCGAGCAAACGACCCATCACTCCCCTGCTAACCAAAATATAATCCATCAATGCTCTCTCCTCTACCACACCTCCATTCGTCCTCACATATGTATACTTGTTTATACTTTTTTCTGAAACAAACTATTCCCAACCACTAACTCACTCTCCACACATAACCCCACCAAGAAATCCCCACTCTCATTCACCCCAGCTACTCCGTACTTACCAACAACACCATCCACCACCTCATCACCCACTCTTGCATTCAGGTCCCCCATCACTACAACTCTACAACCACTCCCCACTCTAGCCACACACTCGGACAATTTCTCCCAAAACTCCTCTCTCTCTTCCCCACTCCTCTCCGATCCCGGTCCGTACGCGCTCACAAACACCCATGACTCTTCTCCCCATTTCACTCGCACCCACATTATTCATGATCACACCTCACCCCATTCAACTACTTTCTCTCTGATTCTTACACTCAATAATATAGCCACACCCTCTCTTGCATGTCCCCCACGTACTCCAGACACTCTCCCTCCCACACTCCCAAACATCAACTCACCACTACCCTTCAATTTCGTCTCACTCAAGGCCAATACATCCATCTTCCGGTTTAACATCATTCTTCCGATCTCCTCCTTCTTACTCTCAGTTGCTCTACTTCCACACCCCCTTACATTCAAAGATCCTAGTACTTGGGTTTGAGTGGTCTTTCGACCTCTCTCACCCCCTTCATTGGCCTGCTGCCTCTCGGGAAAATCATTACAGAGAAGGGGATCCCCAGTCCCCTCGCTCCGTCCACTATAGTCGCCTCTTACGACACGCAGCGGACCACGGTGGGAGAATTCTAACCCCCCCCACAGGGGGACAGAAGAGAATAAAAAGCTCATGAATCACGCTGGTAAATCGAACAAAATATAATCGACGATGTGAAAATTCGCTGAATGTGACAAAATAACTCCAACAAAATAAAATTGTTATAGTAAAAATTATTATTTTGTATTTGAAGCTATCGTAACTTTAATAAGTTATCATTATCTTTTCTTTGAAAAAAGGATTGGACGCATCAAGATCGATTATTTTGAAGAACATCAGTCTTCACGAACGAGTAACTCTGTTCAACCTGTCACCGCCCAGCTCACCAACACCAGAGGTAATTGGAGCAAACGAGGCTTTGTACTGCCATCATAAGGCAAGCACAATTAATTAGGTTGAAGGGAAAGCCGAATCAAATGATACTGTAATCCGTCCGATGCTCATTATTTTGTGCGTGACAGCTGCGCTCGCCCACTGCTGCTCTGGAGCTCGGGTCGCTGCAACGGAGTGCGCAGCGACGGGAATGTTTGCTGCGACAGCCACAAGTTCTGTGCGATGAGGTAAAATGTGTGCGTAGCAGCGTGTAATTCTCAGCGACAACGCTACAATTTCTTTAAGAGAGTGCGAGGCTTTTATGAATTGTGAGGCATAAATGTGGGAGGTACGGACAGATGGCGAGGTACAGCCGGAGCATGAAGCGCAAGTGTGAGGGAAAGACAAGTTGGAAGTTAAAAAAGAGTATGGGGTATAGATGAAATATGAGGTATAGACAGGATGTGAGGATAAGGTATAAGTTATAGATGGAATAGCCTAAGTTCTTTACGTGTGATAGCGAAAAGGAAATCATTCAACGTCAATATCCCTGGGTAAAATTTTTCTCCTCTGTTTTTTCAGCCTAAAAGATGATGATAGTTGCATCGAAATGGTGCATTTTATACATTAACCGAGGTTCACAATTTTAACGATTGACATCGGTTCTGTGGAAAAATGTTGAATAATTTACTTTTTATTTCAACACGTAAAGAATTTTGACTATTTCGTATAGTTGAAAAGTTGGTAGGGACGGAGTGTGAGGCGTCAACAGGGTGTGAGGTGCAAGCAAAATGGGAGGTGAAACAGTTTTTGTCGAAGTGTCTGTGATGCTACCTAAAGAAAGCAGAGGTTGTAATTGGGTGGCTAAAATCCAAAATTAGGCGTCGAAAATTTTAAGCTAAGATATAGACAAAATCTAGCTTTGTTATTTACATTGGAAGGAATTTTCCGACCCTAATGTAAATACCAATAGTTCTTATTTTTAACTCCGTCGTCCAACGATCAAATTCCTACTTAAACACTACCGGTATGACGGAATTGTGAATTGATTATCGAATTGTAAAAAAATTATAAAACTACAACAAACTGATGCTATTTTTGCATAAAGTTTTCATAATTTTCCAGAAATTTATCCCAATAGAAAGTACCATAACCAAGATGGATTTTCCAGGTACCCTATAACTGGCATTTTTATATCTTCTCACGAGGTACTCCATCAGAGGGAAAGTTGCATGAATCGTTTATATGTGATTGTGTTCTGCTATTATCACATAACTGTTATTCAGTAAGAAATTTGCCAGAAATTAATCTCATGAACTGACAGCAGCGGAAACTATTTTAATTGCATGACACAGCGATCGAATTGCTTTATCGACTTTTTTAAACATGACTTCTAATTTACAAATAAATGTTCTGAGACATGACTTCCTGCTGACTTTCAGAGTTGATTTTCCTGCTGAGGTTACAATTCGTCTCATGCAGTCAATAGCTCGACAGCCCCTCACATGACGCGGACCGTCTCGCTTCAGCTGGGGAGGCCCAAACCTTCGTTTATTGGAATCTCCATCTCGTTTTATCAAATATCATTATCGTATTTTGCTTACATCGGGAGCGGCAGCCAAGAATGCTTGCTCAATGGACATTTAATTATTATTGTAATTTGCTTAATGTGTTTAATGAGCGTTGTTTACCCCCACCATCTTATATCAGCACGTGCGTGTTTGTTCCGACACAATAATGATATTCCTTGGCAATCCTTAGATCATGTTAAGCCTTCTTCATGGACCTTTTCAAATCGTACAAACCTAAAACAAGGTCAAAAGTCACGAAATAAATCTGAGAAAATTAGTGAATTAGGGCAAGAAATTTCGTTCTTAAAGCATCTTAGGAAGTGTTTGAGCAAATGTAAACTTTCCTTAAAACATCAAAGTTTGTAACATCAATAACGTCTTCAAACGTTACATGATTTGAAATACAATTACTGCAAGATCCTACTGAAGTAACCCAAACTTTTTGCAGCGCGATCTTAATGTTCTTTAACCTAGCCAAACATGGGAGCCTCGTTCATTTTGAAGTTCAGACAGGGTTGAAGTATATCAAGGTTAGCTGTTGAAGGTTATAAAATTTCGTTTTCACTGCGCGCAGTCTGAAGAGTGGGACATGACTTGAAAAGTTTCGAGAAGTTCTGCAAGACGTTGGCTCAAGTTAAACGGTTGTTTGAAACTTTATCAAGGAACCGTGAAGTGTGAAGCACTTTTTATCGCATCAAAAGTAAAGGAGTCTCCAAACTACAGGAGTATCAAAAGTTTGTGGATTTACAAACTGAAACATGTGAGGCTCTACGCGAATGGAACACAACTCAGAGAAAGCATTCAATTTTATTTCCAAGCCCAATGTGAGAAAGTCGCATCAACTTCCTCATCAGGTTTGATGTCGGATGATCAGTAACGTCATGGCAACAAAACACAAAAGCACAATCACAGAATGCATTTAAATGAAATACCAGGAAAGTTGTGCAATGTTCCACTGACAGTATGGCAATAACAAATTGTACATTCTTGTTTCAATTGAAACAATTCAAGAGATCCATAAATATCAAATTATTTTCTTTTTTTGCCACCAACACTGGACGATTTCGACATTTGATTTCGTTATTTTACTGCAAACGTTATAGACCCTCATTCCGTTCACGCGTTTCGCCCTCGCTGAAAACTCATCTTTGTCTCTGTTTACTCTGCGTTTGTTGCAAGTAAAGTGAAATGAATTCTTTAATGAAAATCTGCGACACATTTCGGGTCGACTTAAAATCTACCGCAAAGCTTCGGATTTAGCATAGGTCTACCGCAAAGCTTCGGATTTAGCATAGGTCTACCGTAAAGCTTCGGATTTAGGATAGGTCTACTGAAAGGCTTTGGATTTAGCATAGGTCTACCGCAAAGCTTCGGATTTAGCATAGGTCTACCGCAAAGCTTCGGATTTAGCATAGGTCGACCGCAAAGCTTCGGATTTAGCATAGGTCTACCGCAAAGCTTTGGATTGAGCATAGGTCTACCGCAAAGCTTCGGATTTAGCATAGGTCTACCGCAAAGCTTCGGATTTAGCATAGGCCTGCCGTTCAGCTTGAGAGTTGAAGGAAGTCTATTCCGTTACTGTTGGCCTTCTGATCGAGGAACGTCTCGTTAGATAAAGTTGAGCTGAAGACCTGCAGCGAATTTATTGTTGAGCTCCGAACCTCCAGAAATTGTACAGAGATAAGAGTACACTTAGAGTCTTAATTACGTTATTTTTCTCCGAGTGCCTTGCTAAGCTCAGCAAAGGACTGCCTTCAGTGCCCCACGAGCAGGCTCCCAGCCCCTCAGGGCAAAATCTTAAAAAAATACGTCGTCGCAGCGGTGCAGTCGGTAGCGTACGTTCATCTAAGTTGATTTGGCTGCTACGCTACTTGCTGGATCATGTAAGAGCCAAGTTCACTCAGAAGAACTTACGCTATTAGCAGTAGCGTTGCGATGACTTCCATGTTGAATTCTTTGAAAATTTAGCCCTTGTGATTTAAAAAGGCAATTCTGCTGTCGTATTGAATGCACCATGTCAAGAAGGCTGAAGGCTGTCTTACTTGATGCTTCGCTATAGCTGACCACTTCATATTTCACGTTTAATATTTTTTTGACCGTGTTATATCCGATCCATGAATTTAAAATACGAGATCTTCTGTGGATTTTCGCTTGTATTTTTTGCTGTCGTTTAAAGCGAATGAGTTTCTTACACTCTTTAATATAACGCATAAATATTTTTGCTAGATGTTATTTAACTTCAACTCCGCATGATTAATCGATATGAACTTGATCTCAACGTACTTAGTCTCAAATTGAAATGCTTCAATTTACCGATCCAAAGCCCACTTCTAAAGACGTAGTCACATCTCACTAACATTATTCGCTACAAGCACGATCATGATTAGTTCGTTCTGTAACATCACCAACACAACTTGATTACTTACATTCGATCACAGCTCCGTCACGTGACCAACACAACTTGATTACTTACATTCGATCACAGCTCCGTCACGTGACCAACACAACATGATTACTTACATTCGATCACAGCTCCGTCACGTGACCAACACAACTTGATTACTTACATTCGATCTCAGCTCCGTCACATGATCAACACAACTTGATTACTTACATTCGATCACAGCTCCGTCACATGACCAACACAACTTGATTACTTACATTCAATCACAGCTCCGTCACATGATCAACACAACTTGATTACTTACATTCGATCACAGCTCCGTCACATGACCAACACAACAAGATTACTTACATTCGATTACAGCTCCGTCACAAGACCAACACAACATGATTACTTACATTCGATCACAGCTCCGTCACATGACCAACACAACAAGATTACTTACATTCGATTACAGCTCCGTCACAAGACCAACACAACATGATTACTTACATTCGATTACAGCTCCGTCACAAGACCAACACAACATGATTACTTACATTCGATCACAGCTCCGTCACGTGACCAACACAACTTGATTACTTACATTCGATCACAGCTCCGTCACGTGACCAACATAACTTGATTACTTACATTCGATCACAGCTCCGTCACATGACCAACACAACTTGATTACTTACATTCGATCACAGCTCCGTCACATGACCAACACAACTTGATTACTTACATTCGATCACAGCTCCGTCACGTGACCAACACAACTTGATTACTTACATTCGATCACAGCTCCGTCACGTGACCAACACAACTTGATTACTTACATTCGATCACAGCTCCGTCACATGACCAACACAACTTGATTACTTACATTCGATTACAGCTCCGTCACATGACCAACACAACATGATTACTTACATTCGATTACAGCTCCGTCACATGACCAACACAACATGATTACTTACATTCGATTACAGCTCCGTCACGTGACCAACACAACTTGATTACTTACATTCGATCACAGCTCCGTCACATGACCAACACAACTTGATTACTTACATTCGATCACAGCTCCGTCACGTGACCAACACAACATGATTACTTACATTCGATCACAGCTCCGTCACATGACCAACACAACTTGATTACTTACATTCGATCACAGCTCCGTCACGTGACCAACATAACTTGATTACTTACATTCGATCACAGCTCCGTCACATGACCAACACAACTTGATTACTTACATTCGATCACAGCTCCGTCACGTGACCAACACAACTTGATTACTTACATTCGATCACAGCTCCGTCACGTGACCAACACAACTTGATTACTTACATTCGATCACAGCTCCGTCACATGACCAACACAACTTGATTACTTACATTCGATCACAGCTCCGTCACGTGACCAACACAACTTGATTACTTACATTCGATCACAGCTCCGTCACGTGACCAACACAACTTGATTACTTACATTCGATCACAGCTCCGTCACGTGACCAACACAACTTGATTACTTACATTCGATCACAGCTCCGTCACGTGACCAACACAACTTGATTACTTACATTCGATCACAGCTCCGTCACGTGGCCAACATAACTTAATTACCTTCATACGGTCATTTATCTTCACTGTCTGACCCCCATCGTTTAATTCTCAGCCAGCTTTTGGACATCCTATTAATTTCTATTTTTGTCGGACTCAGAAGGCACAGAATGGGGTAGGAATTTTATACACGCTGTGTTACTAAAGCAAGTAATAATTTTTCGTATGGCGGTCGCAAAAAACAGACAGCACTTGATAGTCTTCTTAATTAAATTGGAACAAATCATGAATTCATAAATACTCAGAAATTCAGAGAAGGTGTTTCCCCACTACTTCGTATATACCAAACGTCGGCGAAGTGCACATGTTTAACTGTTCAGTGTACCACATTCGAAGCACGTTGAGTGCATGTTCTGTTCATTCGATACATTTTGCATGAAATATTAAAAAATTTGACACATGTTCGAAAAATCTAAACAACGTTTTTTACGACGCGAAGTTATGAGGACATTTCGCTCGAAGGGATTCTGGTTTACTTTATTTCTATCGGGAATTGTGGTCAGTTCGAACATTGTAGGTTCGAACAGCTGCTCAACAGCTGTTGAGTTACGCAGCAGCTGCACAACTACTGCCACCAATTGATCTGCTGCGCCCAGGTTCTATCCGTGCGTCCCACGGTCACGTGGCCGTTTCAGAAGGTGGGAGAGCTGCTGCTTTGGAAAGAACGAAATTTTTCGTATAAGATAATTTCTCTGGAACAGCCACCGTCTGTGTAATAGAAACTTTCTCTACTAAAGCCACTGCCTCTGTAACAGCCATATCTCTTGTTACAGCCAAATTCCAAGTAACAGCTACCTCCTCTGGAACAGCAAACTCTTCTGTAGCAGCCACCTCCTTTGTAACAGCCTCCTCCACTGTAACAGCCAATCTCTTTCTAACATCTTCCTCATCTGGAAAAGAAATATTTTGTGAAGCAACGACTCCCTCTGAAACATCCATTTCCTCAGTAACAGCCCTTGAAATAGACATCTCCTTCCTTGTATCCACCACCTGCCTTGTGACAGTACTTGCAACAGCCCCCTGCCTTGTGACAGTACTTGCAACAGCCCCCTGCCTTGTGACAGTACTTGCAACAGCCACCTGCCATGTGACACTACTTGCAAAAGCCACCTGCCTTGTGACTGTACTTGCAACAGCCACTTGCAGTGTAACAGCCCCCTCCTCTTTAACAGCCTTTGCAACGGCCCCCAGAGGACTATTTCAGTGCACTTCCCCTCACCCCCTCACCTCCTCACCCCCACCTCCCCAAAACTTCCCATGTCAACTTCATTACGAGTTTCTGCCATCGATTTATTGACGTGTTTTCGATGATGACGCTACGTTTTCCCTCCTCTCGGTCCAGCGAATGGATATCTGAAGGATCGGTTTCTTAGCTGGGCGCGCTCTATCATCTTGTAATTCATAAGCACGCGCATTTACGAGAGTTCCTCTTTCCTTTTCGAAATATTGGGCTTGAGAATTGAGATAAACAAGCCCATTTTCAGGTATCCCTCCTTGTTTTCTTGAAATCTTTGATTTGATAATCGAAATAAACAAGCTCATTTCTGAGTATTCGACCTTGTTTTCTCAAAATATTTGTTATTTTACTCGTGACGATATGACGTATTTGATCAGAATGTCCACTGTAACGGCTGCGATCAATTGTTTAGAGTATTTAAGTACTATTCCTAGGAATTACAAAATCTTCTTTCCTCGTTTCATCGTATAAGACCATCATTCCCCTATATAACACCATCATTCCCCTATATAACACTATCATTCCCCTATATAACACCATCATTCCCCTAAAATATTAGGTTTTCATTCCTGGAATGAGGAAGCTTCAATGTGTCAAATATTATCTCTTCATTCAAAAATTATACACAAACTATTCGGAAATACATTAAACTACCACTTAAGAAATAATGAAACATTTATCCCCCTGACATATTTAGTTTCATTACCCAAAACATGGAACATTTATTCCGGAAAACAATATCCAGCATTCATTGGTAGCAACCATTTCGCACAGCTCATCACGGAGGCGGGGAAATGACGGAGGAACAGCACTCGTTGCCTTCAAGGGCGGCAATGCGCTGTCATTGTGCAGTGGGGAGGGCACTTGAAACTTTAATTGCCGCCCTCATATGACGGGATGCAGGCGGCAGGCCAAGCTGCAATAAATGAAGCTAATTATGAAGCGCGGCACGAGTGAAGCGAGCCGTGACCTCCGCCATCCACCAGGTCAGACCACCAAGCTCAACGTTTTAATTTTGGCCTTTAAATTAACTTTGTCTGTAAGAAACGTGTTCTTAGCCCATTTGATTTTGCAACGTGTCTGAAGTTACGGTGGTTTTCGGTGCTTAACCTGAAAGAATGGAAAGTGCTAGAACATTCAGTCGAAGGGTTACATATATTTTTTTGAACTTATATTTTTAAATTGTTTTCTGATTTTGTGTTCGCTTTGATATACCTCTTTAGAAGCAATTTTTATCAGGTTAGTACAGAATTTCCAATGTGTATTAGTATGCCTTTTAGAATTACAAAGGTTTGCGAGTTGAAAAGAAACAAACAAAAACTCGGTCGCTTATAATCCCTGCCCTCAACATTATTTCATTGCAAACAAACCAAAATATAATTAAAATTTCCATGAAAAAGAATGAGGACGAACACTGACGAGCATAATACCAACTTCCCATAAGCGATGATTTCCATAGTTTTTAGTTAATTTACTTGAATTTTGAGTCATAAGAAAATTAAAATAATCTCTTGAACAACGAAAGTTAACCAAGTTCTAGTCAACAATTTTTCTTGAAATATGTTTTCTGAAAATCATTTAGCTTAAAATTAACGCATATAACTAGTGTGGTGGCCTTAACTTTCAGGTGACCAGGCTGGCCTGCACTGCAGTGAGCCTTGAATGTGGCTCTCTTAATGTGATGCAGAGTGCGTGCATCACTCCAATGTGATGCAGAGTGCGTGCATCACTCCAATGTGATGCAGAGTGCGTGCATCACTCCAATGTGATGCAGAGTGCGCGCATCACTCCAATGTGATGCAGAGTGCGTGCATCACTCCAATGTGATGCAGAGTGCGTGCATCACTCCAATGTGATGCAGAGTGCGTGCATCACTCCAATGTGATGCAGAGTGCGCGCATCACTCCAATGTGATGCAGAGTGCGCGCATCACTCCAATGTGATGCAGAAAACAGACGTCACTCCAATGTGAGGCAGAACACAGACGTCGTTCCAATGGGATGCAGAACACAGACAACACTCCAATGTGATGCAGAGTGCGTGCATCACTCCAATGTGATGCAGAGTGCGTGCATCACTCCAATGTGATGCAGAACACAGACGTCACTCCAATGTGATGCAGAACACAGACGTCGCTTCAATGTGATGCAGAACACAGACGTCGCTCCAATGTGATGCAGAACACAGACGTCGCTCCAATGTGATGCAGAAAACAAACGTCACTCCAATGTGATGCAGAAAACAGACGTCACTCCAATGTGATACAGAACACAGACGTCACTTCAATGTGATGAGAAGCGAAAAGGTCACTCTAGTTTAAAACAGAGCAAAGGTATTTCTTTAATGTAAAACAGAGCATTAACATTAATGAGGCGCTGAGAAAAAGAACACTGCTCAAACGTGAAGTAGAGCAGAGACACCATTCTGATGTGAAGCCGAGCAAATATTTCTCTCTGATGTGAAGCCGAGCAAATATTTCTCTCTGATGTGAAGCCGAGCAAATATTTCTCTCTGGTGTGAAGCCGAGCAAATATTTCTCTCTGGTGTGAAGCCGAGCAAATATTTCTTTCTGATGTGAAGCCGAGCAAATATTTCTCTCTGATGTGAAGCCGAGCAAATATTTCTCTCTGGTGTGAAGCAGAGCAAATATTCCTCTCTGATGTGAAGCCGAGCAAATATTTCTCTCTGGTGTGAAGCCGAGCAAATATTTCTCTCTGATGTGAAGCAGAGCAAATATTTCTCTCTGATGTGAAGCAGAGCAAATATTTCTCTCTGATGTGAAGCAGAGCAAATATTTCTCTCTGATGTGAAGCCGAGCAAATATTTCTCTCTGATGTGAAGCCGAGCAAATATTTCTCTCTGATGTGAAGCCGAGCAAATATTTCTCTCTGATGTGAAGCCGAGCAAATATTTCTCTCTGGTGTGAAGCAGAGCAAATATTCCTCTCTGATGTGAAGCCGAGCAAATATTTCTCTCTGGTGTGAAGCCGAGCAAATATTTCTCTCTGATGTGAAGCAGAGCAAATATTTCTCTCTGATGTGAAGCAGAGCAAATATTTCTCTCTGATGTGAAGCAGAGCAAATATTTCTCTCTGATGTGAAGCCGAGCAAATATTTCTCTCTGATGTGAAGCCGAGCAAATATTTCTCTCTGATGTGAAGCCGAGCAAATATTTCTCTCTGATGTGAAGCCGAGCAAATATTTCTCTCTGGTGTGAAGCAGAGCAAATATTCCTCTCTGATGTGAAGCCGAGCAAATATTTCTCTCTGGTGTGAAGCCGAGCAAATATTTCTCTCTGATGTGAAGCAGAGCAAATATTTCTCTCTGATGTGAAGCAGAGCAAATATTTCTCTCTGATGTGAAGCAGAGCAAATATTTCTCTCTGATGTGAAGCCGAGCAAATATTTCTCTCTGATGTGAAGCAGAGCAAATATTTCTCTCTGATGTGAAGCAGAGCAAATATTTCTCTCTGATGTGAAGCCGAGCAAATATTTCTCTCTGGTGTGAAGCAGAGCAAATATTCCTCTCTGATGTGAAGCCGAGCAAATATTTCTCTCTGATGTGAAGCAGAGCAAATATTTCTCTCTGATGTGAAGCCGAGCAAATATTTCTCTCTGGTGTAAAGCAGAGCAAATATTCCTCTCTGATGTGAAGCCGAGCAAATATTTCTCTCTGATGTGAAGCCGAGCAAATATTTCTCTCTGATGTGAAGCCGAGCAAATATTTCTCTCTGGTGTGAAGCAGAGCAAATATTCCTCTCTGATGTGAAGCCGAGCAAATATTTCTCTCTGATGTGAAGCCGAGCAAATATTTCTCTCTGATGTGAAGCCGAGCAAATATTTCTCTCTGATGTGAAGCCGAGCAAATATTTCTCTCTGATGTGAAGCCGAGCAAATATTTCTCTCTGATGTGAAGCCGAGCAAATATTTCTCTCTGGTGTGAAGCCGAGCAAATATTTCTCTCTGATGTGAAGCCGAGCAAATATTTCTCTTTGATGTGAAGCCGAGCAAATATTTCTCTCTGATGTGAAGCCGAGCAAATATTTCTCTCTGGTGTGAAGCAGAGCAAATATTTCTCTCTGATGTGAAGCCGAGCAAATATTTCTCTCTGATGTGAAGCCGAGCAAATATTTCTCTCTGATGTGAAGGCGAGCAAATATTTCTCTCTGATGTGAAGCCGAGCAAATATTTCTCTCTGATGTGAAGCCGAGCAAATATTTCTCTCTGATGTGAAGCAGAGCAAATATTTCTCTCTGATGTGAAGCCGAGCAAATATTTCTCTCTGATGTGAAGCCGAGCAAATATTTCTCTCTGGTGTGAAGCAGAGCAAATATTCCTCTCTGATGTGAAGCCGAGCAAATATTTCTCTCTGATGTGAAGCCGAGCAAATATTTCTCTCTGGTGTGAAGCAGAGCAAATATTTCTCTCTGATGTGAAGCCGAGCAAATATTTCTCTCTGATGTGAAGCCGAGCAAATATTTCTCTCTGATGTGAAGCCGAGCAAATATTTCTCTCTGATGTGAAGCCGAGCAAATATTTCTCTCTGATGTGAAGCCGAGCAAATATTTCTCTCTGATGTGAAGCCGAGCAAATATTTCTCTCTGATGTGAAGCCGAGCAAATATTTCTCTCTGATGTGAAGCCGAGCAAATATTTCTCTCTGATGTGAAGCCGAGCAAATATTTCTCTCTGATGTGGAGCAGAGCAAATATTTCTCTCTGGTGTGAAGCAGAGCAAATATTTCTCTCTGATGTGAAGCCGAGCAAATATTTCTCTCTGGTGTGAAGCCGAGCAAATATTTCTCTCTGATGTGAAGCCGAGCAAATATTCCTCTCTGGTGTGAAGCCGAGCAAATATTTCTCTCTGATGTGAAGCAGAGCAAATATTTCTCTCTGATGTGAAGCCGAGCAAATATTTTTCTCTGATGTGAAGCAGAGCAAATATTTCTCTCTGATGTGAAGCCGAGCAAATATTTCTCTCTGATGTGAAGCAGAGCAAATATTTCTCTCTGATGTGAAGCCGAGCAAATATTTCTCTCTGATGTGAAGCAGAGCAAATATTTCTCTCTGATGTGAAGCCGAGCAAATATTTCTCTCTGATGTGAAGCCGAGCAAATATTTCTCTCTGATGTGAAGCCGAGCAAATATTTCTCTCTGGTGTGAAGCAGAGCAAATATTTCTCTCTGATGTGAAGCCGAGCAAATATTTCTCTCTGATGTGAAGCCGAGCAAATATTTCTCTCTGATGTGAAGCCGAGCAAATATTTCTCTCTGATGTGAAGCCGAGCAAATATTTCTCTCTGATGTGAATCAGAGCAAATATTTCTCTCTGATGTGAAGCCGAGCAAATATTTCTCTCTGATGTGAAGCAGAGCAAATATTTCTCTCTGATGTGAAGCCGAGCAAATATTTCTCTCTGATGTGAAGCCGAGCAAATATTTCTCTCTGGTGTGAAGCAGAGCAAATATTTCTCTCTGATGTGAAGCCGAGCAAATATTTCTCTCTGATGTGAAGTAGAGCAAATATTCCTCTCTGATATGAAGCAGAGCAAATATTTCTCTCTGAAGTGAAGCAGAGCAAATATTTCTCTCTGATGTGAAGCCGAGCAAATATTTTTCTCTGAAGTGAAGCAGAGCAAATATTTCTCTCTGAAGTGAAGCAGAGCAAATATTCCTCTCTGATATGAAGCAGAGCAAATATTTCTCTCTGAAGTGAAGCCGAGCAAATATTTCTCTCTGATGTGAAGCAGAGCAAATATTTCTCTCTGAAGTGAAGCAGAGCAAATATTCCTCTCTGAAATGAAGTAGAGCAAATATTCCTCTCTGATATGAAGCAGAGCAAATATTTCTCTCTGAAGTGAAGCAGAGCAAATATTTCTCTCTGATGTGAAGCCGAGCAAATATTTCTCTCTGGTGTGAAGCAGAGCAAATATTTCTCTCTGATGTGAAGCCGAGCAAATATTTCTCTCTGATGTGAAGTAGAGCAAATATTCCTCTCTGATATGAAGCAGAGCAAATATTTCTCTCTGAAGTGAAGCAGAGCAAATATTTCTCTCTGATATGAAGCAGAGCAAATATTTCTCTCTGAAGTGAAGCAGAGCAAATATTTCTCTCTGATATGAAGCCGAGCAAATATTTCTCTCTGAATTGAAGCAGGGGAAGTATTTCTCGCTGATGTGAAGCAGAGCATATATTTCTCTCTGAAGTGAAGCAGAGCAAATATTTCTCTCTGATGTGAAGCCGAGCAAATATTTCTCTCTGATGTGAAGCCGAGCAAATATTTCTCTCTGATGTGAAGCCGAGCAAATATTTCTCTCTGATGTGAAGCCGAGCAAATATTTCTCTCTGATGTGAAGCCGAGCAAATATTTCTCTCTGATGTGAAGCCGAGCAAATATTTCTCTCTGATGTGAAGCCGAGCAAATATTTCTCTCTGATGTGAAGCCGAGCAAATATTTCTCTCTGATGTGAAGCCGAGCAAATATTTCTCTCTGAAGTGAAGCCGAGCAAATATTTCTCTCTGATGTGAAGCCGAGCAAATATTTCTCTCTGATGTGAAGCCGAGCAAATATTTCTCTCTGATGTGAAGCCGAGCAAATATTTCTCTCTGATGTGAAGCCGAGCAAATATTTCTCTCTGATGTGAAGCCGAGCAAATATTTCTCTCTGATGTGAAGCCGAGCAAATATTTCTCTCTGATGTGAAGCCGAGCAAATATTTCTCTCTGATGTGAAGCCGAGCAAATATTTCTCTCTGATGTGAAGCCGAGCAAATATTTCTCTGTGATGTGGAGCAGAGCAAATATTTCTCTCTGATGTGAAGTAGAGCAAATATTCCTCTCTGATATGAAGCAGAGCAAATATTTCTCTCTGAAGTGAAGCAGAGCAAATATTTCTCTCTGATGTGAAGCCGAGCAAATATTTCTCTCTGAAGTGAAGCAGAGCAAATATTTCTCTCTGAAGTGAAGCAGAGCAAATATTCCTCTCTGATATGAAGCAGAGCAAATATTTCTCTCTGAAGTGAAGCCGAGCAAATATTTCTCTCTGGTGTGAAGCAGAGCAAATATTTCTCTCTGATGTGAAGCCGAGCAAATATTTCTCTCTGATGTGAAGCCGAGCAAATATTTCTCTCTGATGTGAAGCCGAGCAAATATTTCTCTCTGATGTGAAGCCGAGCAAATATTTCTCTCTGATGTGAAGCAGAGCAAATATTTCTCTCTGATGTGAAGCCGAGCAAATATTTATCTCTGATGTGAAGCAGAGCAAATATTTCTCTCTGATGTGAAGCCGAGAAAATATTTCTCTCTGATGTGAAGCCGAGCAAATATTTCTCTCTGGTGTGAAGCAGAGCAAATATTTCTCTCTGATGTGAAGCCGAGCAAATATTTCTCTCTGATGTGGAGCAGAGCAAATATTTCTCTCTGGTGTGAAGCAGAGCAAATATTTCTCTCTGATGTGAAGCCGAGCAAATATTTCTCTCTGGTGTGAAGCCGAGCAAATATTTCTTTCTGATGTGAAGCCGAGCAAATATTCCTCTCTGGTGTGAAGCCGAGCAAATATTTCTCTCTGATGTGAAGCAGAGCAAATATTTCTCTCTGATGTGAAGCCGAGCAAATATTTTTCTCTGATGTGAAGCAGAGCAAATATTTCTCTCTGATGTGAAGCCGAGCAAATATTTCTCTCTGATGTGAAGCAGAGCAAATATTTCTCTCTGATGTGAAGCCGAGCAAATATTTCTCTCTGATGTGAAGCAGAGCAAATATTTCTCTCTGATGTGAAGCCGAGCAAATATTTCTCTCTGATGTGAAGCCGTGCAAATATTTATCTCTGATGTGAAGCCGAGCAAATATTTCTCTCTGGTGTGAAGCAGAGCAAATATTTCTCTCTGATGTGAAGCCGAGCAAATATTTCTCTCTGATGTGAAGCCGAGCAAATATTTCTCTCTGATGTGAAGCCGAGCAAATATTTCTCTCTGATGTGAAGCCGAGCAAATATTTCTCTCTGATGTGAAGCAGAGCAAATATTTCTCTCTGATGTGAAGCCGAGCAAATATTTCTCTCTGATGTGAAGCAGAGCAAATATTTCTCTCTGATGTGAAGCCGAGCAAATATTTCTCTCTGATGTGAAGCCGAGCAAATATTTCTCTCTGGTGTGAAGCAGAGCAAATATTTCTCTCTGATGTGAAGCCGAGCAAATATTTCTCTCTGATGTGAAGTAGAGCAAATATTCCTCTCTGATATGAAGCAGAGCAAATATTTCTCTCTGAAGTGAAGCAGAGCAAATATTTCTCTCTGATGTGAAGCCGAGCAAATATTTCTCTCTGAAGTGAAGCAGAGCAAATATTTCTCTCTGAAGTGAAGCAGAGCAAATATTCCTCTCTGATATGAAGCAGAGCAAATATTTCTCTCTGAAGTGAAGCCGAGCAAATATTTCTCTCTGATGTGAAGCCGAGCAAATATTTCTCTCTGAAGTGAAGCAGAGCAAATATTTCTCTCTGATGTGAAGCCGAGCAAATATTTCTCTCTGATGTGAAGTAGAGCAAATATTCCTCTCTGATATGAAGCAGAGCAAATATTTCTCTCTGAAGTGAAGCAGAGCAAATATTTCTCTCTGATATGAAGCAGAGCAAATATTTCTCTCTGAAGTGAAGCAGAGCAAATATTTCTCTCTGATGTGAAGCCGAGCAAATATTTCTCTCTGGTGTGAAGCAGAGCAAATATTTCTCTCTGATGTGAAGCCGAGCAAATATTTCTCTCTGATGTGAAGTAGAGCAAATATTCCTCTCTGATATGAAGCAGAGCAAATATTTCTCTCTGAAGTGAAGCAGAGCAAATATTTCTCTCTGATATGAAGCAGAGCAAATATTTCTCTCTGAAGTGAAGCAGAGCAAATATTTCTCTCTGATATGAAGCCGAGCAAATATTTCTCTCTGAAGTGAAGCAGGGGAAGTATTTCTCGCTGATGTGAAGCAGAGCATATATTTCTCTCTGAAGTGAAGCAGAGCAAATATTTCTCTCTGAAGTGAAGCAGGGGAAGTATTTCTCGCTGATATGAAGCAGAGCAAATATTTATCTCTGAAGTGAAGCAGAGCAAATATTTCTCTCTGAAGTGAAGCAGGGGAAGTATTTCTCGCTGATGTGAAGCCGAGCATATATTTCTCTCTGATGTGAAGCAGAACAAATATTTCTCTCTGAAGTGAAGCAGGGGAAGTATTTCTCGCTGATGTGAAGCCGGCCAAAGGCTTCTCTCCGAAGGGAACAGAAGCAAAAACTAAATTGAAGCGAATGCGTAAGCGGAAAAAACTGACACAGTGCAACGTCAAACAAATTTCGATAAGTTTTATCTGAGAAGTCATTCTACTGCGATAGCACGGCAGCTGGCCCAACGGCTGGCTGCCATCGATCACATTCTTGGAAAGATTCTTGACAAAAAACTTCTCCGACCGGAGAATCATTGAAACACCGTCGATCGCTCAGAGATAAATTCACAGATCATTTATGATCAACGCTCCAGGAAATGATGATAAATCTTACACGCTTCCTTGATCCACGGTCCTTGAGAGGGCAATGAGGAAGATTTGTGCGCAAGTGATAGAGACGGACGGCGAAACTTGAATGTATTTGTCTTCACTGCGCTGCGAGCGCGGTCGATATCTCTTCAGAAGCATATACGAACGATACCCCGTCGAGGATGCGATGGATGCGCCAGGTAGTCTCAATGCCGCATTATTGGCAGTCGTGACGTCACCGGGCTCAACTTACGCTCACATCCCGCTCCGGCGCACGGCCAACTGAACAAATTAAGTACTCGAGAGGTCACGTGGGTACGTGGACTAGAATGTGTTGGAGCGATTGTAATCCTTGTATCTATCATAATATTATAAAGAAGGTTGAGCGATATCAGCATCATGGACGTACATACATACATATATATATATATAAATATTTTTATTTATGTTTGTGAAAACATTCATGTAATTTCAATGGTTCATCACTATAATTTTTACCATGTAGAAGATATATAAACAGTATGGTAAATGTGTAAACGACGAAAACGGAGAGTAATATTTTTAAGCAAATTACTTACATTTATCATTCATAAATATTTTGCACATGTATACGCGTATTTAGATACATGTTATATATTCATATATAAGTGAAAAACGAGGGAATTTCCCGTAGTGCAATTTAAAGGGATTAAAAAATTGTTTTACTAATGCAAATTAATTCAAATTAATTGCTTTGAATATGAGAAATCCAGTGTTTAAATTCCAGAAGTTTCGACGCTGCTCAGAATTAGCGCTGCTCACATTTACAGGGAATCTCATATCCCAGCATTCAATAATTGTTTAATTAAACATTGCAAATTACTTTCGAGCGGAAATTCTTCTGCATTTACATGATGCGAGTAAATGAAGCATAAAAATTCATGCGTTGGTTTCAAAAGATACATTAAAATAAATGAATATCAGAGTGCTGCTGTGTGAATTTCAAAATGCTGTGTCAAATAGCGAGAGTCAGTTTTCTAGGCGCGACATATCCGACAATGAACATCCCTGCAGCTGAAATTTTCCCCCCATGAAACAAAGCCGAGTGGAACATTTCCTGCTGCCGCTGCCACATGTACGGTGTGGCGAATGCAGGATAGCTTTCGGTACCTGGTTTGGCAAAACAGTCTACGTAAATTGCAACCAGTATTTAACTATCTCCCACTCTCATAGAGTATGTGGTAAAGAATTGAATAGTGCAGGAAAGAGGAGCTGAGTGGCTTATTTTTGAATACATATGTATATAAATATCTTTATTCACGGTATAAATACATGTATATCAATATATATTTAACGGTATATTTAGATATGTACACATTTTTCAATCCGTTTCCCGACAATGATCGCAGCACATCCGTTTCCAAGGAGGATGCGTGAATACGACAAGAACGAATACGACAAGGAATGTATTAAACAATGCCAATAACTCTAAAAAATACCGTGAAATAATGAGATTACACGTGTGAGGGAATAGCTTCTTTTTCATTCCTGAACTAACACATTGGTGCCTGCGTGCGATGATTGCTCACTCTGCGTGGGACTGCTACCATCTATCTTCTATCCCTCCTATGATGCCTATGCATGATTGCATTGTGACGATGTTGAACTTAGTTAAAAATTCTTGAATGAGCCACTCAGCTTCTCTCTCCTGCACTATTCAATTCTTTTCCATATACTCAATGCTCTTTGTGAAAAGTTAAATACTGGTTGCAATTTCCGTATACTTTTACAACAAAATTTGTACCGTACGGCTACCTTGCCTTCGCTGCTCTGTACACGGGGAAAGCGACTGAATGAAATGATCCACTTAGCTAGGTTTCACGGAGGAAACCTCAGATGCTGGGATATTTATTGTTGAATACATAGCGCATTTTAAATTTATTCTCGCTATTTTACACAGCGCTCTGAAATTTATTTATTTTAGTGTAGCTTTTGAAGTCAGTGAATGAATTCTTATGCTTCATTTGCTCGCAATGTGTAACTCCGAAAAGGATTTCCGTTTAATGTTTACTTGCAGTGTTTGAATTAAAAATTCATTGCGAGCTGTGATAATGGAGTCGACGGAAATTTGGTGAACTTTAATTCTGCGCAACGTTGAAATCTCTGCTACCCAAAACGCTTGATTTCTGGATATCCTAAGCATTTAATTTTTTTAACTCCACAACTTTTTACATTTGAAACCTTAAAATTGCACTACGTCGAAACCCTGAAATTGCACTACGTCGAAACCCTGAAATTGCACTCCGTCGAAACCCTGAAATTGCACTACGTCGAAAGCGAGGAGGAAGAAAAATATTAACCCTCACGTACTGCAGCATGCCAGACCTGTCATGAGTAAAAAAAAATATTAAAATATTAAGAAAAATAGAAAAATATTAACCATGACGCACTGCAACAAAGCAGACCTGTCGAGTTAAACAGCCCCAAGGTCCCTCGGCTGCTTTGCTGCACGTGCACGACTGCAGCTGACGCTGATCCATTGTGTGCTGCGAGCATCTCAAGGAACTTTAAGGAACTTTATCAGCCAACTTGAGCGGTGTATCAATCTTGAACTCGGTGGCGTCGTGTTTATGTAATGCAGAAACCGCTCAATCACTGTATTCAACCGCTCACCGCTCACGTTCAGTAATTCATTTAAACGTCAGATTATATTTT
Source organism: Morinoia aosen (assembly GCA_030386875.1). Taxonomy (NCBI): domain Eukaryota; kingdom Metazoa; phylum Arthropoda; class Malacostraca; order Amphipoda; family Talitridae; genus Morinoia; species Morinoia aosen. Next base: position 46,554,380 of record CM059567.1, on the reverse strand, counting down.
CAACACAAAAGAAATGTATGTATCTCATCCAATGAGCCCTACAACACAAAAAGTGGCCTGTAATTTTAATTGCCCACCGCAGCAAAGCCGCATGAATACAAAATTCAGTAGCTTCAGAGCTCTAAATGCAGAAAATAAAAGTATTATATCACTATTCAAAAATGGCAAACGTGCATGAAGTTCATTGCGCACGTATTTCCAGCGTCGTGAAGCATTCAAACACGAGCGGCGATGCGGAACATTTTAAATTTGATGTTGCTGGAGTGCTGGAGCGGGACCGATTTTCACTCTCATGTCTGCAGGAGTCAGCGCTATTTGCCAGCGCATGGTTCACTGAGCAGCCCGAGCCTTTATTCGTGAGCGTTACGAAGTGCGCACAATCACAGGAGAAACAAAGCACTGCGCTCCCGAGCACACCGTTTGCACACAAAATATCACCCATTTCTTGCCTGCGCAGCCGCCCAAACTGTTGGGCTAAACATTTCGCCGTCCGAGATGCTCGAAAATGAAGAACTTTTCCACGAAGAGCTGAGTCTAAGGACGGAGGTGGCTAGGCTGGTGTTGTCACAGGGTGCTTTAAAATAATTGTCTCTATGGAAATAAAACTAAAAATTCCTCAGGGGGACTCCCTTTAGCTCAAGAACGAATGTTGGGATTGAAAATGATCCCAAAACTAACGACTCGAGAGAACAATGATGGAAGTTCATTTACTCTGAAAATCTCTGTAATAGTGTGATTTTTGTAGATGTTTTAATATTGTATTATGTAATGGATATTTCAAAAAAATATCTTACGCATTCGCAATTTACAAAACAGTTTTATAATGCAAACCGCACAGATGCGGAATAAATAAAAAAAAATAAATCCTCCATTAAATATTTGAGTAATCCATTCGACACAAAAGACCTATCATGTGAGGTGATCAAAAGACCAACAGCATTTTACCTTCTTATGTCGGTGTTTGTGAAGGAGGAAGTGCGTGTAGTTTGTTGCTAGTTAGGCGCCGATATTTGCATTTAGTTATTAAAATATTACTACATATATACATCCAATAAACTTATGACCATAGTGTCTGTTAATAAGAAAGAAGTGATACGTACACATTCCATTCATAAAAATGTATAAGTTATAATATTGAGAGCTTTAGATGCATCCTATAAGGATCCGTCAACGTATAAATTAAAAAAAAATGATTTCACGCGAGATGTGCCATAAAATATGGAAACAAACTCTACTGAGCAGAGTTTGCCAACAAACAAGGTGAACTGATATTCAACCGTTCTAGTGACTTCGTTTGTGTTTGGCAAGTTTTACCCACTCCATTTGCAGGCGGCCCCGAGCCTTGTGTGCAGGCCGGCGCAAAAGTGCGGGTCCAGCATTGGCTCAATATGCACGTCACCATCAAAGCCATTATGTACCTGGTTTCAGCGACGGCGCTTTATTAATGAAGAGTGTTCTAGTAGTTGTTGAATTAGTAATCCAGGACGCAAGAGCTCGCTGAAATACAGAGATAGTTATCATTCCGTGAAATGATAACGACTTTCTAGATCTCACTGGGGACAAACGAACAATACTAGCGGGACGAGAGAGCTTTCGTAAAATTGCCTTTTATGATAATTACGGCATTTTTTTTTAATTTAATGGTGTTCTATACGTCAAAATTTATGTTTTGTGTTGTCTACAAAGGAACAAAGTCTTGCGTTTACTGAAACCGGACAGTTCTCACGAAAAAACATCAACATTAATAAAATCAGGAGCATTAAAGATGTCGTATCAGATTATCTTATTAGAAAATAGACTGGAAAATATTGCTGAAGACTAACTATGGGGAAAGCATGTAGTGCTACAATTATCAACTCAATTTAAGTTTAATTTTATTTGCTAAGGTAAATTTTTCTTTACGACAAGGTCACAGGAAGCATTCAGGTGTGAAGAATTTACTTAGCTTAGCAATGAATTTTTGACATGTATAAACTGAAAATGTTCTCCTAGTCTAACGTTTACGCTGTTTTTAACTCACGCAGCAGGTCTTATATTCCAGCTGTAAAAGTGGCCCTTTCCACCCAGAATACTTTGCACAACCAGTCAAGTCAGAGGCTACGACCCGCACGTCGCACACACACGAAGTTTGCTTAGCAGCTCAAGTACCGCACGCAAAACTGACGCAACAATGAACTCTACTTGAAGACAACATGTACCTAATTTGTTACTTCCATTTGCTAGATGCTCTCTGTTATTTAGTACAAAAGAAGCTTGCATTTTTTGTGTGACGAATTCGTTACACCAATTTCACACACTTAAAAGTAATTTTCAACGAATTCCACGCACTTAAAGGGTTAAATTCCATCCTCTTGTGAGCCATTCTTCAGACACTCTCCAGGCACTTCCAGGCCACGCACTACAGCATTAGTCCCGCTTGCGTGAGCGAGATGACTGCTTTGAAGAGATTTGGCTTCTTTGCTCCGCTTATAAAATTGGCATCCGGCGGAGCAGCGCGCGAAATTGATAAAGCTGCTCGCTGGCGCTAAAAAATTACAAAGGAGATTTTCAAATAGAATTTAAATTCTCCTTCAGACTGGTAAAGAACGCAATCAGGATTGTGCAGTCTACGGAAATTGCTCGCCAAGACTCGCATTTTCAAGCTTTGCACCCCACCTAGCGTAAATATAATGCGGTCACGAGAACAAATGGTTTTCAAGCCCCAATGAAAAGAATTTTTTGTGTCTAAAATAACTCAGAGGGAACACGTTGCGAATTTTCGAATAAAAGAGATGACGTTCTATTTTTCCGTGTTAAGGTCGTACTTTATGTGTAGGAGTCGTTTTATTTTTATAATATTATTGCTAGTTTAGCGGTCTCCTAATTGCTGATGATTCTTGTTAATTGTACATCACTAATTTAGATTTTATTTTTGGTAATTGGGGTTATTTGTTTTGGTTAGGTAATGAATGTTTTGTAAATAAGTACTCCATGTGTCACGAAATGGCTGTAGCGAAACAATTTGTAGGCGGCTCTGAAATTAACGCAAAAAATGCAGAAAGTAAAATTTACCAATACTTAACAATAAATCACAAAATTTGAGGAATTCTCTTTGAAATGAGTTCAAAATAAATAAGGAATATTGGGAAGCATTAGAAAAACTAATTTGCAACAACTGCCACAAAATAAGGGAATCACAATATGTGTCTTATTCCATGTTAAAATAGGGGAATTATTTTATTATAACGTCCACACCATCTTAGATGACTTCATTGCCTTGCAACCTGGTGCTTCTGACTGAAGAAATTCTTCAATAAGGCTCTAATTATCAATTTAAATTCCTTTTATGAATTAAATCAACCGGCAACTTTCAAAGGATGAATTTTTTAAGTCATCTACACCGAGATGTGTGCCCTCGTGGAGGGGAGCTTGATCACTTTGTAATCGCTGCTATTAAATGGAATCATCTTAACAAATACTTGAGCTCAACTTAACTAATACTTGAGCTCAACTTAACTAATGCTTGAACTCAACTTAACTAATACTTGAGCTTAACTTAACTAATGCTTGAACTCAACTTAACTAATGCTTGAGCTCAACTTAACTAATACTTGAGCTCAACTTAACTAATGCTTGAACTCAACTTAACTAATACTTGAGCTCAACTTAACTAATGCTTGAACTCAACTTAACTAATACTTGAGCTCAACTTAACTAATGCTTGAACTCAACTTAACTAATACTTGAACTCAACTTAACTAATACTTGAACTCAACTTAACAAATACTTGAGCTCAACTTAACTAATACTTGAGCTCAACTTAACTAATGCTTGAACTCAACTTAACTAATACTTGAGCTCAACTTAACTAATGCTTGAACTCAACTTAACTAATACTTGAGCTCAACTTGACTAATGCTTGAGCTCAACTTAACTAATGCTTGAGCTCAACTTAACTAATACTTGAGCTCAACTTAACTAATGCTTGAACTCAACTTAACTAATACTTGAGCTCAACTTAACTAATGCTTGAGCTCAACTTAACTAATACTTGAGCTCAACTTAACTAATGCTTGAGCTCAACTTAACTAATGCTTGAACTCAACTTAACTAATACTTGAGCTCAACTTAACTAATACTTGAGCTCAACTTAACTAATGCTTGAACTCAACTTAACTAATACTTGAGCTCAACTTAACTAATGCTTGAGCTCAACTTAACTAATACTTGAGCTCAACTTAACTAATGCTTGAACTCAACTTAACTAATACTTGAGCTCAACTTAACTAATGCTTGAGCTCAACTTAACTAATACTTGAGCTCAACTTAACTAATACTTGAGCTCAACTTAACTAATACTTGAGCTCAACTTAACTAATGCTTGAGCTCAACTTAACTAATACTTGAGCTCAACTTAACTAATACTTGAGCTCAACTTAACTAATGCTTGAACTCAACTTAACTAATACTTGAGCTCAACTTAACTAATGCTTGAGCTCAACTTAACTAATACTTGAGCTCAACTTAACTAATGCTCTAACTCAACTTAACTAATACTTGAGCTCAACTTAACTAATGCTTGAGCTCAACTTAACTAATGCTTGAACTCAACTTAACTAATACTTGAGCTCAACTTAACTAATGCTTGAGCTCAACTTAACTAATGCTTGAGCTCAACTTAACTAATACTTGAGCTCAACTTAACTAATACTTGAGCTCAACTTAACTAATACTTGAGCTCAATTTAACTTAACTTATACCAGAGCTCAACTTAACTTAATTAATACTAATACTTAACCCATGCGCATTGAGCAAAGGTTAAGCCACGACGTCATTGTGTAGCGATACCGTCTGTTGAACTTTTACGGTTTGCTGGACCTCACTACAGTGTAATCTATTAGAAAATGCCTAAAAATGGCTTCACTGAAGCAAGATTTGTGGTTTATCTGCGCTGCAGTCGTCACCCCGGCACGCTGGCGGCAGACCTCAGGCGGGAATGCAAGGCGCTGACGACCAGCAACTCGTGCTCACAACTACCGAACTTCCTAATTGTATTTCTTGCCATCTTCCTCCAGCCGTGGTTGGCAAATTGTCTTTTTATCCTGTCGAAACTCTCAATTTTCACGTAGTCCCATTAGAATTTGGCCGTATGAAGACTTGACCGTCTGGCTCCATTACCAGTGAACTTTTTAGCCGAACTTGATTTTAAAATGAGACAAATGTGACAACAATTTGGCCGAAAAAGACAACCCGGCAACCCTCCTTCGAGCTCATCATTAAACTTTTCTCGAGCTCACGGTAGCTAATCAAAGCTTCGAGGTCGTGAAGCGAGGGACGATTAGCGTCCGCAGCGCAACGATTAACATTCTCGGGTCCAACAAAGAGGCGAGTCGAGACTCAACAAAATGAGAATCGAAGACGCGAAAGAAGCAATCTCGTACGAGAAGCATTGCAGAAAACAAATATTTATTTTGAGTTTTGCTGTGTTACGTCTATTTTTTACGAGAAATTTAACGAGATGGTAGAATTCCAATCATTGTTGCATAGAAAATATAAAAGAACAGGATTATAAAATAGTTTTTGGTAGTTGTTCGTTTAGTGTACTCTCTGTCACTGTTTAAAATTGTTCCTTATATATGACATTTTTATGACACTGATAAAATCTTTACGATAAGATGATTATTTTTAATCATTGAAAAGCAGCATTGTAGACCTTTATTATAGGATTTTCTAAATGGTATTCAAAAATTCAAAATTTTGGATCTCATCAAACAAACGGGAAGCACTCTGAAGAAAGGGAAGGACATTTTTAAAATTATCTTAACAATATTTTAAATTATCTTTATTAATAGATAAATATTTTGAAAATGTTTTTTAAATGATCTTCTCTGTTTTTAAAATTTTGAAGGCGATGTGAGCCACCGCTGGTAGATGGAAGGAATTTTCATAATGCTGCTGTTCGGCAGTTGTCACAAACTCAATTTTTATAAATACTTAACGTGAACTAAATGAAGGAACGATGCAGTTAATATTTGTTGTTTTTAACATAACTTACTACAATTGCCTTTAAAGTTGAACTAAATAATAAACTTCAGTCTTACTTGTCGCAGTTAAGTTCCGTTTTCCATTTGAAAAGTGTAATCATTTGTCAGCTTCTTCTTCTCACAACTCCCTTATAATTATCCATTGTGGAATAAACGTGGAAACCGTTTTAAATACTGTACTTCATAAGTAAATAAAGAAATTATTTAAATATTTTTTCGAGTAAAGAATCGGCGTATATGACTAATATTATTCTCAAAAAAGGTATTGTTTCCTAGCTTTCCGTATTCCAGTTGAAGGATGTGATGAACAAACATGTTATATATCTAATCGACGCTGTATTGAGAAAACACACCTTAACAACTCGATAACTGACCCTATCCTACGATACGCTCTCTCACCTTCTAGTAAACAGCCAGCTCTGCAGTATATATGTCAGTAGCCTTTTTGCAAAGCCATTAAATTGCTCCTCAGTGTATGACTTTTGCCCTCGTCAGCTCCCAGTTTCTTGACAACCACTACGGCACTCAAAATAATTCGCGAAGCTCCTCATTCGACGCGCATCTGCCGGAAGTGGCTCCATCTCGTTGCCGATCATTTCTTGATTGAAACTTGGCGAATTTCCATTTCCATTTGGACGTCGAACATTGCCGCGACGGGCGGAAAATTACGCTATCGAGGTTCGAGTTGCCAAACTGGCGCGCAGCGATCTAAAGGTGATCAGCCAACTTGGTAAAAAGTGTGCGCCAGAAAACTGGAACTCGAGGCACTCCCCCTGGCCATTTAGCGAAGTCTCCCTCGCTTCTGCAGTGTTCACCGACTTTTTAGGCGCTTCTCTGAATGTTAAATCGCAGGAAAGTGTGTCGACTTCGGGGTGAGGCAGATGAGTAAATCTCAACTGAGGTTCTTGCAATTTCACGTTATCGCCGGACTCATTTCTGAAGAGCTTCTTCTTGTACCACCTGTTTACTTCCTAGAATAAGAACGTATTAAATTTTAATCAGTAGTCAGACTTGTTTTGAGTAGCTCGAAAACCTCAGCTCTGAACCAAAAGTTTCAATTTGCAGTCGGGCCGTCTGGTCAATGCTCATATTTTGAGAAGCTGTGTAGGATATAAATCGGAGTGTGCAGACTTGGCTGAAATTAATTGAAAATATGTTCTGACGCCACGCAAGCAGAAAAAAATGTCGTCTATATCAAGATACGTTTTGTCCATGTACTTTTTGCATTTACAATTGGCACTTTGTAAATTAGGAAACAGGTGCACGAACGAGAGACGTGAACATTGACCAACACTTCAACACACGCGCGTTGTCGCACAGGTGCTCATTACGCCTCAACACACACGCACGTTGTCGCACAGGTGCTCATTACACCTCAACACATACGCACGTTGTCGCACAGGTGCTCATTACACCTCAACACACACGCACGTTGTCGCACAGGTGCTCCTTGCACCTCAACACACACGCACGTTGTCGCACAGGTGCTCATTACACCTCAACACACACGCACGTTGTCGCACAGGTGCTCATTACACCTCAACACATACGCACGTTGTCGCACAGGTGCTCATTACACCTCAACACACACGCACGTTGTCGCACAGGTGCTCATTGCACCTCAACACACACGCACGTTGTCGCACAGGTGCTCATTACACCTCAACACACACGCACGTTGTCGCACAGGTGCTCATTGCACCTCAACACACATGCACGTTGTCGCACAGGTGCTCATTACACCTCAACACACACGCACGTTGTCGCACAGGTGCTCATTGCACCTCAACACACACGCACGTTGTCGCACAGGTGCTCATTACACCTCAACACATACGCACGTTGTCGCACAGGTGCTCATTGCACCTCAACACACATGCACGTTGTCGCACAGGTGCTCATTACACCTCAACACACACGCACGTTGTCGCACAGGTGCTCATTACACCTCAACACACACGCACGTTGTCGCACAGGTGCTCATTACACCTCAACACACATGCACGTTGTCGCACAGGTGCTCATTGCACCTCAACACACATGCACGTTGTCGCACAGGTGCTCATTACACCTCAACACACACGCACGTTGTCGCACAGGTGCTCATTACACCTCAACATATACGCACGTTGTCGCACAGGTGCTCATTACACCTCAACACACACGCACGTTGTCGCACAGGTGCTCATTGCACCTTAACACACATGCACGTTGTCGCACAGGTGCTCATTACACCTCAACACATACGCACGTTGTCGCACAGGTGCTCATTACGCCTCAACACATACGCACGTTGTCGCACAGGTGCTCATTGCACCTCAACACACACGCACGTTGTCGCACAGGTGCTCATTACACCTCAACACACATGCACGTTGTCGCACAGGTGCTCATTGCACCTCAACACACATGCACGTTGTCGCACAGGTGCTCATTGCACCTCAACACACACGCACGTTGTCGCACAGGTGCTCATTGCACCTCAACACACATGCACGTTGTCGCACAGGTGCTCATTGCACCTCAACACACATGCACGTTGTCGCACAGGTGTTCATTGCACCTCAACACACATGCACGTTGTCGCACAGGTGCTCATTGCACCTCAACACACATGCACGTTGTCGCACAGGTGCTCATTACACCTCAACACACATGCACGTTGTCGCACAGGTGCTCATTACGCCTCAACACACATGCACGTTGTCGCACAGGTGCTCATTGCACCTCAACACACATGCACGTTGTCGCACAGGTGCTCATTACACCTCAACACACATGCACGTTGTCGCACAGGTGCTCATTACGCCTCAACACACATGCACGTTGTCGCACAGGTGCTCATTGCACCTCAACACACATGCACGTTGTCGCACAGGTGCTCATTGCACCTCAACACACATGCACGTTGTCGCACAGGTGCTCATTACACCTCAACACACATGCACGTTGTCGCACAGGTGCTCATTACGCCTCAACACACATGCACGTTGTCGCACAGGTGCTCATTACACCTCAACACACATGCACGTTGTCGCACAGGTGCTCATTGCACCTCAACACACATGCACGTTGTCGCACAGGTGCTCATTGCACCTCAACACACATGCACGTTGTCGCACAGGTGCTCATTGCACCTCAACACACATGCACGTTGTCGCACAGGTGCTCATTACACCTCAACACACATGCACGTTGTCGCACAGGTGCTCATTGCACCTCAACACACATGCACGTTGTCGCACAGGTGCTCATTACGCCTCAACACACATGCACGTTGTCGCACAGGTGCTCATTGCACCTCAACACACATGCACGTTGTCGCACAGGTGCTCATTACACCTCAACACACATGCACGTTGTCGCACAGGTGCTCATTACGCCTCAACACACATGCACGTTGTCGCACAGGTGCTCATTGCACCTCAACACACATGCACGTTGTCGCACAGGTGCTCATTACACCTCAACACACATGCACGTTGTCGCACAGGTGCTCATTACGCCTCAACACACATGCACGTTGTCGCACAGGTGCTCATTGCACCTCAACACACATGCACGTTGTCGCACAGGTGCTCATTACGCCTCAACACACATGCACGTTGTCGCACAGGTGCTCATTGCACCTCAACACACATGCACGTTGTCGCACAGGTGCTCATTACACCTCAACACACATGCACGTTGTCGCACAGGTGCTCATTACGCCTCAACACACATGCACGTTGTCGCACAGGTGCTCATTGCACCTCAACACACACGCACGTTGTCGCACAGGTGCTCATTACACCTCAACACACATGCACATTGTCGCACAGGTGCTCCTTGCACCTCAACACACACGCGCGTTGCCGTAGAGGTACTGAACAAAGCACGTCAGCGCTGTGACGTCACCCAAGTCCGCCGAAGCAAGCGTGATCACGCGCTTTTGCGCTTTTCGAAAATGCTATACATTCTTTAAATCTACATTTTCGGGCGATTCTATTTGCTTACTATTTCTATTAAGCTTATTATTATTATTTGTTTTAAACATCGTTGAAAATTTCGTGTTTTTTCTCAGCAAGCTCACCGCGTGGACGGAAGATGAGAAATAATAACCATCACTCTAACATTCGTCAATTTTCACGCATCGACGCCAGTAAATTCGTTTTCATCTATAGCATCCGCAGAAAGCCTTCAAAATTCATGGTCATTTTAGCACAAAATCGATCACAATTTAGGGAAGGAAGCCCTGGAAATACTTTCCGGAACCTCGACTTCTCGGAATAATTACAGGACGCGTTAGACTTGCTCCTTCAATACGCAAATGTACCGAGCTATTCCAGGCGTATTTCCCTCCTCACTAACAGCTGCTGTTACCTTCTGCTCTTTCGATATTATATGGTGATGTACTTATCCATTCACGTGTTATTTGGGCTATGCTGCGCTACACATCAACGGACGTCGGTGAAAATTTCATCCGATATTTGAGCAGTATTTCGGCTCCGTAAAAAAGGATATTTTTAGCCTTTATTAAAGCAGATGAAGAAACATACTGTTGATTTCTGCGGTATTCTTGCAGGGAACACATTTCAATTACAGCAATGCTCGTCATGTATCATGTAATTCGTAAATATTATGTCAATGTTAACACTTTGACTACAACGTGAGCCACCGGTGGTCACAGAGGGAAATTTGATAGTGTTGTTCACCGACCAGTGGTCACAAACTTAATTTTCAGAAATACTCATTCAAAACTAAACGAAGATAAAATTCAGTTAATATTTGCTGTTTTCAACATTGCTAACTACACATCACTTTAAATATTAGTAACACAGTAAACTTTAGTTTTACCTGCCGCAGTCAAAGTGTTAGAATACTGAATATTTATGCAATGAAGCAGGTGAGGCTTAATTTGGAGCGGTGTGTAAAACCAAGAGGATTCACTCACCACCAGTTGCTTGACATGAACTCGTGGCCAGCGTGTCAAATTATTTCTGATTGCAGTCTCCATTTGTTGCTCTATTTATGCTCTTTTCCTGTCTGACTAAACTCCTTCTCAATGAGACTGTAAATTAAATTCAATACTAGGTAAAACACATTCGCCGTGTGTAAACTTTTTCGTGTTTCAGCCACTTCACATTCGTGCCTGCACTTCACATTCGTGCCTGCACTTTGCAATCGTGTCTGCACTTTGCAATCGTGTCTGCACTTTGCAATCGTGTCTGCACTTTGCAATCGTGTCTGCACTTTGCAATCGTGTCTGCACTTTGCAATCGTGTCTGCACTTCACATTCGTGCCTGCACTTTGCAATCGTGTCTGCACTTTGCAATCGTGTCTGCACTTCACATTCGTGCCTGCACTTCACATTCGTGCCTGCACTTTGCAATCGTGCCTGCACTTTGCAATCGTGCCTGCACTTTGCAATCGTGCCTGCACTTTGCAATCGTGCCTGCACTTTGCAATCGTGCCTGCACTTTGCAATCGTGCCTGCACTTTGCAATCGTGCCTGCACTTTGCAATCGTGCCTGCACTTTGCAATCGTGTCTGCACTTTGCAATCGTGCCTGCACTTTGCAATCGTGTCTGCACTTTGCAATCGTGTCTGCACTTTGCAATCGTGTCTGCACTTCACATTCGTGCCTGCACTTTGCAATCGTGTCTGCACTTTGCAATCGTGTCTGCACTTCACATTCGTGCCTGCACTTCACATTCGTGCCTGCACTTTGCAATCGTGCCTGCACTTTGCAATCGTGTCTGCACTTCACATTCGTGCCTGCACTTTGCAATCGTGTCTGCACTTCACATTCGTGCCTGCACTTCACATTCGTGCCTGCACTTTGCAATCGTGTCTGCACTTCACATTCGTGCCTGCACTTTGCAATCGTGCCTGCACTTTGCAATCGTGTCTGCACTTCACATTCGTGCCTGCACTTTACAACCGTGTCTGCACTTCACATTCGTGCCTGCACTTCACATTCGTGCCTGCACTTTGCAATCGTGTCTGCACTTCACATTCGTGCCTGCACTTTGCAATCGTGTCTGCACTTCACATTCGTGCCTGCACTTTGCAATCGTGTCTGCACTTCACATTCGTGCCTGCACTTCACATTCGTGCCTGCACTTTGCAATCGTGTCTGCACTTCACATTCGTGCCTGCACTTCACATTCGTGCCTGCACTTTGCAATCGTGTCTGCACTTCACATTCGTGCCTGCACTTCACATTCGTGCCTGCACTTCACATTCGTCCCTGCACTTCACATTCGTGCCTGCACTTCCCATTCGCGCCTGCACTTCACATTCGTGCCTGCACTTCATATTCGTGCCTGCACTTCACATTCGTGCGAGCACTTCACATTCGTGCCTGCACTTCACATTCGTGCCTGCACTTCACATTCGTGCCTGCACTTAACATTCGCGCCTGCACTTCACATTCGTGCCTGCACTTCACATTCGTGCCTGCACTTCATATTCGTGCCTGCACTTTACAATCGTGTCTGCACTTCACATTCGTGCCTGCACTTCACATTCGTGCCTGCACTTCCCAATCGTGCCTGCACTTCACATTCGTGCCTGCACTTCACGTTCGTGCCTGCACTTCATATTCGTGCGAGCACTTCACATTCGTGCATGCACTTCACATTCGTGCGAGCACTTCACATTCGTGCCTGCAATTCACATTCGTGCCTGCACTTCACATTCGTGCGAGCACTTCACATTCGTGACAGCACTTCACATTCGTGTGAGCACTTCACATTCGTGCCTGCACTTCACATTCGTGCCTGCACTTCACATTCGTGCCTGCACTTCACATTCGTGCCTGCACTTCACATTCGTGCCTGCACTTCACATTCGTGCCTGCACTTTACAATCGTGTCTGCACTTCACATTCGTGCCTGCACTTCACATTCGTGCCTGCACTTCACATTCGTGCCTGCACTTAACATTCGTGCCTGCACTTTACAACCGTGTCTGCACTTCACATTCGTGCCTGCACTTCACATTCGTGCCTGCACTTCACATTCGTGCCTGCACTTCACATTCGTGCCTGCACTTCCCAATCGTGCAGTAACATCTCATTTGTACCTACATTAGTGCCAGCGGTTCACATTCGTAGACACATTCGTGTCCTCTACAGTTTCGTCGATGGGAAGGTCATTTGTTTTCTATCTTCAATTATAAATGAAAACTATAAGACGCCTAAACGAATGAAAGTTTTTCAGTCCCTACAAGCGGGTGTGGCTTTTTATTTCGTTTGTTCCAAAATGCAATGAATTTTTAGTTCAAATTCCTAGAGAAATGAGACTCAAATTAACGGTGATTGTGCGTATTTCATGGATAGCGTACTTTTAGCTTCTAGTTTAGCTCGGTATGAGACGGGATGTCCGTCATCAGTACTTGTTTGTAGATAAAATGCGATAATATTTGTTGCGTTACTTACGCAGTTTCAGGAGGAAATACTTTGGTCTCAAATTTTCCCCTAAATTCCACGACTGTGACATAACTGCTGTGGCACACTTCGCATTCGGTGGAAACATTTGTTCCATCTCGACACGCGGGTAAAAACAAGACTTAACTGGAATTCGATGTGTGCATTGTGCCGGAGTAGACCGATATTTTGTGGGTCGTGTGATTCAAGGTTCTGCCATATCCATTTGCTTTCAAATTTGTAATATTTTCTGCCTTATCCGACACCCTAGCAGCAATATTGGTTTTGTTTAACAGTTTGAACAGACTTTTTGAAGGGATTTCAGCTGGCTGTACAAAAAGCTAATGAAAAACTCACTACAATTGAAGTGCGGTTGCAGGATTTTATGCAAGAAGTTTGGGTTTTCTGGAGGAGTTCTCTTTGCTGAATTTTTGCTTTAAATTGACTAGTGTCTTTCTGAAGACTAGGAAATGCGTATAGAAAAGTTTGACCTTCCGTTCTTAAAGACATACTAGAATAATCTGTGGAGGTCTACATGATGAAAAGAAATATATACTTATTCGTTTCTCTTAATTAAATTCAGATATGATATGTGTAATGAATATTATGAAATATTAATATATTTCTTTGCATTAATTAAATTTAGAAACATTCTGTGAACCTTGACGTAAGCATAATTCCGTACATTCTTCTCAGTATGTAATTTTTTTTAGCTTCAGTTTCATGAGTGCAGACTTTCGATGCAAAAACACCCGACGAAAAGCCAAAAAAAAAAATTCTAGCACATCTGGTCTTCACTCCCTAATATCCATTGAAATGTAGATTTTGTTTAGTATGACGTTTGTGAGGAGATAATTCTTTGAATCTCGGAGACCAAAATCATGTGTTTTCCCACATGAATTTATGTATGCAGCTTCTAGAACTGCCCGCGGAAAACTGCCCTCGATGCAATTGTGTGCTGACAACTTCCCGTGGGACAATTGACCACCACTTCTCTGCTGAACAATTGTCTCAGTTTTGATTGCTTGTTTGTTTCGTTTCTTCCTAAACTAACCTTTCGTAACCCAGCCTTACATAATTTGCCATCAACGAACTTAGCCTGACATCACCTGAGCTAACCTAGTCTAACCTAACCTTTACCAGCCTAACCTAACGTTTCCTAGCCCAACCTGTCTTAGCCTAACATTTCCTAGCCTCGGCTTAGTTAACAATTGAAGCTTTTATTATTTACGGGTCGAAATTTTTGGCCTGTGAAGGTGTTTGAGCTCATCATTAAAAAGTCAAAATTGTAGTGTAAGTTTTAATAAAAATAGTTCAGTAAGGTATGATTCTAATCCAATATCTGCAAAGCTCAACCCAAATTTCATCCCTTAAGTTTAGCAGAGAGCAGTTTGTCTGCAGCTGCCAGGGCCAGTACAGATTCTTTTCTTCTTTATAAAATTAAACTTGTTAAATCTAATTTGGGAATCTATCCATTTTCTATCTTCTATTTCTTCGACTTATCATGGGGTTACTCTCATAATAACTTCCTTTATGTTGGACACCTTATGAACATGCTTGAGCAGCAGCCTATCTAGAGCTGGACTCTGTAAGGACAATCGCGCGCTAAACTGTCATGGCGGTCGTCTAATGGCAGCCGGAAATTTCCCCGAGTTCGATGGATAGATGGGTAGATTTCGAGTTTTGCTTCACTGAATACATGACTATTTTTATCAGTTAATGAGTAAATATATAACTGATAATTTGAAATAATTAATCATTAATAATACACATAACTAATATGTCGTTAATAATTATTATAATTTGTACATATATATACACAAATTATTACATAATTTGTACATATGAATCTAATAATTTGAAATAATTGAGCTCCTCCAAGCAACGGAAGTTATTCTAGAGTGTTTTCCACCATTTACACTCGAAGACTTTGTGGACTGTGTTGTTTTACTTACTCATGAAATTAGACCAGTTATTTTCGGGCGGTAAACTATTTGAAAAAATCCTCTAGCGTAATGAAATTAACTGAACCCCGAAATTGAATGTTAGTCACCGCGCATTTTCGTCACAAACTTTAAAGAAATATTATAATTCACAACGCACAAGCCAGAGGTAAATCAAAACTTGCGATAAAGCTGAGAGATGATTTTGGCGCAGTGAGGAGTTTGTATGAAAATGTTATTGGACTAGACTTGTTCAGTGCCAATATTTTCATACTACATATATTATGACACGCCATTTGGTGAACTTTCCCATCCTTGATGTAAACAACAAAGTTAAGTTACGTTCAAGATGTGTGCAATTTAACAATTGCCTGGAAGATATTTTAAATTAAGAAAAAAAAGACTCATCACCCGAAATTATGAAAATTTTTAGTATTATTTAAGAAAGAGTTATCCAGAATGTGAAACGTGGGTAAGTAGATGATGCAAAACATGGGTTAGTAGATGATGCAAAACATGGGTTAGTAGATGATGCAAAACATGGGTTAGTAGATGATGCAAAACATGGGTTAGTAGATGAGGCAAAACATGGGTTAGTAGATGATGCAAAACATGGGTTAGTAGATGATGCAAAACATGGGTTAGTAGATGATGCAAAACATGGGTTAGTAGATGATGCAAAACATGGGTTAGTAGATGATGCAAAACATGGGTTAGTAGATGATGCAAAACATGGGTTAGTAGATGATGCAAAACATGGGTTAGTAGATGATGCAAAACATGGGTTAGTAGATGATGCAAAACATGGGTTAGTAGATGATGCAAAACATGGGTTAGTAGATGATGCTAAGCATGGGTTGGTAGATGATGCAAAACATGGGTTAGTATGTGGGGAAATACTTCACTCGGGGAAATTTGGGAAATACTTTATTCGAAGAAGTATGAAAATTTGGGAAATATCTTATTTCAGGAGATAATTCACCTTTGTTGGGAAATACTTTACTCGGGGAAATTTGGGAAATACTTTATTTGAGGAAAGACTTCACTTCAAAATACTTTACTTGGGGAAATACAATATCTTGTTGAGCCAGGGACAGTGGACAGGATGTTGTAACCGCAGAACTCTACAAGAACGGCGTTGTTCTCAGGTTTCGACATGAGTCTGGCTATAAATATGTCGAGCTCAAGTGGGTAGCGTTCGACGAGAGAGCTGGCGCAGGCGTACACATAAACACACAAAACACATTTAGGCAACACAACACAAGACACACACAACACAAGCACACAACACACATGCGTTGCGTGGGAACGCCCGGACGAGGCAGCTTCGAAGGGGAACACATCCCGCCGGCCAATCAGCGCTCTGGATCGAATCAGGCGCATGGGTGTGGCAGAGAACGCACCAATTACATTTCGGCAACCCGAAGCAGGCAAGATTTCCACCAATCCTAAGGGAAACACGTAATCTTTGCTTGGAAGAAGCTCAAAATGTTTGGGAGGGTTCGAGAAGAGTCTGGAAAAGAAAACAAGCGAGAGTATATAAGCGGCGAACAAGTACATTAGGGAGGGGATTTTTGGGAACGCACGTGAGATACTGCGTACGACATCTGAGGGTAGACCACACCGCAGGCCGGCCGCGCCGGCTGGCCTTCTTCTACCAAACTGCAATTTGAAAATACAAGAAACTATAAACCAGCCTCGCATCGGTGATCGTCATGAATAAACAACGTCGGAGTCTGCAACGATAACACAAGTCGTAAGTCCTGCACGGTCGAGCGCCTGGCACTCGGAGCATCTGAGATCTTAAGCGCCGGTCTACGACTGCGATGGAGCACGTAATCAGGAGACACGGAAGTACCACCGACATCAAATTCCGCTTGATACGCAACAACGTCGGAGTCTGCAACGATAACACAAGTCGTAAGTCCTGCACGGTCGAGCGCCTGGCACTCGGAGCATCTGAGATCTTAAGCGCCGGTCTACGACTGCGATGGAGCACGTAATCAGGAGACACGGAAGTACCACCGACATCAAATTCCGCTTGATACGCAACAACGTCGGAGTCTGCAACGATAACACGAGTCGCGATGGGCGAGCGCCTGGTACTCGGAGCATCTGAGATCTTGAACGCCGGTATACGACTACGATGGAGCAGCCGTGACAAGTGAGCCTGATGGCGGTTAATCTTCAAAAGTGACGGAAAGAAATGTAGGGTGGTGCCGGAAAATAACCGCCGAAGAGTTAAAATGTATATTATTGAGAAGTTTGGAAAGAGTGATCCACAGTTAAATTAGAGTGCAAAGTAGTTCACGGAACGCGGCATTCAAAGCGGCGCGCAATGCATAAATATGGATTTGTGTTTCCTACTGTGGTGGTGTGCTCTTGGCAAGGAGGATGTGTTTCGGTCACAAAGCAAGAGTTAGAGGGGACGTGACCCGAAGCGTTTATTAAAATTTGAACAACTTGTGGTAAGCAAAGTTCTTTGATTTTATATTGCATTATTCCAAATGTTTCGTGTTCATGCTAGCCCCTTCACCGACTATGGTTCCTGATTTTGTGCACAGTGCGGAAAGTTATTTTGCCGTAATCCTGTAATTGTTGTGCTAGCGTTCATTGTAACAAGGAGAGTAGATTTCTCGTTCTTTGTGTGGCTCATTACGTTGCTCATGTTAACGCGTTCATCTTGTGCTCATGTTGGCCCAGTCATGCCGCCAGGAAGCGTGCACAAAGCACGATTTATGGCAGTCATCGGCCTAGACAGCCAAGGTGTGGTTTCTTCATTGTGTCGTGTGGGATTGCCATGTCGTTAAATTCATGCGCTTGTTGCTATAACATTTCCCTGTGCTTTAATCATTGCATTGAAATAATTTGTGTGTCCTATTCAAATCCACGTGTTTCCAAATAAAGTCATGTAAAGCTTAATAACTCTTTTATTCTCCATGTCTGGTATGCAGGTGTACGCAAGCATAAAGGATAATACTATAACATGTTTGGGGGTTGAGACTCCCCCTGCGTGCGTGATTAGTAAACCCTTTTCACGTATCGCGACAGGATAAATATATTGATTGCGTACTGTCTGTATATTGGCATGGAGAATTTTCTTTAATCATTTTCAGTTGCTTTAAAATTTTTTTTACATAAATTTTATAACGGTCCCTCAAGAAAGAATTCAAATAATGTTCCAGTCGTTTGCAAGAATTTGTCCGGCATAGTGTTTCGCTTGCTCTTTGTAGTTTCATTCCTTTAAATAACAAGCAGTGGAGCACAGCCGAGAGTTGTGGCTGTGAGTCTTTCCTTGAGGAACTGCCGTTCCGCAGTGATAATTGCCTACTATTGAGCTGGAGTCGTAAATGCATCGGAATGTAGGGCTCAGCTACAGTACCGCAGATCGCTTGGCTCCAAATTAGGCACCAGAAGTGCGCTTACTGAGGCAAGTGAATTGGAGTAGTGCTGGGCCATTGAAACTTTCTTAACATGATGAAAGATTCAAGTATCAATGTTGAATTCTTGGCTCAAATTTGTCATGACAGTGAGTGTGTCAGTTAAATGATTCTTTTATTGAATGATTTTATTTCTTGGACTTGCAAAACCATCACAGTCTTGTCAAATGCTGAAGTGAGTCATAATAACAAAAATTTTCATTCTTCAGGGGAAAATTCTAATTGTCCTGTGCAAGCGTACTGTCTGTATATCAGCTTGGAAATTTAAAGGAATTCATTTTCAGTTGTCCAAAAATTTCTGTTTCTTTTAATTCAGTCAAACAGTCGCTCGATAATTAAGCAGAATTTTCTGCAAGTACAAACACCCCGTGTCATTTCGTGGACATTCCAATTTTTGGAGTAAAATTCTAACGTAGAGCGGTGCCGTCGCCTGCACCGGGCGTGCTGTATACCGATGCCTACCGCCGATCGCGCTGTTGGAGGACGGAGTAATAAAATTTGAGATTCTGGGAGCTGCAGTCGAACCATTTTCTGAGCGCCTAATTTGAAGTGTACTTGACTGAGTGTAATCCATGTCCATTAATTTTCGAAATGTTATGAGGAATTGATATTTTCCGGAATCTTTGCTCATTTTTTTGTGCCGCTAAGGTGATCTAGTTAATATTGTCTGAGTGAATAGTGCATCAAATACTTACGCTATTTTCTTGACAGTGTGTTCGATAAAAAATTTTTTTTTGAGTGCTGAATTTTTGGTTGAATTTTCTATAATCTGTACCATTATTAGGTTTAACTGAATTTAGGTGTGCAGCGATGGCTCTGGAAACTAACGCCGTAATTTTAGCAGACAACGCCTTATCTCAAATGAATCTTTGAAACAAGTTTACATTTTCTGGGCTTTGAGACATTTAGTAATTAATCCAGTTGGAATTTTCATTTTTAATGATACCTTACTCAAAATAATTTGCAGAATTTTTTGGCCTCGTGTGTGTCAAGCTTCTACAATCAGCTTTAGCAACATGATTAACATTGGATTCGAAAGCATTGGAGCATTTAATTTGTAATAATTAAAATATGCTGAAATTAAATTGAATGTTTCCAGGACATGTCGATCCATTACAGTGTACTGACTGACATGTTGAGAGCAGCATGATCCACAGTTTCATTGATTAAAATCCGAGTGTTTAGTTGTGATGATAAAAAAAACTGTTGAATGAATTAAGTGACGGTGCTGAGGATAAAAGTTAAATGTAGTGTTTTAAAGTAAGTGATGATTTCAACGGTGCTGCGAATTCAGTTCGTAGGCTAATTTTATTTGCTTTGATATAAATGACGCCTCTGCTCGTGTGTTAAGTAAAGTAAAATTCGTCATTCTTTTCTATTCACAAGATCATTATGGCAAGCTCCAGTACATCAGAGTGAGAATTTGAATAATTGCTTCAATAATAATACACTAAAATCATTAAATATTTTGGGTGATTTTTCCCATGTGCCAAGTATACAATCCATTTCGACACTGACATAAGTCAATCAATACCTTTATATCAAAATTCACTGAGCATAAAAATTTTGCTTCCTTAACTTTTATAAATTCATGATGTTTGAAAATTTCCTTTTGATGTGAATTCGACGGTAGAGCGTAGTAATTTAAGATTATTCAATCCTAGCTGCCTTCAGGTAGGAAGGAATTTTTATTATATTAAGTGTCTGTAGATTTTAAAGGTAAACACGTGGATTAAATGCAATTTTTTTTGTAGTCTAAACGGTTAAATGTCGCCGATAAAATAATTTTTCTCTATCAGTTTGAGCGCGTATTGAATTTTGAGCTCGCATTTTTGTTTAAATCGTTGATTGCCCAGAATAGGAACTTTCAAGTTGATGCTCACCATGATGAATTGAAACTTTTAATAATTTTGTTCACACTGGAATATACCACCCAATTGGAGTTTGTTCCTAAGGAGTTAATGAAAATTAAAGAGGAGATTTGCTGTATCAAGGAGGATTTTTGCTGTATCAAAGTGAGAATTTCATGAAGTCAGCTACAATACTCGATATATAAATTTCGTGTTTGAAGTTGCAAGCGTAATGCATTTAATATTTTTATAAACTCTTAAATGATGCTGTCCATTCTCGTCGGTAATTCAAACTGAATTATTGTGTGACACTGAGAGTGTGTTCTTGCTTAGGCAAAGTTAACGAGTTAGCTTCACGGAAATATGAGCGTTTCACATTGTCGGAAATGTACAATATTCCATATGGAGACTTTATTTTCTGTTAGATGGATTTAATACAGCGTGAGAATAGAAATGAAAGGCATTGCAGTGAATACATGGAATTTATCTTAACGATTCGGATCAGCGTGACAGTCTGCGGTGCAGCGAAGCTATGTATTTTTATTGTTGTACCAAGCCGAGGCAGTAAAATAATTCTCTTGTGCGTCAAGTTAGGTGTGGTATTACGTGAGGTTATAATGTAGGATTTGAAAGTAGGAAATGTCTGAGAGAGTATGATCAGTAACATGGATTTATAAATGTGTCGTATCAAAAATGACGAGTTATCTGAGTCAAACTGGTGAAGGTGTCAGTGCCGTTGTGTGGGAATTTCTTGATCACTCTTTCCCCATAATGTTGTTGACGCTGACGCTGGTAATTCTCAAACATCATTGGTATACGTCATTAATTTCATTTTTTGTTCATTGTCATGTAGGCATGATAATCATTAGGGTGATAATTCCCTTAATGCGTTGTTTAACGACGTTAGTGAAACTTTGAAACAGAAAGAATATATACAAATCGTATGTACGAACGATGTCGTAGAGCAACGTGGAATCATTTAAATGTGCTGCACTGACTCTGGGGCTGAGAATCGGATAAAATTTTTGTGTCATGTCTATTTTTGCATTTTTTTGTATGTCGGCATTGTTAGAATGTCGGATCGCTAGAAAAGCCTTCGCGGCCGAGTATAACATAAAGTCCGATGAGCTGATAGTGCCCAATGTATGTGCAATTTTTTTCTTGTGTGTCGGTGTTGGCATAATGTCTGATCGTTAGAAAAGCCTTCGCGGCAGAGTATAACGTAAAGTTAGACGCCTTGACAATACCCAATGTATATCTGTTTTTTTTTTATTGGTGCGGATGCGGGAATTCGACCTGCCTGGTGATTTTCCTGCTCTTTCGTACATCATGTGTAATAATGTTCATATAGTCTTGTGAGGTGATTTGACCGATTAGTAACACCGTCGAACGAATTTTGGCTTTGTCTAGAGTTGGTTGAGGATACCGGAAATTAAATATTTTATGTATGTATGTAGGAATTCTTCGCGTAGCTCACGTCCGCCTCACTCAAGGCAGATTTGAAGGAAACCGAGGAAACATTCTTACGTTGATCGACCATGTAATGCGCTGTCTCTCGATTACCAAGTAACCATGTTAGACAATCAAACGCGTATATACGGAAGGAGATCATTAGCAATTTAACGCGAACCTCAGGGGTTAATATGTCATGCTAGGCGACGAGCGGACTGAGAACCAAAACCTGAAGATCTTCGCAAATAAATGTGCTTCATTTTCTACAATTGTGATGAAAGAGCTGATGAGCTCCTACGTGGGAGCCCAACGCGTATTGACGCAGTAATCTACAGGATTTGTCCGCGATTTGACGCAACGAGGATCTACGGAATTTTCCACGAGTTCACGCATGGAAAGGCTTCAGTAACTTCGATTCTCAGCAGGGGGCCCTCCCCAGGATCAGTAGCAAGCCAGGATCAGTAGCAAGCCAGGATCAGTAGCAAGCCCAGGATCAGTAGCAAGCCAGGATCAGTAGCAAGCCAGGATCAGTAGCAAGCCGAGGATCAGTAGCAAGCCGAGGAGCAGCAAGTCACAGGAACAACAACAACAAGCTGTAACTAGGCGCGCAGGAGGAGCAACAGCAAGTTTTTGTTGCAAGAAAAACGTCTACTTTGAATCACAGGATGAAATGATAATTATGAGAAAAAAAACTTGAGGCTGAAAATCACCTCCATTCTTGAGATTGTGTTTTTGGGTGGATTGCAACCGAGAAAGCTGAAAGGATGTCTCTGCTTGTAAGAAATTCGCCGATTTCTCGATCTCTAATTTATGTGTTTATCTATGTCGATGAATTTGCCGAGAGCAATTCGAGAATAATATGTCGTGTGTGTTTTATTTGATGCGTGTAAGTTGTCGGATATGTGCGGTATCTTTACTGTGTTCTTTGCTATTTGCGTACTACAATAATGTGTGTAAGAGATGCGTTTCAATTATTTAGTGTGTGTCAGGTATTAATGAACTTTTTATAAATGCGTCAACATCGGCGTAAATCATGAGGTGATATGTAGGGATATTTTGATGTCGGGAAGAGCGAGGGGATTGAATAAGGGGGGGGCGAATATTTTCTAAATTTTTAACGTAAAGGGTAAGTCACGGTTATAATTGAAATTAACGGATGAAAATTTGCACCAACTTTGCAAGTTGGCACAAATTTTTCTGGGGCGAAGCGGGTATTGTGGGGAAATACTTCACTCGGGGAAATTTGGGAAATACTTTATTCGAAGAAGTATGAAAATTTGGGAAATATCTTATTTCAGGAGATAATTCACCTTTGTTGGGAAATACTTTACTCGGGGAAATTTGGGAAATACTTTATTTGAGGAAAGACTTCACTTCAAAATACTTTACTTGGGGAAATACAATATCTTGTTGAGCCAGGGACAGTGGACAGGATGTTGTAACCGCAGAACTCTACAAGAACGGCGTTGTTCTCAGGTTTCGACATGAGTCTGGCTATAAATATATCGAGCTCAAGTGGGTAGCGTTCGACGAGAGAGCTGGCGCAGGCGTACACATAAACACACAAAACACATTTAGGCAACACAACACAAGACACACACAACACAAGCACACAACACACATGCGTTGCGTGGGAACGCCCGGACGAGGCAGCTTCGAAGGGGAACACATCCCGCCGGCCAATCAGCGCTCTGGATCGAATCAGGCGCATGGGTGTGGCAGAGAACGCACCAATTACATTTCGGCAACCCGAAGCAGGCAAGATTTCCACCAATCCTAAGGGAAACACGTAATCTTTGCTTGGAAGAAGCTCAAAATGTTTGGGAGGGTTCGAGAAGAGTCTGGAAAAGAAAACAAGCGAGAGTATATAAGCGGCGAACAAGTACATTAGGGAGGGGATTTTTGGGAACGCACGTGAGATACTGCGTACGACATCTGAGGGTAGACCACACCGCAGGCCGGCCGCGCCGGCTGGCCTTCTTCTACCAAACTGCAATTTGAAAATACAAGAAACTATAAACCAGCCTCGCATCGGTGATCGTCATGAATAAACAACGTCGGAGTCTGCAACGATAACACAAGTCGTAAGTCCTGCACGGTCGAGCGCCTGGCACTCGGAGCATCTGAGATCTTAAGCGCCGGTCTACGACTGCGATGGAGCACGTAATCAGGAGACACGGAAGTACCACCGACATCAAATTCCGCTTGATACGCAACAACGTCGGAGTCTGCAACGATAACACAAGTCGTAAGTCCTGCACGGTCGAGCGCCTGGCACTCGGAGCATCTGAGATCTTAAGCGCCGGTCTACGACTGCGATGGAGCACGTAATCAGGAGACACGGAAGTACCACCGACATCAAATTCCGCTTGATACGCAACAACGTCGGAGTCTGCAACGATAACACGAGTCGCGATGGGCGAGCGCCTGGTACTCGGAGCATCTGAGATCTTGAACGCCGGTATACGACTACGATGGAGCAGCCGTGACAAGTGAGCCTGATGGCGGTTAATCTTCAAAAGTGACGGAAAGAAATGTAGGGTGGTGCCGGAAAATAACCGCCGAAGAGTTAAAATGTATATTATTGAGAAGTTTGGAAAGAGTGATCCACAGTTAAATTAGAGTGCAAAGTAGTTCACGGAACGCGGCATTCAAAGCGGCGCGCAATGCATAAATATGGATTTGTGTTTCCTACTGTGGTGGTGTGCTCTTGGCAAGGAGGATGTGTTTCGGTCACAAAGCAAGAGTTAGAGGGGACGTGACCCGAAGCGTTTATTAAAATTTGAACAACTTGTGGTAAGCAAAGTTCTTTGATTTTATATTGCATTATTCCAAATGTTTCGTGTTCATGCTAGCCCCTTCACCGACTATGGTTCCTGATTTTGTGCACAGTGCGGAAAGTTATTTTGCCGTAATCCTGTAATTGTTGTGCTAGCGTTCATTGTAACAAGGAGAGTAGATTTCTCGTTCTTTGTGTGGCTCATTACGTTGCTCATGTTAACGCGTTCATCTTGTGCTCATGTTGGCCCAGTCATGCCGCCAGGAAGCGTGCACAAAGCACGATTTATGGCAGTCATCGGCCTAGACAGCCAAGGTGTGGTTTCTTCATTGTGTCGTGTGGGATTGCCATGTCGTTAAATTCATGCGCTTGTTGCTATAACATTTCCCTGTGCTTTAATCATTGCATTGAAATAATTTGTGTGTCCTATTCAAATCCACGTGTTTCCAAATAAAGTCATGTAAAGCTTAATAACTCTTTTATTCTCCATGTCTGGTATGCAGGTGTACGCAAGCATAAAGGATAATACTATAACATGTTTGGGGGTTGAGACTCCCCCTGCGTGCGTGATTAGTAAACCCTTTTCACGTATCGCGACAAGTAGATGATGCAAAACATGGGTTAGTAGATGATGCAAAACATGGGTTAGTAGATGATGCAAAACATGGGTTAGTAGATGATGCAAAACATGGGTTATTAGATGATGCTAAGCATGGGTTGGTAGATGATGCAAAACATGGGTTAGTAGATGATGCAAAACATGGGTTAGTAGATGATGCAAAACATGGGTTAGTAGATGATGCAAAACATGGGTTAGTAGATGATGCAAAACATGGGTTAGTAGATGATGCTAAGCATTGGTTGGTAGATGATGCAAAACATGGGTTAGTAGATGATGCAAAACACGGGTTGGTAGATGATGCAAAACATGCGTTAGTAGATGATGCAAAACACGGGTTGGTAGATGATGCAAAACATGGGTTAGTAGATGATGCAAAACACGGGTTGGTAGATGATGCAAAACATGGGTTAGTAGATGATGCAAAACACGGGTTGGCAGATGATGCAAAACATGGGTCAGTAGATGATGCAACTATGCACCGGTCTGAGGTGTGACGGAGGGCACAATATGACAACAATGCTGGGAAGGAAACACGGCTTAACTTTTTTTTTCTCACTTTAAAAAAAGGACTTTGATTTATCTCTGAATAACGTTTTAATCTCGAGTAAGCAAGACTGCCAGATCAGGTCCCGTCCATTGAGATGGCAGATAATTTCTAGGCTGACTTTGATGTTTACCTTCAAACTAACAGTCAGTAAATTTGCGGTTTACCTGCGAATTAATCGTTATTAAATTTACTCGGGAAAGTGGCGTAGGAAAGCGAGGGCTTAAATTTAAAAACCGTGCTGGGAGGTGAGTGAAGTATGCAAGGCTGTGCAGCAGTTATATCCTGCTCTTGTTTGCTATTACCGCACTTAATGTAATGTAAAATTATAATGAAGGGAAACAAATGTACGGAAGCCTTTGCGGTCTCACTTTTCAGTGTCATCAATGACAATTAATTAAAATTACACGTGCAATAATCGTTAAATTCTTACACTTATTAGAAAAAAGTATAACAAAAAAAAATAATAAAAGAACAAAAAGAAATAATAATGCAACGTAGGCGTAAAATTTTAGGGAATGGTTTACATTAGCCTTATTTTCAGATGAATTGAGCCCGATTACCTCGTGCGTGCGAACTACAACAACAAAAAACATACATTCAAGACCAACAAATAAGTGTCGCGCTTGCATGGGTGATTTTTTACACTTGATCATGCAATGTTCATTCATTTCTCATCATGTACATCCGTACAGTACGATGTAGACGCACAATTTTGAAGGATTTTCAAAAACTTTACAGATTTAGAGCCGGCAGAAACACCTCGTTAACTGTGCAGCTTTGATGCGCACATGAAAAGCACCTTTGCTTTCATATAAAAGTTTTTAGAATTTTCAAGTTGAAAATAAACGCGCTTTTTCACGGCACTTGGTCCGTCGAGCTTTGATTGGTTGCAACTGAAACAATTAGAGCGAGGCTAAGCCATTTGTCAACTGGAGATCGTGTAGCAGTTTTGATTAAAATTTTGAATAGCAGCGGCCGCCAGAGGGCGCCTCATCTTCTTTGTCGTGATGAATGGAAGTCGGGGGTGAACGAGCGCTTCTCGCGCACACGTGAAGGCTTCAAAAACAAATGGTATCTCCCGACACGCTTGCAACACGTGCTTTATTGTGTTAGAATGAGGGATCACAGTTCAAGTTTATTAACTCCGTAGGAACTGTAAATGAAATTTATAACTTTAAAGTGGAATTAACTTTATCAATTCCGTACGAACTGCGAATGACATTTGCAACTCTAAAGTGAAATACAATTGATAAGTTTTAAAGTTAAGATCAAATCGCATTTCTCATTATCGAAAGTTTTGTATTATATGTGAAACAAAATCATGTATTCCATTTCTCCAACCTTACAACAAACAAATTTCAACAAATTACTGTTCGAATTTTCTAAACTAGAACAGACTTGAGTTGAACTTGTGTAGAATAGACCAACATTTAAATCTGTTGTAATGATTTACTAGCGACTGCCTTTAACTCCCACAAATCTAGAAGGTCCAAACTTTTACTGCAAATATTTTCATAGATTTCAATCCCGATTTACAGTTTATTAAATTTTTTATTTATTAGAGAGAACGGTTGACGTACAATCCAGGTACAGTCCAGAACCTTTTTGGCCATCTTTGCTGAATTTTTTCGAGCCAATTCTTCTGTTTACGTGCAATTTAGCGGTAAAGGCACTCAGCATCTGGCAGTGTTGCCAAATGCAGAGTAGTTTCAAAGGTCAAGCTTTATATGAAACCAAAACTTGATAATTTTACGAAAAAATGAAATGGCCATAAGTTTTTTGCAGCGTCAGGCGGCACCTTATAAATCAATGTGCGGTGATATAAGAGATCGGCCTTACGTCTGTTGCACACATGAGCCTGGATTAAAATATATTTCATGTTTTGTTGCGGTGCGGCCAAACATTTTACCACAAAATTTTTTTTGCGTGTACATGGACGTCAATTGTTTACCATGAATACCAAGTTCAATGTTTACGAATAAAAAATACCCAAGACATGTTTTACTTTTTATTCAAAATTTGAGGCAACATGCGAGTGTATCATCGAGGATAAAAACTCACACAGGGAGAGAAAATGTTCAGTATTTTCATCGCAGGAGTCTCTGCCTCAAGACATTTCAGTGAGAGCTAACCGCCCTGAGGGAGCGCTCAGCTCCGCTCGTGGCGGGAATTGTCCTCTAATTTAACGTAATTTCTTGTAAGGCATTTTATGGTAAATGGGGTGTTCGAAGATGAGGTGTTCAATAGCAAGTGTTCTAAACCGAGGCGTTCGAAGTTGAGGCGTTCCAAACGGAGGTGTTCTAAAATGAAGTATTTTTTAAGTGAGGTATTCTCAAATAAGGTATTCTCAAACGAGGTATTCTCAAACAAGGTATTCTCAAACAAGGTATTCTCAAAAAAGGTATTCACAAACGAGGTATTCTCAAACAAGGTATTCTCAAACAAGGTATTCTCAAACAAGGTATTCTCAAACAAGGTATTCTCAAACGAGGTATTCTCAAACAAGGTATTCTCAAACAAGGTATTCTCAAACAAGGTATTCTCAAACAAGGTATTCTCAAATAAGGTATTCTCAAACGAGGTATTCTCAAACAAGGTATTCTCAAACAAGGTATTCTCAAACAAGGTATTCTCAAACGAGGTATTCTCAAACAAGGTATTCTCAAACGAGGTATTCTCAAACGAGGTATTCTCAAACGAGGTATTCTCAAACAAGGTATTCTCAAACGAGGTATTCTCAAACGAGGTATTCTCAAACAAGGTATTCTCAAACAAGGTATTCTCAAACGAGGTATTCTCAAACGAGGTATTCTCAAACGAGGTATTCTCAAACGAGGTATTCTCAAACAAGGTATTCTCAAACGAGGTATTCTCAAACGAGGTATTCTCAAACAAGGTATTCTCAAACAAGGTATTCTCAAACAAGGTATTCTCAAACAAGGTATTCTCAAACAAGGTATTCTCAAACGAGGTATTCTCAAACAAAGTATTCTCAAACAAGGTATTCTCAAACAATGTATTCTCAAACGAGGTATTCTCAAACGAGGTATTCTCAAACAAGGTATTCTCAAACAAGGTATTCTCAAACAAGGTATTCTCAAACGAGGTATTCTCAAACGAGGTATTCTCAAACGAGGTATTCTCAAACAAGGTATTCTCAAACAAGGTATTCTCAAACAAGGTATTCTCAAACGAGGTATTCTCAAACGAGGTATTCTCAAACAAGGTATTCTCAAACAAGGTATTCTCAAACAAGGTATTCTCAAACGAGGTATTCTCAAACGAGGTATTCTCAAACGAGGTATTCTCAAACGAGGTATTCTCAAACAAGGTATTCTCAAACAAGGTATTCTCAAACGAGGTATTCTCAAACGAGGTATTCTCAAACAAGGTATTCTCAAACAAGGTATTCTCAAACAAGGTATTCTCAAACAAGGTATTCTCAAACAAGGTATTCTCAAACAAGGTATTCTCAAACAAGGTATTCTCAAACGAGGTATTCTCAAACGAGGTATTCTCAAACAAGGTATTCTCAAACAAGGTATTCTCAAACGAGGTATTCTCAAACAAGGTATTCTCAAACAAGGTATTCTCAAACGAGGTATTCTCAAACAAGGTATTCTCAAACGAGGTATTCTCAAACAAGGTATTCTCAAACGAGGTATTCTCAAACAAGGTATTCTCAAACGAGGTATTCTCAAACAAGGTATTCTCAAACAAGGTATTCTCAAACGAGGTATTCTCAAACAAGGTATTCTCAAACGAGGTATTATCAAACGAGGTATTCTCAAACGAGGTATTATCAAACGAGGTATTCTCAAACAAGGTATTCTCAAACGAGGTATTCTCAAACGAGGTATTCTCAAACAAGGTATTCTCAAACAAGGTATTCTCAAACGAGGTATTCTCAAACAAGGTATTCTCAAACAAGGTATTCTCAAACGAGGTATTCTCAAACAAGGTATTCTCAAACGAGGTATTCTCAAACAAGGTATTCTCAAACGAGGTATTCTCAAACAAGGTATTCTCAAACGAGGTATTCTCAAACAAGGTATTCTCAAACAAGGTATTCTCAAACGAGGTATTCTCAAACAAGGTATTCTCAAACGAGGTATTATCAAACGAGGTATTCTCAAACGAGGTATTCTCAAACGAGGTATTCTCAAACGAGGTATTCTCAAACGAGGTATTCTCAAACAAGGTATTCTCAAACAAGGTATTCTCAAACAAGGTATTCTCAAACGAGGTATTCTCAAACGAGGTATTCTCAAACGAGGTATTCTCAAACGAGGTATTCTCAAACAAGGTATTCTCAAACAAGGTATTCTCAAACGAGGTATTCTCAAACGAGGTATTCTCAAACAAGGTATTCTCAAACAAGGTATTCTCAAACGAGGTATTCTCAAACAAGGTATTCTCAAACGAGGTATTCTCAAACAAGGTATTCTCAAACGAGGTATTCTCAAACAAGGTATTCTCAAACAAGGTTTTCTCAAACGAGGTATTCTCAAACGAGGTATTCTCAAACAAGGTATTCTCAAACGAGGTATTCTCAAACAAGGTATTCTCAAACGAGGTATTCTCAAACGAGGTATTCTCAAACGAGGTATTCTCAAACAAGGTATTCTCAAACGAGGTATTCTCAAACAAGGTATTCTCAAACGAGGTATTCTCAAACAAGGTATTCTCAAACGAGGTATTCTCAAACAAGGTATTCTCAAACGAGGTATTCTCAAACAAGGTATTCTCAAACAAGGTATTCTCAAACCAGGTATTCTCAAACGAGGTATTCTCAAACGAGGTATTCTCAAACGAGGTATTCTCAAACGAGGTATTCTCAGATGAAGCAATTTAAAATAAGGTGTTCAGCTCGTTGTGACAGGAAAAAATGAGCTGTTTGTAGACTCACACTTGAATATTAAGTACTGTACTACTTATCAACATTAACATATATGTACAATGGTACAAACATCTTTCAAAAAATGAAAAGTACCGTGAACTGTTGAAGCAGAACGAGTAAGTGCTTGTATTCTTCAACCTTCATGTAACGTAAATTGCAAGTTTTTAGTGAAGAAAGTGTAATTACGCAGGACTTGACGAAGGCGCTTCATTATTCTGCTATACTTTTGTTGTTCAATGATTAACCGATCCATGATAAACCGGTACATGATAAACCGATCCATGATAAACCGATGCATCATAAACCAATGCTTGGTAAAAACAATGCATTAATAGCCGATGCATATTAATGCATTGTCGAACGATGCACAATGAGCCGGTGCATGATAAACCGGTCCAGTGAAAACCGCTGCTTAGTAAGCCGATGTTTAATAAACCATTGCATAATACAAAGACTGGTGCATAATGAATCGCAGCTCAGTAACCTGCTTCATAATAAATCGACGCGTGTATACTAAAGGGATACACAATAAAACGCCCACGAGATGAATAGGGAGCCACTCAGTAAAGCAAGACGGCTGACTTTAATTAGACCCGACACAATCTATAAGAAACTGGCACACAAAGGCTCCAATATTGCTGGCAAAACAAGGCTATTATGATCATCTGACCGTCCAACTGCGGCACAACCGCTCTCTTGTGCTGAAGCTGAATCGAATGTACTGGAGCCTGATGTTTCTGAATGGGATATTTCTGCTGTACTTCCACTGTGTTGCCTGAGCGTGAAGTCTGATGTCTCTGAATGGGATATTTCTGCTGTACTTCCACTGTGTTGCCTGAGCGTGAAGTCTGATGTCTCTGAATGGGATATTTCTGCTGTACTTCCACTGTGTTGCCTGAGCGTGAAGTCTGATGTCTCTGAATGGGATATTTCTGCTGTACTTCCACTGTGTTGCCTGAGCGTGAACTCTGATGTCTCTGAATGGGATATTTCTGCTGTACTTCCACTGTGTTGCCTGAGCGTGAAGTCTGATGTCTCTGAATGGGATATTTCTGCTGTACTTCCACTGTGTTGCCTGAGCGTGAAGTCTGATGTCTCTGAATGGGATATTTCTGCTGTACTTTCACTGTGTTGCCTGAGCGTGAAGTCTGATGTCTCTGAATGGGATATTTCTGCTGTACTTCCACTGTGTTATCTGTGTGTGAAGTCTGATGTCTCTGAATGGGATATTTTTGCTGTACTTTTACTGTGTTGCCTGAGCGTGAAGTCTGATGTCTCTGAATGGGATATTTCTGCTGTACTTCCACTGTGTTATCTGTGTGTGAAGTCTGATGTCTCTGAATGGGATATTTCTGCTGTACTTCCACTGTGTTGCCTGAGCGTGAAGTCTGATGTCTCTGAATGGGATATTTCTGCTGTACTTCCACTGTGTTATCTGTGTGTGAAGTCTGATGTCTCTGAATGGGATATTTCTGCTGTACTTCCACTGTGTTACCTGAGCGTGAAGTCTGATGTCTCTGAATGGGATATTTCTGCTGTACTTCCACTGTGTTATCTGTGTGTGAAGTCTGATGTCTCTGAATGGGATATTTCTGCTGTACTTCCACTGTGTTGCCTGAGCGTGAAGTTTGATGTCTTTAAATGGGATATTTCTGCTGTACTTTCACTGTGTTGCCTGAGCGTGAGGTCTGATATCTCTGAATGGGATATTTCTGCTGTACTTCCACTGTGTTGCCTGAGCGTGAAGTCTGATGTCTCTAAATGGGATATTTCTGCTGTACTTTCACTGTGTTGCCTGAGCGTGAGGTCTGATATCTCTGAATGGGATATTTCTGCTGTACTTCCACTGTGTTGCCTGAGCGTGAGGTCTGATGTCTCTGAATGGGATATTTCTGCTGTTCTTTCACTGTGTTGCCTGAGCGTGAAGTCTGATGTCTCTAAATGGGATATTTCTGCTGTACTTCCACTGTGTTGCCAGAGCGTGAAGTCTGATGTCTCTGAATGGGATATTTCTGCTGTACTCCTACTGTGTTGCCTGAGCGTGATTGGTGGCTGACGGCAGGACACTTGGGCTGCAGCGAGAAATTAAGCCCCTCGGTTCCTCGTTGTTCCCATATTCTTTCTTTTTGTTCTACTGCCTGCTATCTTTCATTAAATGTGAGATGGTTCTGAATTCAATGGATATGTGCTTAGATTGGGAAAAAAGTTATTATTCAAGAAGCGGACGAATGGCTTGAACTAATTTTCAAGATCAATTAGAATTTAATTGAAGTTATTTCATATAATATTGTGCCTATCTTCACTTACCTTGAGAATTATTTTTAAGGATTACAAATTTAAAGACGAGCTTATCTGCAATATTCGTTAAAATGTGAGGATCTCCGATATTGTTACAAGTAATTTTAAATATTCCACACATAAACAAACATGAGTAGGAAGGGTGAACCAATACGTAACTGAGCTATGGTATACCCTTCAAATGCGGCCTAAATCAGAGGTCGCTGTGTTGTCGACTCCGCCAAAATTGAGAGTTTAGCTCTCTGGGTTCGTGCGGTGAACTTAGTGAACCAGAGATTGTCTTGGATGCGTCTGAACTCGAGCAGCTGCTGTCCCAAGGTTATGCCAGCAAGGGCCATGCAACACCCAGTCAGGTCAATAAATAGTCTGAATGTGAAAGCCAACGAGAGAAATTGTCACGAAAGCTTGCAGTTAACAATCAAGATAAGCAGCGTCAGCAGCTCACAAACACCAACAGGAAAAACATTGGCTAAAACAGAGGCCCTGCAGAACCCCTCAATACATGGTACTCTCACAGATGACATCGTCTTTTCAAAAGGAAAGATTTTTATTGCAAGTTGAGGGGAAGTTGAGCCACCAGCGTCACAGAGTGAAGGGAAACTCTCAACAAACATCCAAGACTTTTGAAATACATTTTCCAAGGTCAAAAATCCTCTTCATGTCATGCTGCATGCTCCAATTTTAATTTATGAATGTATCCATTTATTCGTGTTCAGCAGGGCTCGAGCTGAATGTCAAATTCGTATATTAGTCACAATTTTAACTCTCATCTCAAGAAGACCGAAATTATTTAAAAAAATCAGTCGATTATTCATCTACAAGGCCGCTCATCTTCTCCCGTAGCAATATTGCCAGGATCATTTTTCTGGGTTTCTGAAGCACAGAAATATGGCCTCCCTCATCGCCTGATTTACACGCAACGGATTTTTCTGCTTAGTCTATTCTGGAGCCTAGAGCCTATGCTTCCTTCCATACAACAACAGAAGCTCTGAGCAGATTTTCAATAAAGCGTGGGAGGAAATTCCTGAAGAGAGACTAGGAATGCGGCAGTGAGTATTTGAGGAGGACTCGAGCTTGTGACTCAGACTAGAGATCGGACATTAATTGATCATAATGTAAACGCAGGTCTTTATTAAAATGTGAAAGTATTTTTGCTTCTGTACCAAATTAAAGTAAATATTTACTATTTTGCTAGTTTGTTTTAGATTGTGTTAGACTTGCGTTGTAAAATTTTAAGTGAGACACTAATGTCTCTTGTTGACATTATTACTTCTGGTTGGCCGTACATGTCACGTCAACTGCATTCTGATTCCTAAATTCTGCTGTAAAGCTAAAAATTTTAAATCCTATCAGAGAAATCGGTGCGATTGCTATTTAATTTCCATAGAAGATGACGTGTGTGCATGTTATTGAAATTGTTGTGATAGCTGTAACTTCGAAATTGCTTGATCTAAAAATCTTTTCTTGAGCTGACTTTGAGTGACCACTAATTTGAGCGACCACTAATTTGAGCGACCACTAATCTCAAATGAAACACTTCAAATTCTTGAGGTAAATAACCTCGAATCTAAGAAATATACGAATGTTCGTGATTTTTTTACTTTGAACTTCAATTGCATTTATTATTTACCACATTTGGAGTTAAGATTTTTCTTCTGGTACGTTTGCCCACGATTGATATAAAAAATTCATCCCCAAAGTGAGCGAAAACATCGTTCAAGAAGTGAGATAGATTTATTGTACAAAGTTTCCGAGTACGATGCTACTTATTTTTAATGTGTGGAATAGAATGTAAACTGGTACGTTTCGCGAATGGAAAATGACAAACTTCTTAATATTTGGGCTGAAAAATAATTAAATTAGAGGAAGTCCAAATTTAGAATGTACAAAGAGGGAACTCGTGATCCATATGCATGGAAATCAACCGTGCGGCCGCCCAATGCACCAAAGTTCATGGCGCTATCATTTGCTAATCCTGAAAGGAAAGTTCATATTCCAATTGTTTTCCATCAACTGCCGCTGACGCAAAACCAGGCCCGCTATGCAAGCCTTCCAATGTATCAAAATAAAGCGGTGCCCAACTTTCGAAAGGAGACCATTTTTATCGGGCGCTCGCTCGGGACCAACAGCGACGTAAATTTTTCGTGATGTATTTCCCCGAATTTCGGCGGCGACCGTGGGTGCGGGAGGACGTTTTGTTTTTGTGAGGCTGTCCGTGTTTTGCTGCGGCAGGCTTATCTGATCCGAAAATCCTTCATTTCATGACTGCGTAGCGCATTCAAATCCTCCAATGAATATGGAAGCAGGAATGGAATGTTTTGATCTGCGCACTGCGTCTTGAAAGCTGACTCCTTCATCGCAAGGAATCAAACCTTGGTCTCATTATCGCTCTCCTTGGGCAGAAATGCTGAGCGATATATGATTCTCGATTGTTTATCAATGCTTCATTAAAATCCATAGGTGATAATTTCATCAGAGTCAGGTGCTTGTGCGCCGCCACGATTATCTTCCTCTTCTCAAACTTTCAACGTTGCTTCATTTTAAACCGTCAAAGTAAAAAATAAAACTTTCAAGTAATGCATGATGAGTATATGCTAGTTCATATATTACTGAAACATTTGGGGTTTACCTTATACATACTGAATGAAAAACATATGCAACCTTCAACTCCGCAATGACATTTCAAGTCTTAGTCTGATATTTGGAATACATTTCTAACTTATCTGGGGAATTAATCTGCATGATAACCTCATGCTCCTTTGATCAATGACTCTTTATTGCCATTAATGAGCCTGTGACTAACGTGCAACTTTTTCCACATGAAGTGGGGGAAGATTCACACTGTTTCCACAAAAGCTTTAAATTGGAACGCTGCTCATTTTTGAGATTCTCAAGTTGTGCAAAATTGTAGAAATATGAGTAAATTTTTTTCATGTTCTCTTGTTTTGCTGGCATCTCAGTGCTCTTCCGTGTACTTCTCTTGCAGCCGGTGATGTTTTTTGTTTTGGATGGAGTATTTGTATGATTTTTTGTTTGTTTTGTGTATGGAGTGATAATAATGGTAAATTACCTAATTAATTTGTGATAACAAATTATCTCTAACAAATTTATGATAATGAGTTAATAATGATACCAAACTACCTAAAGTTACTACGAATCAAGCTCTCTCTCTAAATTAAAGCGAGGAATGACTTTATTTGATGATATTTTTAAACTCCTGAGCAGAAAGTTGACAATACTACCCCTTATTTTCAAAGATGTTGGTTTCGTTCATATTTTCCAATGGGATACTTCGCTGATATTATGTGTAACGGAAGGAAAAAGTGTTTGTGTAACAAAGAGTAACGCGGTTTTCGTCTTACGAATGGCAGCAAGTTTTCATGTTGAAAATATTTCTTCTCAACGGTTTGAAACAAAAACTTGAGTTCGATGAATGGAAACAAGTATTTATGAGAAAGAGATTATACCTATGTAATATTTGTGCTGATTACTTGGTAGAAAATATCTGTGTCGAAGTATTAAAGAAGCTAATTAGTTTTGTGCTGACGGGAATTGGAATGAATTTCGAGTTTAGTCCTGCACGAGTCCAACTCACGTCGTGTGTAAATGTTCCAGAGCCAGTCATACCGCAGGTTAAGCTCGCTAGATGTTTCATAGCCAGTCATACCGCAGGTAAAGCTCGCTAAATGTTTAAGAGCCAGTTATACCGCAGGTGAAGCTCGCTAGATGTTTCAGAGCCAGTCATACCGCAGGTAAAGCTCGCTAAATGTTTCAGAGCCAGTCATACCGCAGGTAAAGCTCGCTAGATGTTTCAGAGCCAGTCAAACCTCAGGTCAAGCTCGCTAAATGTTTAAGAGCCAGTTATACCGCAGGTAAAGCTCGCTAGATGTTTCAGAGCCAGTCATACCGCAGGTAAAGCTCGCTAGATGTTTCAGAGCCAGTCATACCGCAGGTAAAGCTCGCTAAATGTTTCAGAGCCAGTCATACCGCAGGTAAAGCTCGCTAAATGTTTCAGAGCCAGTCATACCGCAGGTAAAGATCGCTAAATGTTTCAGAGCCAGTTATACCGCAGGTGAAGCTCGCTAAATGTTTCAGAGCCAGTCATACCGCAGGTGAAGCTGCGCTAGATGTTTCATAGCCAGTCATACCGCAGGTGAAGCTCGCTAAATGTTTCAGAGCCAGTCATACCGCAGGTAAAGCTCGCTAGATGTTTCAGAGCCAGTCAAACCTCAGGTAAAGCTCGCTAAATGTTTAAGAGCAGTTATACCGCAGGTAAAGCTCGCTAAATGTTTCAGAGCCAGTCATACCGCAGGTAAAGCTCGCTAGATGTTTCAGAGCCAGTCAAACCTCAGGTAAAGCTCGCTAAATGTTTAAGAGCCAGTTATACCGCAGGTAAAGCTCGCTAGATGTTTCAGAGCCAGTCATACCGCAGGTAAAGCTCGCTAGATGATTCAGAGCCAGTCATACCGCAGGTAAAGCTCGCTAAATGTTTCAGAGCCAGTCATACCGCAGGTAAAGCTCG
Organism: Morinoia aosen; assembly: GCA_030386875.1. Lineage (NCBI taxonomy): Eukaryota > Metazoa > Arthropoda > Malacostraca > Amphipoda > Talitridae > Morinoia > Morinoia aosen. The sequence continues at coordinate 46,516,592 of CM059567.1, read as the reverse complement.
CTAGATGTTTCAGAGCCAGTCATACCGGAGGTAAAGCTCGCTAAATGTTTAAGAGCCAGTTATACCGCAGGTAAAGCTCGCTAGATGTTTCAACGCCAGTCATACCGCAGGTAAAGTTCGCTAAATGTTTAAGAGCCAGTTATACCGCAGGTAAAGCTCGCTTAATGTTTAAGAGCCAGTCATACAGCAGGTAAAGCTCGCTAAATGTTTCAGAGCCAGTCATACATCAGGTAAAGCTCGCTAAATGTTTCAGAGCCAGTCGTACATCAGGTAAAGCTCGCTAAATGTTTCAGAGCCAGTCATACATCAGGTAAAGCTCGCTAAATGTTTCATAGCCAGTCATACCGCAGGTAAAGCTCGCTAAATGCTTAAGAGCCAGTCATACCGCAGGTAAAGCTCGCTAGATGTTTCAGAGCCAGTCATACATCAGGTAAAGCTCGCTAAATGTTCAAGAGCCAGTCATACATCAGGTAAAGCTCGCTAGATGTTTCAGAGCCAGTCATACATCAGGCAAAGCTCGCTAAATGTTTCAGAGCCAGTCGTACATCAGGTAAAGCTCGCTAAATGTTTAAGTGCCAGTCATACATCAGGTAAAGCTCGCTAAATGTTTCAGAGCCAGTCATAACGCAGGTAAAGCTCGCTAAATGTTTAAGAGCCAGTCATACATCAGGTAAAGCTCGCTAAATGTTTAAGAGCCAGTCATACATCAGGTAAAGCTCGCTAAATGTTTCAGAGCCAGTCATACATCAGGTAAAGCTCGCTAAATGTTTAAGAGCCAGTCATACATCAGGTAAAGCTCGCTAAATGTTTCAGAGCCAGTCATACATTAGGTAAAGCTCGCTAAATGTTTCAGAGCCAGTCATACATCAGGTAAAGCTCACTAAATATTTCAGAGCCAGTCATACATCAGGTAAAGCTCACTAAATGTTTCAGAGCCAGTCATACATTAGGTAAAGCTCGCTAAATGTTTCATAGCCAGTCATACATCAGGTAAAGCTCGCTAAATGTTTCAGAGCCAGTCATACATTAGGTAAAGCTCGCTAAATGTTTCAGAGTCAGTCATACATCAGGTAAAGCTCGCTAAATGTTTCAGAGCCTGTCATACATCAGGTAAAGCTCACTAAATGTTTCAGAGCCAGTCATACATCAGGTAAAGCTCACTAAATGTTTCAGAGCCAGTCATACATTAGGTAAAGCTCGCTAAATGTTTCAGAGCCAGTCATACATCAGGTAAAGCTCGCTAAATGTTTCAGAGCCAGTCATACATTAGGTAAAGCTCGCTAAATGTTTCAGGGCCAGTCATACCACAGGTAAAGCTTGCTAAATGTTTCAGAGCCAGTCGTACCGCAGGTAAAGCTCGCTAAATGTTTCAGTGCCAGTCATACCACAGGTAAAGCTCGCTAAATGTTTCAGAGCCAGTCATACATCAGGTAAAGCTCGCTAAATGTTTCAGAGCCTGTCATACATTAGGTAAAGCTCGCTAAATGTTTCAGAGCCAGTCATACATCAGGTAAAGCTCGCTAAATGTTTCAGAGCCAGTCATACATCAGGTAAAGCTCACTAAATGTTTCAGAGCCAGTCATACATCAGGTAAAGCTCACTAAATGTTTCAGAGCCAGTCATACATTAGGTAAAGCTCGCTAAATGTTTCAGAGCCAGTCATACATCAGGTAAAGCTCGCTAAATGTTTCAGAGCCAGTCATACATTAGGTAAAGCTCGCTAAATGTTTCAGAGCCAGTCATACCACAGGTAAAGCTCGCTAAATGTTTCAGAGCCAGTCTTACATTAGGTAAAGCTCGCTAAATGTTTCAGAGCCAGTCATACCACAGGTAAAGCTCGCTAAATGTTTCAGAGCCAGTCATACATCAGGTAAGCTCGCTAAATGTTTCAGAGCCAGTCATATATTAGGTAAAGCTCGCTAAATGTTTCAGAGCCAGTCATACCACAGGTAAAGCTCGCTAAATGTTTCAGAGCCAGTCATACATCAGGTAAAGCTCGCTAAATGTTTCAGAGCCAGTCATACATTAGGTAAAGCTCGCTAAATGTTTCAGAGCCAGTCATACCGCAGGTAAAGCTCGCTAAATGTTTAAGAGCCAGTCATACATCAGGTAAAGCTCGCTAAATGTTTCATAGCCAGTCATACATCAGGTAAAGCTCGCTAAATGTTTAAGAGCCAGTCATACATCAGGTAAAGCTCGCTTAATGTTTAAGAGCCCGTCATGCATGAGTTAAAGCTCGCTAAATGTTTCAGAGCCAGTCATAACGCAGGTAAAGCTCGCTAAATGTTTCAGAGCCAGTCATACATCAGGTAAAGCTCGCTAAATGTTTTAGAGCCAGTCATACATCAGGTAAAGCTTGCTAAATGTTTAAGAGCCAGTCATACATCAGGTAAAGCTCGCTAAATGTTTCAGAGCCAGTCATACCGCAGGTAAAGCTCGCTAAATGTTTAAGAGCCATTCATACATCAGGTAAAGCTCGCTAAATGTTTCATAGCCAGTCATACATCAGGTAAAGCTCGCTAAATGTTTAAGAGCCAGTCATACATCAGGTAAAGCTCGCTAAATGTTTCATAGCCAGTCATACATCAGGTAAAGCTCGCTAAATATTTAAGAGCCAGTCATACATCAGGTAAAGCTCGCTAAATGTTTCATAGCCAGTCATACATCAGGTAAAGCTCGCTAAATGTTTCATAGCCAGTCATACATCAGGTAAAGCTCGCTAAATATTTAAGAGCCCGTCATGCATCAGGTAAAGCTCGCTAAATGTTTCATAGCCAGTCATACATCAGGTAAAGCTCGCTAAATATTTAAGAGCCCGTCATGCATCAGGTAAAGCTCGCTAAATATTTAAGAGCCAGTCATAACGCAGGTAAAGCTCGCTAAATATTTAAGAGCCCGTCATGCATCAGGTAAAGCTCGCTAAATATTTAAGAGCCAGTCATAACGCAGGTAAAGCTCGCTGAATATTTAAGAGCCAGTCATGCATCAGGTAAAGCTCGCTAAATATTTAAGAGCCCGTCATGCATCAGGTAAAGCTCGCTAAATATTTAAGAGCCCGTCATGCATCAGGTAAAGCTCGCTAAATATTTAAGAGCCAGTCATACCGCAGGTAAATCTCGCTAAATGTTTCAGAGCCAGTCATACATCAGGTAAATAAAGCTCGCTAAATGTTTCAGAGCCAGTCCGACCGCAGGTAAAGCTCGCTAAATGTTTCAGAGCCAGTCCGACCGCAGATAAAGCTCGCTAAATGTTCCAGAGCCAGTCACACCGCAGGTAAAGCTCGCTAAATGTTCCAGAGCCAGTCATAACGCAGGTAAAGCTCGCTAAATGTTTCAGAGCCAGTCATACCGCAGGTAAAGCTCGCTAAATGTTCCAGAGCCAGTCATACCGCAGGTAAAGCTCGCTAAATGTTTCAGAGCCAGTCATACCGCAGGTAAAGCTCGCTAAATGTTTCAGAGCCAGTCATACCGCAGGTAAAGCTCGCTAAATGTTTCAGAGCCAGTCACACCGCAGGTAAAGCTCGCTATATGTTCCAGAGCCAGTCATACCGCAGGTAAAGCTCGCTAAATGTTTCAGAGCCAGTCATACCGCAGGTTAAGCTCGCTAAATGTTCCAGAGCCAGTCATAACGCAGGTAAAGCTCGCTAAATGTTTCAGAGCCAGTCATACCGCAGGTAAAGCTTGCTAAATGTTTCAGAGCCAGTCATACCGCAGGTAAAGCTCGCTAAATGTTTCAGAGCCAGTCATACCGCAGGTAAAGCTCGCTAAATGTTTCAGAGCCAGTCATACCGCAGGTAAAGCTCGCTAAATGTTTCAGAGCCAGTCATACCGCAGGTAAAGCTCGCTAAATGTTTCAGAGCCAGTCATACCGCAGGTAAAGCTCGCTAAATGTTTCAGAGCCAGTCATACCGCAGGTAAAGTTCGTTAAATGTTTCAGAGCCAGTCATACCGCAGGTAAAGCTCGCTAAATGTTTCAGAGCCAGTCATACCGCAGGTAAAGCTCGCTAAATGTTTCAGAGCCAGTCATACCGCAGATAAAGCTCGCTAAATGTTTCAGAGCCAGTCATACCGCAGGTAAAGCTCGCTAAATGTTTCAGAGCCAGTCATACCGCAGGTAAAGCTCGCTAAATGTTTCAGAGCCAGTCATACCGCAGGTAAAGCTCGCTAAATGTTTCAGAGCCAGTCATACCGCAGGTAAAGCTCGCTAAATGCTTCAGAGCCAGTCATACATCAGGTAAATAAAGCTCGCTAAATGCTTCAGAGCCCGTCATGCATCAGGTAAAGCTCGCTAAATATTTAAGAGCCAGTCATACATCAGGTAAAGCTCGCTAAATGTTTCAGAGCCAGTCATACATCAGGTAAAGCTCGCTAAATATTTAAGAGCCAGTCATACATCAGGTAAGCTCGCTAAATGTAAAATTTGCGGGAAATTTAGCTGAGGATCTGACACCAGATCTGACCTTAGAAATTGCTGTTTGAACATATTCATTTGTTTTAAAGTTTAATTAAAAAAAAGAGCACCAAACTTTCTGGTACCTCTAACATTAAGGTACAAGTATACATGTGTGTGTGGGACACATTATAAATTACACTACACTATTCAAACCACATTCAAAAGTACACATCTATTTAAAAATTTGATTCTGGATTAATTGAAATTTGGTCTTCTGTATCAAACATATCTGAACTAGCAATCTCGTTGCCATAGATGCTGAGAGCATTTTTCTTCGTTAAGGTCTCAGCGCTTCAGACGAAGCTTTAAATAAGCTCTCCTACCTTACACACACACGCACACACACACACACGTACGTCGGTTCATGCGAATGGAAAAGATTACAAACGATCTCATATACTTTTTAACCAGGAAAGTACGTTCACACGTAGGCTATAAACGTCAGTAAAATCAAAGGTGTTTTTTAACTGCGTCATGCTGAACTGTTTATGTATTTCAATTCGTTCAACTAAGGCCTACTAATGAAGACGATCTGCGCTGTTGCAGACCAGTAAGGTCAGTTATTATCGAACTTTACTCAACCAAGCCGAGGAATCAAAAGGTTTTAGTTTAATGCTTTTTCTTTTTTACTGCATTTACATACCATGAGTTTTGTGGAACCATTCCATTTCAACATTATGTGCGTTGTGCTATCATTCCATGATACTCACCATCTTATTTACTGCATTTACCATGAGTTCTCTGCAACCATTCCATTTCAACATTATGTGTGTTGTGCTATCAGTCCATGATACTCACCATCTTTTTTACTGCATTTACCATGAGTTCTCTGCAACCATTCCATTTCAACATTATGTGTGTTGTGCTATCAGTCCATGATACTCACCATGAGGCCTGTGACATATTGCTTCGAAGATAAAAGAGCAGTGAGCAAGAGTTTTAATATAGTAGTTTCAAAGTTTAAAAATCGGAGAGCAATGTGTGAATTTAAATCTAGCTTTCATTTCAGTGTAATTGAGTTGCAACAGTTAGTTTAAACTTGGAATAATAATTTTATTTCAAACAAAAGCTGTGCAATTATCGCAGCCTGTCACCGGCCACCTCGCAGAAGTATAAAGTTTTTTAATTCTCAGACTCCAGCCGTCACTAACGACCACTCCAGCTCTGTACCCTGCAAATGCTCAGCTCAGTCTTCGTCTTTTTCATTTTGATGTTTATTCTTCCACTTGTACTCAAACTGTCATTTTCTTCTATATATAAAATCATTTTTTATTACAAAATTGTTTTATCCTTTTAGGTGCGGAAAATGACTTACGAGGGCCCTCAAAAGCTATACGTCTGCTAAAACTTTTATGAAAACAGGAGGTTTTAGCGCTCACTGCGATGGACTCCATTTGGAAGCTATGCATCTGCAACTAGATCTATTCGTGCATAGACTCCTTATATGGCTGTAGGAGTTGATCTATCTAGATCTATTCGTGCATAGACTCCTTATATGGCTGTAGGAGTTGATGTATTCAGCGCTGAAATATATCCCATAAAAATGGTAATAATGAATGCATGTTATGCAAAAATAATAATAATAGGAATGGTAACAATTATAAATACTAGCAGGACCCGTGTGGAAATTCCTAAGTCATTCTTTAAGCTCGGCGGGCCCGTGGAAAAAATCCGTTACATTAGCTTTCTTAATCTAACCTAAACTATTCTAACTTATCCTAACACAACCTAAGCTAACATTTCCCTACCTAACCAATCCTAACCTAACCTATCCTCTCATAAACTATCCTCTGATTAAACATACAGTATGTCTTAACAGTTAGGAAAAGTTTATATAAAATATCAAACATATCAATGCACGTAAAGGCCATCTTATGTTACACTGAGGGATTTGGTAGCCTTGATACTGCAAGTTCTACGTTTTAAACTCGCGTTACGGACTAAGTAACTAACTACGGAAGTAACAAGCAGAATTATTATGATGATGTATAGGTATAAATTCACGTAATAAAATATGTATAAATATAATGAATGGTTTCCAAATCATTTTTATATTAAATGTAATTATGACTTGAGATACAAGCCCAGAGGCTCGCTTTCGATTTATAAGGCGAGTCCCGTGCCATGAGACCCCACCCACGCACAGGCACCAGCTGGGATCAGAGGAGACAGAGTCGCACTCCCAGGCATGGACCATCACACCCGGGCATCAGACCCCAGCCACGCACAGGCACCAGCTGGGATCACAGGAGACAGAGTCGCACTCCCAGGCATGGACCATCACACCCGGGCATCAGACCCCAGCCACGCACAGGCACCAGCTGGGATCAGAGGAGACAGAGTCGCACTCCCAGGCATGGACCATCACACCCGGGCATCAGACCCCAGCCACGCACAGGCACCAGCTGGGATCAGAGGAGACAGAGTCGCACTCCCAGGCATGGACCATCACACCCGGGCATCAGACCCCAGCCACGCACAGGCACCAGCTGGGATCACAGGAGACAGAGTCGCACTCCCAGGCATGGACCATCACACCCGGGCATCATACCCCAGCCACGCACAGGCACCAGCTGGGATCACAGGAGACAGAGTCGCACTCCCAGGCATGGACCATCACACCCGGGCATCATACCCCAGCCACGCACAGGCACCAGCTGGGATCACAGGAGACAGAGTCGCACTCCCAGGCATGGACCATCACACCCGGGCATCATACCCCAGCCACGCACAGGCACCAGCTGGGATCACAGGAGGCAGAGTCGCACTCCCAGGCATGGACCATCACACCCGGGCATCAGACCCCAGCCACGCACAGGCACCAGCTGGGATCAGAGGAGACAGAGTCCCACTCCCAGGCATGGACCATTACACCCGGGCATCAGACCCCAGCCACGCACAGGCACCAGCTGGGATCACAGGAGACAGAGTCGCACTCCCAGGCATGGACCATCACACCCGGGCATCAGACCCCAGCCACGCACAGGCACCAGCTGGGATCACAGGAGACAGAGTCGCACTCCCAGGCACGGACCATCACACCCGGGCATCAGACCCCAGCCACGCACAGGCACCAGCTGGGATCACAGGAGACAGAGTCGCACTCCCAGGCATGGACCATCACACCCGGGCATCAGACCCCAGCCACGCACAGGCACCAGCTGGGATCAGAGGAGACAGAGTCGCACTCCCAGGCATGGACCATCACACCCGGGCATCAGACCCCAGCCACGCACAGGCACCAGCTGGGATCACAGGAGACAGAGTCGCACTCCCAGGCATGGACCATCACACCCGGGCATCAGACCCCAGCCACGCACAGGCACCAGCTGGGATCAGAGGAGACAGAGTCGCACTCCCAGGCATGGACCATCACACCCGGGCATCAGACCCCAGCCACGCACAGGCACCAGCTGGGATCACAGGAGACAGAGTCGCACTCCCAGGCATGGACCATCACACCCGGGCATCAGACCCCAGCCACGCACAGGCACCAGCTGGGATCACAGGAGACAGAGTCGCACTCCCAGGCATGGACCATCACACCCGGGCATCAGACCCCAGCCACGCACAGGCACCAGCTGGGATCACAGGAGACAGAGTCGCACTCCCAGGCATGGACCATCACACCCGGGCATCAGACCCCAGCCACGCACAGGCACCAGCTGGGAACACAGGAGACAGAGTCGCACTCCCAGGCATGGACCATCACACCCGGGCATCATACCCCAGCCACGCACAGGCACCAGCTGGGATCACAGGAGACAGAGTCGCACTCCCAGGCATGGACCATCACACCCGGGCATCAGATCCCAGCCACGCACAGGCACCAGCTGGGATCACAGGAGACAGAGTCGCACTCCCAGGCATGGACCATCACACCCGGGCATCAGACCCCAGCCACGCACAGGCACCAGCTGGGAACACAGGAGACAAAGTCGCACTCCCAGGCATGGACCATCACACCCGGGCATCAGACCCCAGCCACGCACAGGCACCAGCTGGGATCACAGGAGACAGAGTCGCACTCCCAGGCATGGACCATCACACCCGGGCATCAGACCCCAGCCACGCACAGGCACCAGCTGGGATCACAGGAGACAGAGTCGCACTCCCAGGCATGGACCATCACACCCGGGCATCAGACCCCAGCCACGCACAGGCACCAGCTGGGATCAGAGGAGACAGAGTCGCACTCCCAGGCATGGACCATCACACCCGGGCAACAACAGTTTTGAAATGAGAGGTTGGTGCTAATGCCTGCGTTTATGTTCCCAAACTTTGATATTCGTTTGCATTGTGAGTTATGTTAAAGCTGTTACATGTTTCTTTATCTTGATACAATGTTGGAAGTACTTTCAGATGAAGGAGGGCCAAAAGGGCAAAGGAAAATGTACGGGTTACAAAGAGCTGTTCTGATGTGGCCAATAAATCGAACGTCCTTTTTTGTTTTCTCTTGCTATTTATGTGGAGTGTCCGTGACACCTTCTTTTTTAACTTAGCATATAGAGTGACTTTTTGCCCACGAATGGTCAACGCGATTTTTGAACGTCTTCAACGTGCGAGGAGGGACAACATGGCTCCAGATTTTGACAATTTTATCTGAAAATAAATTTACAGCTCAAAGGTCAACAAATTTTTCAAGTAAAATCCAATCATTATTCCGCGCACTGACCTTTTAAGTGTTAAAAATCCTTCCTGTCTAATATTACAAACGCGCATAAAAAATTTTTAGAACTCACTTGGTTCACCTCGCCATCTCCTCATTGAAGGGATATGCGTTCAGCCCGTTGATGGCGCCGGTAGCAGTTGAGGCTACGGAGTCCTGTAATTGTTTTCTCCATTTTGTTGTTTCGTTGGGGACATGAAGCGGCTAAGTGTTCATTTTTGCCTTTCTTCCAGCTTGTGTGACTGCTTCTAGTCAACGATTCTCATTGTCTCCGTCGAAGCATTCTAATTCCGATGGAAAATTAAAGCCAGACCGAGAAATGTAAATTTTTCCAAAATAAATATTCGATATTCTTTGCCAGCATTTTTGCACTTCGACAGCATATACTATGTGGAATGAAATTTGCATCAGTTTCCTATTTGGAAGAATCAAAGCGTAAAATGGATGCGCTCCTACCCGTGTACTGCGACGTATTTGAACTCGGAACAACTCGTTGCTCTCGGCCATTTTGAATAAAAGTAAAAGCAATGCTATGGAAGCGTCATAATTTGAATGCGTAAAGTTTGGGCCAAAACCCCGAGTTGCTCGGTGCGTGTAATCTTTTTGGTTATCGCTCACCGATAAGCCGTTTTTTGGTTCGTTAGTCTTCTCTGAATTGGACCTGTAACTCTTGATCTCACGGCACAGAGGCAAGAAAGACTTAGGCCACCAAAGTAAGTGGTCAGCAATTTGGCTCGGAAACATTAGACCTATTGTTATCTCACCTAAACTGTAGCAGGTTTCCGCTTGGGAACAAGTCTGTGCGAAAATTATGCCGGGCGTTCAAATGTACGAGCGCGGCGTCATAACTTGGCGCTCGTTAGAACGCACTCAGCTTACAAATTCGACTTACGAGAAATCCTATTAGGTATTTCCTCTCAAACTTTTGCTCATTAAGGAAATCCGATGCAAACTCATTGAGGAAAAGGGTACTCATATTCTTAGCAGGCTTTGCAAAAAGCCTCCATTCAACATGGTTCGTTTGGGCAATTATTTTCCGGCAAAAAATGAGTACACAAAACGTGGCTGTTTCAGAATGCAAAACTCAATGCTGGTTGAGCGCAGAGTCAAACACTGGTGAATTATCAGTGTACTTATTCATACAGCTAACTGAACATTCTAACTACACTTTCAAGGGTAACTTCAATTTACTTGTTACGCCTGAATTCTATTTACTATGAAGGAATATTGAAATCCTCTCTTACTACCACTGTTAATTTGTGTAGAAGATTGCATCTCCCCCTGTCTGATAAGATCATTCGTCATAACAATGCCTGCATTTAAATGTTTTCGGGCTCTGCTTAGGCTGCACAAGCGTGAAAAAATTGTGTCCATCTTTCTGCTCGTACGGAAAGATGTTTCCTGAGAATTTGCAGCATTCATATAATCCCCTTCACTTGGTGTTGTTTAGGTTCAACAAATTATTTATTTACTGGAGAATTTGCGATTATATTACAACTGAGTAAAACCTCTGCAAAGTAGTCATCATTGAGCGTGTCGAACGAGAGGAGTTATCAACGGAAACCTAAAATTTACCTGTTATTTTTATGAGAGACATAAATACCAATTAAACGCGGCATCTACGGTCTCTTTAAATTTATAAATAAATGAATTGATATATTTTTCGCACGTAATTTCTCCTATGTTATTATAATGGGAATTTCATTGAACACATCAATTGTTTCGTCCGCTCTCATTCATGGTCCTAGCTTAAGGGGGCCCTCCGCTTAAACCTGAAATTTGATCCGATTGGTCTGAAATTCAGCCAGTATATGTATTTTGGAAAGAGAAACATATTTGGCGGGAAAACTTTTTTTGATTTGGCCTTAGTTTTTTCGAAAAATTTGAAAAATAAGTTTTTTGAGTAATTTATGTACATATTTCAAAAAGATTGAAGTCAAAAAGTTCTTATGCTAGAACAAATTCAAAGACAGTTTTGGAATCCTCGTGATATTGCGAACAAACTGTTGACCTGGAATTTCTATTTGAAGCTTTATTTTTTCGCGATATGCGATATTTAATCAATACCTAAAATATACCTATTTTTTAGGCTTTGAACAAGCCTAAAACAATTTAAATGTACAAATCGGAAAATCAAAGCCAATCAGTTTGTTAGAAATGTTTCATGGATTCTAAAACTGTCTTTGTTTTTTTCCTAGCATAAAAACTTTTTGACTTCTATTCTTTTGAATGATGAAAATAAGTGACTTTACAGTACGGGCCAAAAACAAAATTGTTTGTTGATGTGTAATATAATGGAAAATTTATGTAATTGAATGCTGTTTTCATCTTTATTTCAATAATCTCCATGCATAACTTCAATTTTACACTGTGAATTAAAATTAAAAAAAAAAAATTAAAAAAAAAAATTTCTTATAAAAATTTGGAAATTTTCCATTTGTGGTCCGATTATTATGAAATTTAGCTATTATATGTAACTATCAAAAACAAACACAGTTTCTTCTATTCATTTTTTCGATTCAGGTCTTAGTTTCTTGAAAAAAATTGACATACTGGTTTTCTAGTTCGTTTTTTTATATACCCTATATCAAAAAGCTAGAAGTCAAAAAAATTTTGTGCTCAAACAAAACCAAATACAGTTTTAGAATCCATAAAGCATTGTAAATAAAGTGATGTTTTCAAGTTTTAAATATCTCTTTTGGTTTTCTTGTTATATGGGGTCGAAATTGGGTCAAAAATTCGAAATTTTTGGTCCTCTCACCCTCCCCCTGGGGAGGGGGATCTAGTGTCCGTAGCGCCATAAAATTTTAGGACCAAATAGTCCACCACCTAAGGGTCCTTTTCCAACAAAAAGATGAAAAATGACCATCGGAGAGAAAAGGGGCCTCGGAGGGCCCCCTTAATGACCGTATCTGTGATGCGAGTTTTACCAGTGCACAAGTACATGAATATTTTAATAGCGGCTACTGTTGGGATTTTGTATTTATTTGTCATCTAGATCTGGAAGGTTTGTCTAAAGAAAATGTCAAATCCCGGCATTTTACCGGGTTGTGTACACGAGTTGAATGAATAAAGGGCATCAAATGACATGAATTTTTGTTGCGTAACCAACTTCATTAAATGTATTCTTTGACTTCTGGAGTAACTGAGCCGCTGGACATGCCAATGACGTGAACAATGACACGCCATGACGTGAGTGCATGAGTGCACTTCCAGAAGACGTGCTCTTCAGGACTTTCTAAAATATTCAGGAAGCTGATTTCCTCTCAGAGAATTTGACCTAAAGGTACTACTTTTTTGAAGAACTTTTGTATCACAAATGTCCGTGTACGTTGTGTGTACGTGGGAATCCGCATGGAAAAAACTTTTTTCAAGAATTTCTCGTTTCTTATCGACGCACATGGATCACGTTTGTTCAGCGCTCAATTCAGATGTGGTCAACATCCGAGCCAGGCGTGTTCAACATTCCCGCCATGCATATTCAACATCTGACACCCTACATCCAGCTAGCAGATCACTGTCGAGCTACCTCAGCCTTCTGGCAGCTTAATTACGAAATTAATTCCATGTCTATCCTTGTATCTTCTCATTAATTACTCAAGCCTAACTCAGAGGCTCAGAGTTGAGAACACTGAAAGCCTTTCACTCACAAAATACAAAATATAAAATATTAATTGTTTGAATTTCTTTGCCCGAACGCTCAGAAGAAGAAGAAGTAGCGTTAGATTTTGGAGTCTGCAAAGCTGTTCAGTGAAAGGAAAAATCTGGCTGGATTTTTAGCTCAACTCAATTTAAGAAAACTACATAAATAAAACAAAAATGTCAATGTTAAATTATTATTATTATACGTTACCTAAATTAAATCCAAATCTATATGAATATTTTTAAATCTAAAACTTTCTAAATCTATAATTTCTAAACCTAAAGGCAATGAATTTACAAAAGCAAAATCTATAATACAAGCAGCGGTCGTTTGTCGCAATGAGAGAACTTCACAAGACCAGGTCCGTAGCACAGATACAGGACCACCTACGCGCTTGGTACCCTCGCACGGCCGCATATGCGGACGTGATGGGAGATACTTCTTCTCTCGTCATTTGGAAGCCCGTCTAAAAATTGAATTGTTGTCGTAACCAAAAAATAACAGAATGATGAATAAATAAAACAAAAAAAACATAATAAATAAAACCGTCATTTTTGACTTCGCGAGTGGACTTTTACCCAGTTGGTTGCTGGCTGCGTTGGTTGGACCAACCAACCCTGTCTCTCTGTCATGCTCTTAAGGATTCACATAGGGGGAGTATTAAAGTTAATAAATGACTAGGAGAGCTCTCCGAGCTCTCCTAGTGTTACCGGTTCAACCCGAGTATCGGGTTGTCCGACTTGCCTAAAAATAAAAAAAAATAAAAAAAAATAAAATAAAAAAAAATAAAAAAAAATGAAAGAAAAAAATAAATAAATAGTTTTCTGCAAATATAGACACCAGTGGCTTCAATTTAATACCTCACTTGACCATATAGACTCAGCCAATTTTCTAAACGGACTCGGACAAATTTCGAGTTACTGAATTAAGTATTAAAAGTTAATAAATGATAGAAAGAGGCTGCTAATTTATCACACATTAGAATCAATCAGGATATGCTTAATGACCGTATCTGTGATACATGATTTATGAGTAGTACCGAACATTATGGAATCCCGTCATTTTTGACGGACCGTGTACCCTGGTTCCCATGACAAGAGCACAGCTATGCTTCCATTAATTCAAGTTGCATGAAGTTTCTGTTAGCGTACTGCTTGTAAGGTGTACTTTGTGATACAGCGTTTTCACTTCCAAGGTGAACTAATAAATTATATGAATTGAATAAATAAATTAGAAAATTCAGTAAACAAATTACTCAATTAAGATTTCCGCCTTCCTTGTCTACGGGGTCAGCGCAGACAGCGTCTGGAGCTGTGACAGCTCTAAATCTTTTGTAATTTGGCTTGTCAGTAATTCCTTTCTTTCAGTTATCTCTGTCATCCTGTACTAAACAGTGACACATGCGCAGGTGGCCCATAACGAACAAACCCTTCATGAAATTTGGCAACAAAGCAGCTGTGACGAACATTAAGTTTGGGCTGCGTTAATACATTGCAGGATATTTTGGACGGATGTTTACATGTTGAATATGGAATGTTGTGGTGGGATATGGATTGTGGCGCCATACTGAACTATTCGCGGTCTTTCACGTTGTTGTTTGTTACGCATCCAAATTCTTTGAATCTTGTGACAACAAATTATAAGCTGTTTATAAATATAAGGACTTCTTTGATCACGGAAAGTGTTCCTGCAATTTATGTTTCAAGAATAATTGCTCCATTCCGCCGGCTGTAAAGTTCTACGATTTTTTCACCGCTCTTTTGGGTGGCGCATCATTTCGACGGATAAAGTTTGAGATGGACGAAAGCAATACATAAATTTATGTTGGTAGATTAGATACAACAATTCGGTGAATTTTACATTTTGTCCATCATTCACAATTATGGCGAAGTCTTAATGCTTCGTAGTTTTCTTGATATCGATAATCAAATAGGTTGAATTACGTATAGGTCACCATGCCCGTGTTGGATTGTGATAACCTCGTTTGTTCAGATGCTCGCTTACTTGCCGATTGTTGTCGATGCTGTGCCTTCAGTAATCTATACTAATATAAGAGGGCTGTCTGTCTGTCTGTCTGTCTGTCTGTCCGTCCGTCTGTCTGTCTGCCTGTCCGCAGCCAGCCTGCAGTGTGAGATGAGCGTATCTACAAGCTTCATCAACTCCACAATTTACAGTGTATTAATCCATCAGATTCGAGTAGGAATAAATATCACGTGAATTCTTAGGAAATAGGAACATGTGTCATGTGATTTGTCGAAAATTATTTTTCATTTTTGACGGGCCGTGTGCACTCGGCCTCATCAACTCTCGAGAGATTAAATTTGTTTATTTCGTACGGCCTTTCTCTCATTTTGCCTTCTTTCTTATTTCAAATAAAGAGGCGTGGACTAGTAATACATAATAGAATTCAACACCCTGCTTTCAAACAGTAAAGTTCATTAAAAACTGTTCTATATCAAGTTATTTCCCTCTAGTGAGAAGCGTGAAAATTAATTGATTTCTAGACAAAACATTAAGTTGAATAAATAACATAATCTAGCGAGTCCAAAATGGTCAGTTTAAAACCTAGCGAGTCCAAAATGGTCAGTATAAAACCTAGCGAGCCAGGAGGGGTCAGTATAAAACCTAGCGAGCCAGGAGGGGTTGGCATTGGACGAGGTTTTGGCCACGCTCGAAAGCCTGCGTCTGAGCCCGATCAGTTATTTGCTGCGTTAAAAAAGTCGAATGGGAAAAGAATGTAAAACTTTTTCTTCAGCAACAGATGATCTTTGGTGGTTTTATAAACTTGAAAAAATTTCGATAATCCTGTGTTTACTTGATTGGATATCGACTAACTTGCTTGCTTGTCGCCGTCTACGCTAGTCTTAACAACTTACAAAATTCAACTCCCAGTTTTCAGCAATGGAAAGTGCAAATTCAATGTCATATTTAATCTAATGATAATTAATACGTTTTGCACTAATACGTAGGGAGAAATTTAATTGCCTTGTGGTTCAAATTATCATTTTATTCTCCTTACGCCCAGTATTGTGGAGACGCGTTGTTGCTAGTGTCCATTTAAAAATAAATGTTTTTCATTGCCTTTTCAGTCTTCAGTATAGTTTTATGGAAATTGTTTTAACTGATAGCAGCCGTACTATTTTACTCTCGGAAAAGACATGCTACTCAAATAATTTGTATGCAAGTTTAGGCATAAAAATTAGTTGCATAAACAACTTGACTCAGCTGGTCACTGCTGGTCTATATGATGTTCAGGCAAGATTCCTACAATTGAAAATAAAATTTCTCAAAGTGAAAATCAAATTAAAAAAATTGAATTTCAAGTTTCTCAAGAAACCTGATTTCAAAATGACCATGATCCATGTTGTATATTTAAATCTTAATAATCAATATATGGCGTACATTTATACTTCTCTTTATGTGTGTGTTAGATGCGGTACACAATTGCAGCTATTTATGCTAAAACTTTTGTAGTGGTTTTATTTTGATAATTTTGAAAAATAAATACATCTCCAATGTGATTTCCAAAGTGAAGTGCAATAAGATCGCGAAAAATGATATTGAAAGAATTTTGAAGCCTATGACTCTGAGGAAGATTGGTAGGCAGTTGCGGATACACAACACTTTGAGAATGCCTGAAAAAACCAGACGTATTCCCATGAAAAAAAGCGACAGGAAATCCAGGATGATTGACGATATCAGGAGGGAAATAGTATCAGCTGTCAAAGCTTATTCTTCCATTCCAACGAAATGAAAGTATAATTGTCACTATTACTACTTTCCTTTTTTACTACTTTCAGGTAGAGGAGCAAATGTGAGCTGCATTGGTGCCAAGTCTGCCAGCCGTGTTGTGTGTTCCATAGTACGTCGAGGTGCCGTGACTCGCAAGGCTTTAACGAGCTGCTCAAACATTGAGTTGAAGCATGCGGTCAGCGAGGTCATGAAAATTCTCCTACCATTATTGGGAATGCACCACCTGCACCACCTGCACCACCTGCACCACCTGCACCACCCCACAGCAAACTGAAAATTCTTATTCAACAACATCCGCATGCCCAGGTTTTTACGTTAGCGTCAAATTCTTATCTGATGAGCCCAACTCAATTGCTTTTCATCGCTCTCAAAAGTCACACCAAACGTAAGCTAAGAGAGGCAATGGAAAACATACGGAACATTAGAAGGAAAAATTACCGCGTGAAAATCGAAGGAGAAGCTCGGAATCACGCGCTCAAGAAGCATGTGTAAAACCTCGATGCTGTTAAGGGTTTCAAACGAAAAGTAAAAATAGTACCAGACGCCAGTCAGAAAAGATGCTTTAAGCTAAATAGCTTAGTTACGGACATTGTTGTACATTCAAAGCGTACACTCAGTGATATAAATATTAAGTACTTCTTTCTTTCTATATGATTTTAACTTAAGCATCCTTATTCAGCAGTGGCAAGTTAGAGAAATGACAATGCGAAGTCACTTCTTCCCCATTTACTATAATTGTTACATACGTCATATTTTTTTAGGTAAAAAATTTAGAATGAATAAATATTTTTTAAATTCTGGGTGGAGTCTCTCAGTTCATCGCAACATTTTTTAGGCACTTTCAAAGGAAAAATTTGATAATATACAGTTGTATCAATACATATATGTATGTATACACACATGTATATTAGCAGTAAAATCGCATTATGAATTGTTATTTACATTACTTAATTACAAATGAAACTGTCAAATGGCAAATACGCGTATTTCATATGTGATGCAATGATGTTAAATATTTATGGCATATTTGGTAAATATTTCAAATGTGATGTCAACGCAGACGTGGAACTTTGAAGGATTTCCAACTTAAAGTGTGTAAAGACTTTGGAGAACGTTACATTTACTCTGAGGAAGTGGAGATTCATTTTGAGGAGCACGATTTCTATCGGGATATTGATTGGCACTTTGACTTAGATTGGCAGTGTGGGGAACTCTATTTCAGTCGGAGGAAATTGAGTTTCCTTTTGGTAAACTATAATTTCTCTCGGAGAAAATAATCCCGGAAATGGTAGTGTTGTCAGCACAGCAAAGTTCTCTCGTGTGTTGCGCCTTCAATTATGATCCTGTGTAATAATAGATATTATTAGACAGCACCACATGAGAAGGCAACATGAACTTCTCGCAATATCGTCATTACGGGTGAGAAGTTAGGTTTCACATCGTTACTGAATCAATAGGAAATCTAGGGTGAAGAAATGATACCTCATGGTATGTTAGCTTAAGATGAGTTGGGCTAGGACATCTTAAGGTATGTGAAGCTAAGATGTGGTGCAAAATGTCATGTCAGGTTATGGTCGGAAAGGTGAGAATAGAGATACAATATGCTAACTCTAGTGGATTTTAGCTTAATATTGGATAGGGTGTTATGAAAGTTAATACGAATTTATTTACGGAGCCAGAGAACTGAACTTAATCTATTTTTGTCATTGTTATCTGTCTAATCGTGCGCCTAATAGGGCTGTATCCGAAGCTGACCTAAGGAAACAAACATAATTTGTTTACGCTGAGGGCTACCAGAGTTTACTTGTATCGCTTATTCCCATGTTGTTTTAATGTTGATGCAGTACAGAACTACCGAGGTAGGCTTAGGTTAGAATAGGTCGTTATTAGCCATTTTTGTCAAATAAAAACAGTTAATTTTAAAAGCTGAAAGTAGAGTAGACATTCGAATCAAGGTTTGTGTCGAATTGATTTTTTCGTGTGTTGTTGATAGAGCTTTTGAAAAAGGCATGAAATTTGAACCCGAGTTCCAAAATAACCTGCATGTTATTCTGATTATAATTATAGTTACCATCATTTTATAACATGCATAAGGTCGCTTGTAAATTATTTTGGATCAATAGATAACAGAATTAAAGAAATATCTTCTGAGAAAGGGGTGAAAATTAGAACTGTGTTCCTAAACAACATTAATATTCATTACTAGCAGGACCCGTGGAAATTCTACTGACAATGCGATTGTTACCATAGGTGGACCCATGAAAAAAATTCGTCAACATTACCTAACCTATGGTAACCCAATCTATCCTAACCTATCCTATCCTATACTCTCCTATCCTAACTTAACCTATCTAAACTTAACCTAACCTATCCTAACCTAACCTAAGGTAACCTATCCTAACCTAACCTATCTTACTTAACCTATCCTAACCTAACCTAAGCTAACCTAACCTATCTTAACCTAACCTAACCTAACATAACCTATCCTAACCTAACCTAAGCTCACCTATCCCAAGCTAAAGTATCCTATCCTAACCTAGCCTATCCTAACCGAACCTATCCTGATAAAATGTCAGACATCAATGCACGTAAAAGCGATCTTTTAATGTTACACTCAGGAATTCGGTATCCACGATACCACAAACTCAGACGAAAGCGTAACGGACGACTAAATAAGTAACTAAGGAACTAAGGAAGGAACAAGCAGAATATTATATAGATCATTCTAATTGTCATTACGATATAAAGAAACGTCAGGTGTTTCCTTAAATTTATGAATAAATAAATAAATAGATTTATAGGAATGTTGTGCGTAATTTCTCTTTTGTTAATGCAACGGGAGTGTCATAGAACATACTAATTAAATGGTTTGGTCTGTTCTCTATCACGTTTTTAATGGCTTCTTAATGACCGTATCTGCGATGCGAGTTTCTTTAGTGCACAAGTACAAGAATATTTGAATCGCGGGCACCATTAGGACGCATATGTTGTTTGTCATCTACACCTGGAACATTTGTCTAAACTCTAAAGAAAATATCGAATCCTGTCATTTTTCAGTAGTCTTGTACATTAGTCATTTATAGTTTTCATAAGATGGTTTGTTAAATATTATTATTCACCAAACTTCACAGATTTCCACGCATCAATGATTATATTCGGCGTGAATGCCTAAAGCTCCCTGAGGCTGCCGTGGCTGCGATATGACGGCAATTTACTCCTGCAGCCGGCGCCTGGAAAACTGTTCGTGGTTTTGTGGTTCCTTGCAGAATTTTGTGAGAAACTGACCATCCGTGTCCTGCTGGGTTACAATTCAGGCCCACTAATTTTCAAATTATTGCTTTATTACGGAATTTGTGATGAATCATGACCGTCACAGATTTGTAACAGATTTTAAATGTGACCTGTTGGGTAACAGACAGTGCCCTCAAAATTCATTGATACTTTTCAAACATTTGTTACGGCTCATGTCCACAGATTTGTAGCAGATCGTAATTACAAATTCATAACTGTTTGTAAACGTTACTTGTTAGGTAACAGATTGCGCCCACGAATTTATAACAGTTTTTTACGATATATGCGGGAAATGATAACCTTAGACTTGGAGCAGATCGTGATCACAGGTTTAGAGTGTACCGTACCCGCAACACAACGTGGCGGATAATATTTCGCTGAAAGTTCTCCAATTTAAAATTGCGTCCCGTGTTAACTTGAGAGCAAACCAGCGTCCAACCGCCCAAACAAGCAAGCATGCTCACAAGAGGATCAGTGTTTAAGCATAGATAGATTAAAACTTAACAACAAACTGAATAATAAGCGTAGGCTTGTATCTGTGACACTATTCTAAAATAAATCTGTTCACGTTGCAAGCTCATATTTATGTTTGTGGTGGGAAATATGCATGGTTGAACGGGGGTAAATGCGTCAGTTGCATTGAAAGGATTATTAGAGTGATCTAGCTCTGAATGGCATCATTCTGAACAGGCACAAACTGCATTGACAACAAATGCATAATAATCTTAATAGTAAAAGATCACCTTACGATAAGTAAGTATAAAATACACTCACTTAAAGAACACACATATTTATTGATAATTTGCTGGCGAGCGATAAACAAGTATCAAAGACATAGATATAAAATATTTTAATAATATTACAAGAGTATACAATAAGCAAGCATTCTAGGCGGTTAAGGGCGGCTTAGATACGAAGTCGTCTAGATTTGTGCCAGACACTCATCTGCCTGATCAGATATTTGTCTAGTCTAAATAATCTTCTGATCAACATTTAGATTCGAGTCATCTGATGCTCTACCTGTACCGACACTCATAGTGATTGTGCATAATTATTTTGTCTAGTCTAAATAATCTTCTGATCAACATTTAGATTCGAGTCATCTGATGCTCTACCTGTCCCGACACTCATAGTGATTGGGCATAATTATTTTAGTAGCATCAACGTCATTCAAATGAATGAATATCCAGACTCTCTTAGGGGTCATCAAAATTATTACCCTTCGAAAAAAAATACCCACACATGGATCTGTCAGAGTAAATTATCTGGTAGGCAAAACATTGATCAAAATGATTCATTCCTAAAAATATTAAATTCTAGTCCATCATGAATGAAAACGCTGCGTAGAAATTCACTATACATTCATGCGTACTTCAGTAGACGAGAGAATGCTACCTTGGGTTCAGGTTAGATTATACGTTAGACTTGATTTGTAATTGATGCTTTGAAGCGTAACCAAGAGACTCGGGTGTAGCACAGAGCCACGTCAATGCAAACGATTTTCAAAAAACGGATCTATGTTACGAAATATCTGGTGCCCATGTCACGGAATTACTTCTTGTTGCTGGGTGCGTTTCAAAATTAACATACATGGACTGCTAATACACTTAAGGGATATGAGCATCAAGTAGTAGCTGGTGTCTAGGGTACAAAATAGCTGTTTCAAATATTGCACAACTGTTGTTTAAGCTACAGATTAACTGGAATCTATGTTACGAAATAATTGGTAATTATATAAAAAACTAACTTTAATCAATGTTTCGAAACAACATGCAACCGTATTAAGAAGCCGCAAGTATCTATGATACGTAAAGTATAAGTTCCTTTTTTCTGGGCGACATTCTGTATGAAGTACAAAAAGCTCATTCGAAATGCTCTTGCTACGGCTTGGAGACTTGCAAGATTTGTTCAAATGGAGGCAATAACCGAAACTTGCAGAGCTGCGTCGAGCGCGTGACCAGCGTGAGGGAGAAGTGTTGTGTAAAAGCTAATTTTATGTTCCTGAAAGGCGTAATGTAACCTTGAATGGCCGATTTAGTCGTGAGAAGCTGACACTAGCGAGTTTGTCAGCAGTAGACGGAAACTGGCAATTTGTGGACGGGGAAAAACCCAATAGTTTGTGAGCAAAAGGGGGACTCTGACAATTTGTGAGTGGTGGGAAAAAACCGCATTAGTTTGACAGCAATAGGCAAAAATTTGCATACTGTAATACTCTTGAACTGAAAATTATTGATCAGTTTGCTTGAGCGGACAGTTCATGGAGAGTCAACTAAACTGCCTTACAACGGACATGTTAAGCATCAAAGGCAACCGAAAATAAGCTAACAAACATCCCAAAAAATCATCGAAAGAAGAAAAGCATATCACACATGAAATTTTGCGGGGAACGTGAAGGCCAGACAAATTTATTTGTGAACACTTCGTAAAGAAGTAAATTGGAGCAAAAATGCGGCTGCGTGTTTGTGGGGAGTTAGGAGGTGAGGACCGGCCTACGTGGACGGCGGTGATGAATATTGAAGAGCTCGAGTCACTGGACTTGGTCTGAATAATTTTGGGGTGACAGATTTGCATGAGACAGGCTTCAGAATTTCAGGCCTCCCACAAACTCAAACTAGCCTTCAAGTTATATTTATATAACATGCCTTTAAGTTATGTTTATATATATTCATTTAACTTGAATGCTTGCTTGAGCAAGGAACCAACTAAGCCACCTGTTACCTGTTGGGTTACAAATCGTACCCACAAATGTTCAACTAGTTGCTTTGTTACGGGATTTGTGATAACTCATGTCCACAGACTTGTACCAGATCGTAATTACAAACTTATGCCGGAATGTAAATGTTACCTGTTGGGTAACACATTGTACCCTCGAATGTATCTAATAGTACATATATACATGAGTAATTTTGTTTCATTTACATATATATATATAAGCGGTCGTACTCTCATGATATTGCTGATTGTATTTATTTGCTTTCATGTCTTCAGTGAGTAAGTCTGGACTGCGATAAACGGAGTGTCTGAGCTCGTCCGCTTTGATCTGTTGGATGATCCTCTTATGAATGTTTGGCTTGCCAGGCCTCAGTAATTCTTTCGTTTTTTGTTCATGTCGAATTACATTCAGCGATTTTTGTCGCGTTCTCAGCTACTCGTTCATCCTTTTCTCGACTCCCACATTGACTGATGTATTTGTATTGAATGAAATGATTGTTAATTTTGATGTACCTTCATGTTTTTGCCATGTACTAATTATGTTTATGGAGATAAATATTATACGAAAAACTGCACAAATATAAAGAATGTGGTAGAAAAGGGAGCATACGAGAGCCTAGACATATTGCTTAACTAATTACTTCACCCAAAATTTAAATAAATATTTCACACCATTTTTAGGGGGCTCTAAAAATCCTTAACGTATGAGTTCTGTCAGTCTTTCATCAACATTTTAAAGGTCTGTGAAATTGCGCTGCAATCTTCCAGAGCATAAAAGTATCGTATCTGGTCTTCAAGTGGCGGTATTTTCTTCTCGTAGACTTGAAAACCAAGCGCAGGCTGACGTCGTAACTCAATGTTCCCGCTTTCTCTTCGAGGGCTGGAAATGTGGAAAGGTTTACGGACAACACAAGGCTTTGCAGCGTAGTACCTCTTATTCTTAACCAAGTTTGGAGCGTGGAGTTTGCAAACACGCCTCACAACGGAAAGCTCATCTTGGACAGATGGACATGAGTTATAATGATATCTTCGACTTTATGAAAGATCGATGTTAATCGTACGATATTCTTTATTTGCATTGGAGTATATGCATTTTGTTATAAACAATTTTCATTGCGCGCAACTTGAGATTTTTCTAGATTTGCATTCATTATTTATCAATTCCATGTTTTCTGTTGCAGACTGTGTACTTATCTCGCCAAGCTCTCAACCCAATACAATCACTATTTTGCAACTTTGTCTGTGCGTGTTTATTCATGCATTTATTCATTTGTATTGGCGTTCTGTGATAGTTTAACCCCTGAACGTCCGCGTTTTGTGCTCATATCACCGTTACCACAACCACCATCTTGAATTAAACTGGCACCGGCATCATGTAGTCACCGACACCACAACGAGGAAGTGACTGCCGCTCGACAATGAACCTCGAACACATTAGGGCACAAATTTCACAAGGAATAAAATGTATTAGTGCAATTTATGAATGAATATTTCGAAATCCACTCTGACGGTATAGGGTTAAATGAAATTTATGAATTTCATCATAGAATTAAACAGGAGGAGGCATCTACTCGTATGATCTAACGATTGGGTAGCAAAAATCCCTTGCTCTGAAAAAAATAATTGAGCAAGAGAGTTATGCTCGGGTGGGCTCAAAGAAACTCTGCATGAAAAAATGGAATCTGAAAGGTAGCAAAGTGATCTCCAATGTCTCAAAATACCGTTAGAAGCTGACAACTCAATGGCAGCAAGGTAGCTCGTGCATCTTACTATGTTAGAAGGCGGTAATTCAAATGCAACTGAGTAGCTTGGTCTTAAGCATCTTGACATGAGGGGGTATGGTGCGAGCTGAAATATAGTAGAACATCTTGTGTATTTTGACATGATTTGAGAAAAGAGGTGCTCCAACATAACATGCTAAGCATCTCATGATGACGCGGTAAATGGGAAATTCAAAAGGAACATGGTAGGTTGAATATCTCAAGATGACTTTCGGGACCTGCATCAAAGGCAGATGGATGAATTAAGCAGAAGATCATACATACAAAAAAATTTAAAGCAACGATACACCTCCCCCCTGAAAAAAATATCAGCCTTACATCCCAAATTGGTGAGATGGCAGCTACGCATTGCGCTAGATCTTAAGGGAACGCAATATATAATGCTCTGTGAATTAGAAACCACAAAATTTTCTCGATACCGTAGAGAAAAGGAAGAAGAGAAGAAGAAAAACGGCTGTAGTAATTTTTTTTTCATGACTGTTATAATAAGTGGTGACGATAATCATTTTTACACAGTTAAAGAATAACCTGCAAGTTTATGAAAGTAGCCATGAAATCCGTGCCTTTAATACATCCAATTGTGTGTGTGTTTATTTTTCTGTACTCCGAAATGATTCCCTATGGAAAACTCACTTGAGCTTAAGAAAATCAGAAGCGAGTTCACGTGGCTAACAGCGCCGCCACCGGGCAAAAATGTCCACGTGACTGCAGATGCTTTTTACGGCACAAATGTCCGGAAGCGGCGGAGCTCTGCGCAGCCACACAGCAGTTTTGGCCGCATTCTAGGTGTTGCAGCCCTTAATGCGTTACTTTCCTGTTGTTGTGTGTTGTGCTGTCCTCTTTGCCTGATATTATGTCGTGTAACGCTCTTCACCCGATATTACATCGCACAGTTCTCATTACTCCAAATTATTACG
Organism: Morinoia aosen; assembly: GCA_030386875.1. NCBI lineage: Eukaryota > Metazoa > Arthropoda > Malacostraca > Amphipoda > Talitridae > Morinoia > Morinoia aosen. The sequence continues at coordinate 46,491,374 of CM059567.1, read as the reverse complement.
TACAGTTCTCATTACTCAAGATTTTTACGTACAGTTCTCATTGCTCAATATTATTACGTACAGTTCTCTTTACCAGATATTTTATTGTGAAATAGTATCTCATCGATATTATATCGTACAACCCGCTTCTCCTTGCTTCTCAAAAAATTGCAGTTGTAGAATTCATGAACACATCGCACGTAATTACGCTAACACGTGGACGAGTGTCCAGTGATGCTGTGTTTAATTAGATCATGAAGAAAATATGCGCAATTCGATTAATTCTCAGTGGATGCTCAATTGAACTCAACCTAAATCTAGTCTCGATCTTCATAAAATGAGCAACCGTTTACGTTTCATCGAGTGAGCTGCGAGGGAATAAATTTCACAGGCTTTTTGAAGGAGAGAAATCAAGATCTGACGGTAAATAAATTATTTTTATAAATATTAAATAGATGCAGGCGCCGGAGGCTTTCATTAAACAGACAAAAGAAATATCTTGCTCTTTTCGTGGCGCGAGGACTTCAAACGATTAATGAACGTAATGCCTTGCAAATAAATGATTCTTTGATAACGGCATTAATAGGAGATTTTTGTCATTTATTCGCAGTGTTCGGTTTTTGAGTCGTTGTGAATAATTCAAAACGATGGAAATTAATGCGTCGGCCTGCAACTGCTGACGACAACAGAACCGTGCATGCAAATGCTATTCGATTCAACGTGCTGAGCGAACATTTAATGTGGAGAAGTAGTCTCAGCAAAACTCAATTAAAATCATCGTTTTCCGGATATTGAATTTTAAATTTCACTCAGCGAATGAAACAAAACTCAGTACAGCCGATAACAACAGAAGCGTTCAAGCAAATGCAATACGATTAAACAAATTTAACGAGCACTAAATGAGAAGTAGTCTCAGCAAAACTCAATTAAAATCATCGTTTTCCGGATATTGAATTTTAAATTTCACTCAGCGAATGAAACAAAAATCGGACTCATTCAATGCGAAACAAAGAAAATAACTGAACGCCCTAGGAAGGCTCGGGCAGGTGCACAAAGGAGGGCTGGAGCCACAAAGGGTGACGGATTAATGCCGCTGCGAGCATCGCTCCAGTTCTCCTGAGCCCTGGAGCTGGATTTACGGCGATTTACGTCGTCGTAGAGAAGTTCTGAAGTTCTTCTACGTTAACTTAACTAGGCTTCATGCTGTATTAAGGTGATTTGGAAAAATAAACCTGGTATTGCGTGCGTAATAGACCGGTCAATATAGAAAAACTTACATGGCCAGCTGTACCGGTACGGCAAGTGAGTTGTTCGGAAATCCTGCTCGTGGTCCAGTCTGAAGATGAAGCCATGATGAACATGGGAGTCATGAAACCATGATGAACATGGGGGTCATGAAGCCATGATGAACATGGGGGTCATGAAACCATGATGAACATGGGGGTCATGAAGCCATGATGAACATGGGGGTCATGAAGCCATGATGAACATGGGGGTCATGAAGCCATGATGAACATGGGGGTCATGAAGCCATGATGAACATGGGGGTCATGAAGCCATGATGAACATGGGGGTCATGAAGCCATGATGAACATGGGGGTCATGAAGCCATGATGAACATGGGGGTCATGAAGCCATGATGAACATGGGGGTCATGAAGCCATGATGAACATGGCGGTCATGAACCCATGATGAACATGGGGGTCATGAAGCCATGATGAACATGGGGGTCATGAAGCCATGATGAACATGGGGGTCATGAAGCCATGATGAACATGGCGGTCATGAACCCATGATGAACATGGCGGTCATGAACCAATGAAGAACATGGCGGTCATGAACCCATGATGTACATGGTTGTCATGAAGCCAAGATGAATTATTCACAAGGTCTAATGCTCTATCATTCCGACGTGGAAGACATCATGCAAGGCAAAGCTAACACCAGTTCTTATGTCGTCTAGATGTGGTGGAATGCGGAAGAGTTGGTGCATAGATATAGAGATGGGATATAGAGTTGGGATATAGAGTTGGGATATAGAGTTGGGATATAGAGTTTGGATATAGAGTTGGGATATAGAGTTGGGATATAGAGTTGGGATATAGAGTTGGGATATAGAGTTGGGATACAGAGTTGGGATATAGTTGGGATATAGAGTTGGGATATAGAGTTGGAATATAGAGTTGGGATATAGAGTTGGGATATAGAGTTGGGATATAGAGTTGGGATATAGAGTTTGGATATAGAGTTGGGATATAGAGTTGGGATATAGAGTTGGGATATAGAGTTGGGATACAGAGTTGGGATATAGAGTTGGGATACAGAGTTGGGATATAGAGTTGGGATATAGAGTTGGAATATAGAGTTGGGATATAGAGTTGGGATATAGAGTTGGGATATAGAGTTGGGATATAGAGTTTGGATATAGAGTTGGGATATAGAGTTGGGATATAGAGTTGGGATATAGAGTTGGGATACAGAGTTGGGATATAGAGTTGGGATATAGAGTTGGGATACAGAGTTGGGATATAGAGTTGGGATACAGAGTTGGGATATAGAGTTGGGATATAGAGTTGGAATATAGAGTTGGGATATAGAGTTGGGATATAGAGTTGGGATATAGAGTTGGGATATAGAGTTTGGATATAGAGTTGGGATATAGAGTTGGGATATAGAGTTGGGATATAGAGTTGGGATACAGAGTTGGGATATAGAGTTGGGATACAGAGTTGGGATATAGAGTTGGGATATAGAGTTGGAATATAGAGTTGGGATATAGAGTTGGGATATAGAGTTGGGATATAGAGTTGGGATATAGAGTTTGGATATAGAGTTGGGATATAGAGTTGGGATATAGAGTTGGGATATAGAGTTGGGATACAGAGTTGGGATATAGAGTTGGGATATAGAGTTGGGATACAGAGTTGGGATATAGAGTTGGGATACTAACCGCAGAGCAGCCCCACGAGGTGGGACTCAACAAGTTACCAACTCGCGGTGGCTGGCCTTAGCGTGACATCTTGGGACAGCCTCGCAAGACACTTCAGGTCTGGCACGCTCTGAATGCCAGATAATCGTAGGAAAAGCATGCTTTTCATTTTCGTAAGTCATATTGTTGAGCGCAAATTAGCTCATATTGAGTGTGTGCATATTTGCATTCAGTGTTGTAAATGAAAACCTCGACGATGATACAAGACGCTAGCTATATTTTGTTCCGTAGGAACTTAAATCAGGACAGGAATATTTGGTTGAAAATTACGATTAAAATTGCTTGGGATATATTGCTTGGTTACAATTGGTCAAAATTCTTGTCAATTCGGGCTATGAGCTCAAGAAATTGCTTATTACTATCCACGTGAACGAGACTTGAAAAATATTTAAGCACAAAATCTACAAACTCTGGCAAATGGATCATTCTACGGCCCAAAAAGTGTGGTTCAGGTCAAAGAGAGACATCAGGAAGTTCGCACTATCTCGGTACCTTTGAGGTCTGCTCGGACGTGCAGAGAAGCCTATAGGAAATACTGGAGGCCTCCAGGTCGACAGCTCGACACCATCTGGGGACGTTCCCAGCGCCTCCGAGTCCTGTTCTCTCCTAGGGATGATCGCTTTATTTTTCCTGCGAACTTGAGTGCTCACAAACTCATGAGTCTGTTTACTACAAAATCATCGCAGCCTCTGCTGCTTAAAGACCCATGAGCGGCCATCACTGACTGCTTGCTCCATAACCCTGCAGAAATATAGACGCCCGGACCTCCGTGCGGCATCGGACAATTGACAGGATGTCCGTGTTGACGGAAATTGAAACATGACCTGCGCTTTTTTGGGCCAGGCAGGGACTTCATGTGGACGGATATTGAGACATGACCTGCGTTTTTTGGGGTCAGGCAGGGCTTACATGTTTGTGGGAGTTGGAACGTGATGGTGATTTTGGTTCAAAGAAAGGTATTCATGATAGCGAAAACTGAAATATGACCTGCGTTTTTTTGGGTCAAGCAGAGACTTCATGTTTATGGAAGTTGGAACAATGTCATGTGTTTGGTTTCTGGAAGAGCATTTATATTTACAGGAGTTTTTTTGAAACCAAGATGATGTTTTTGACTCCTGCAAAGAGACTTGTGTTTATAGAGGTTGAAACATAACGATGTTTTTTCAACCAAGTAAGGCATTTACGTTTATGGAAATGGAAACATGAGGGTGGTTTTAGCTCCATCAGGGGCATTCATGTTCAAGGGGAATTTGAATATAATGGAGTTTTTGATACAACGGGGCTTATTGCTCAATTAATTAAATTGAAAATAACCGCGTATTCTAGAGAGAGTGTAAAGAACTTCGTGTTTCTTTGAGTGCGCAGAGGGTGTTTCGAAAAGTGCAGGATAATCCAAACGGTTTCTGTAACAATACAGTACAAACGCTAAAAATATAGCTTTGAAGACAAGTTATAACTGTGCTCTTCAATTTCACAAACAATGTTCGTTAATAAACTAAATGAACACGTTCAAAGAAAATATTAAAACCCAACAAACACATGAAATTACTTTCAGAATTATCGCACGCTATAAAGTTGGCTATGAAGGACTAGCAGAAAACATTAAAACCTTAACGAATTACGTGCGCACTTTTACATGGATTGACAGAAAATTAGGCGGCTAGAAAATATAGACGCCCGAACCTTCGCACGGCGTCGGACAATTGCCAGGATGTCCACGTTGACGGAAATCGAAACATGACCTGCGTTTCGAATGGCCGAGAGCGCACTCCAACTTCAACATGCCTGGACAAAAATGTGCCTCCCACCCACGCATGAGCTTCGCTACAGAGAAGAGCCAGAGCTTTTTGACAATTATTGCTTACGTAAATTGAACAAATAACCGCGCTTTTCTCTCGAGAGGAGCATGGCGAGGCTGTGTAGTGCGCAGAGACTGCAACGTGATATATGTACAGTTTTGTTCTGTGCAACACGTGTTGAGGTTTTTATGATGGAAACTGTGAAGTGTCTTCAGTAGATGACGTAAAATTCTTCAGTCGATGAGGTAGAATTCGGTTCTAGTGCTCGGAAAGCTATAAAATATTTATCATAATATAGCTTCGATATCCTCAACCATGGTTGAATAAAATATATTCTTAAAAACACGTACAGAATTGAAATATAAAATAGTTTGTTTCTACTAACTTCCACTCAAGCACTGCTGACATTGATAGGAATGATGACACAATAAATGTATCATACTTACGTAAACAAATGTGTCCCGGGAAACTCACTCGGATGCTTGAATTTAAGGAAAAGTATAGAAATGCTTTTGTAAGGGGGGATTTCTAAAACTAATTGCTAATCTTCTCACACCAAGATGCATACCTTGTAACTGGATCAGCAAGAACTGTTATCTTTACAGCTCCTGCAAAACCTGCCCCCATGAAAACTTACAAGAGTTTCTCATAATATTATTCATAAGTGTTCCATTTAATGAGAAGTAGTACACATTTATATTAAATTATGTACAAGTTTTCTATTTAATGCAAAAGGATTGCAGCTTTTGTTTGGGGGTGAGGGGAGACTTGCTACACTTTATTTTTCTCACTCAACTCGAGCCAGTAGCTTCTGTTGTGCAAACTGGACCTTTGGCCTTCCTTCCCCTTCAGTGACTTTGTAATTCTATCAATCTTCAAAACGTTTAAAGTTCTTGGAATGCGATAAAAGAGCCCTTCAAATCTCGGAAAAAACACCTGTAAGCAAGCATCCCACGTCGAACTGCAAAAGGGCGACATTCAGTTTCGAAACTCTGTCGACAAAATTGACTATAAAATTATCAAAAACTTGCGAGGAGTGTTTTTTTGGAGAGCCCGGAGAGTAGCTCAACGAGGTCAAGAGGCACTTCGGCAAGAAGTGAAGCAATGGAAATTAAAGTAATTTTGCTTTTATCAGTGGGGTAGTCTCCCATAATTATCTTAGGAGTGCGAATTTTAACGTTGATCCAGGGATGGATTAACGTGTCTTTACGTGGGTTATTTCCTGTCATCATAGGCATCTTATCTTTCTTGTGTCCCTAATGAATGGGTGCGATCCGTCAGAGGGCTGAGGTGTTGTTCTGGAAGGGACAGCGTGCAGATTGCTACAAAATTCATAATTACTGAACCTTTGAGACGATTTCTTCTCCTTGATTTTGTTTTGCATTAGTATACTGCGACACGTACATTATTGTTAATTTGGCAGTTCAGTATTTCCTAAATAATATAAAAATGAGATTGCGAGATCATATGGGAACAGCAGCGAGACATCTCTGTGACTAATCACGCGTGCTCATCTAATTCTGATCATTTCGTCGTCCAATGGACTGATTTCCTCAGTAGAGTTTATTCCAATGACGGTACACGTGAACTGAATATTGATCTTCAGAATTGACTACACTCTCGCTCTGTTTCCCAGCCAACAACATGCAATAAGAAACTCAAAATTTTGATATAATATTCGTCACTAAAAATTTATTTTTCCATCTCGCTGCTGACCACTTGTCAAACAAGGCAATGCGCGACGCAAATTTATTTTTCCATCTCGCTGCTGACCACGTGTCAAACAAAGCAACGCTCGACGCAAATTTAATTTTCCATCTCGCTGCCGACCACTTGTCAAACAAGGCAACGCGCGACGCAAATTTATTTTTCCATCTCGCTTCTGATCACTTGTCAAACAAGGTAACGCGCGACGCAAATTTATTTTTCCATCTCGCTGCTGACCACTTGTCAAACAAGGCAACGCGCGACGCAAATTTAATTTTCCATCTCGCTGCTGACCACTTGTCAAGCAAGGCAACGCGCGACGCAAATTTATTTTTCCATCTCTCTTCTGACCACTTGTCAAACAAAGCAACGCGCGACGCAAATTTATTTTTCCATCTCGCTGCTGACCACATGTCAAACAAGGCAACGCGTTACGCAAATTTATTTTTCCACCTCGCTGCTGACCACTTGTCGAACCAGGCAATGCGCGACGCAAATTTAATTTTCTAACTCGCTGCTGACCACTTGTCAAACAAGGCAATGCGCGACGCAAATTTAATTTTCCATTTCGCTGCTGACCACTTGTCAAGCAAGGCAACGCGCGACGCAAATTTAATTTTCCATTTCGCTGCTGACCACTTGTCAAACAAGGCAACGCGCGACGCAAATTTATTTTTCCATCTCGCTGCTGACCACTTGTCAAACAAGGCAACGCGTGACGCAAATCTTGCATTTAAATTCAATGTCTATTCCGTAAAAAAAACATTTCACATTGACATATTTAGATCTGGTGCTGTAAGCCACGGGCGTTCTCTAGTTCATTGACATGTTATGGCCATTTCGGCAGAGCGCATTGGCAGATTCTGGATAATTTTTTTGACTTCAAGTCTCTGCTAATCAAACTGTAGATCTGGGCCAAGAAAAAAGGGCAACACAGATGTGAACAAGTTAGAGTATATTTGATTGCTCTCACTAATAATGATGTGCTTTCAATTAGGAGAAAGAATTAGTCAAATAATTAGTCGAATGAAACTATTTCAAAATCCGAAGTCGGCTTGTGTACGCTCTTCATACACCCAGGTTGGTAAAAATTAGACGAGTTGTAGCTATTTTTGCTGTTACAGCCCCTGTTCAAATCCAGATGAAACATGCCCCACCTTGTCATGCAGTCGCTCTGTGGTACCGGTGCATTTTTACAGCGGCGCGCGTGTTCTGAGAGGGCGAAACTGATCCGTTTGCTGAAATAGATGCATTCAAATACAACTTCTGAAATATGAGATGAAAAATGTACCGCACAAATCTGTGAAAAATTATACACCTGCTGGAATCGGTGAAAAGAATGCATATAAGCTGAACTGGAAGAAACATAACCGCTAAAGTAAGTGAAAGAACAAATGCAATTACTGATGTGTAAAACAATGAATCCAACTAGTGAAATAATTAGGATCTATTACCTTCATTGAAGTACACGAGCACAAGTACAACTGCTAAAATGAGTGAAAACAAGTACAACTACTGAAAGTCAAAAGAAATATAACTGATGAAATTGATGAAAATGAACTCAATCACTGAAATAGATTTGTAGAAAATTGAAAATTTACGTAAACAAAACGTCAATTAGAAGTAAAATTTGTGTGAACAACGGATGGAAAAATTTTCTCTGAATGGATTATCCCGAAGTGACATTCGATGCAATTAAAAAGTACCAAATTTCTGTATAAATGAGTGTTGTAATGATTTCCACCTAGTATTATTAGATACAGATGAGGTAGTTATTCTCTTACAGTAATACAATCATACAATGCAGGTATATTATATCTGTTGAAATAAGAAAATTAGAATTTTTCAATGAGATTCATCAAAAATGCAAATGATGAATTCAATATAAGGAAAACTATTCTCTTGCATCATTATGAAAGGGGGAAAAAAACACCCAAAGTTTGTGTGGTGTTGTGAAGGCTTCTCATATGCCTAGTAAATAAGAGAACTTATTATGACTTTTTCAAAGAACTTAATTTTTTTCTGAGGCCGTTTGTGCCTAGTATCGGCAGCCATTGTTTGATAAGACAATAATAATGAGGCCACGTGAAATTTAATTATTATTCAGGCATTATTTGGATACGTTGAAATTTTAATTTTTTATGACTGCTTGAGTCCTTACCGAATCTAATTAATTGGGATTCTTTAATTGTGATTAAAATAGTGGGTGTGGGAAAATCATTTTCGAATTCATTTAGTTGAGCCAAAACAAATCAGCCCATTTTCCAGGTATCAATATTGATCAGTAGAGACACGCTCATCAGATAAAGGTTCATCAAATCACCATAACATCACCTCGCTACTCCCTCGTTACGTGGTCGTTACACTTGGTGCTGTGAGATAGCTACACTTGGTGCTGTGAGATGGCTACACTTGGTGCTGTGAGATGGCTACACTTGGTGCTGTGAGATGGCTACACTTGGTGCCGTGAGATGGCTACACTTGTTGCTGTGAGATAGCTACACTTGGTGCTGTGAGATGGCTACACTTGGTGCTGTGAGATAGCTACACTTGTTGCTGTGAGATGGCTACACTTGGTGCTGTGAGATGGCTACACTTGGTGCTGTGAGATAGCTACACTTGGTGCTGTGAGATGGCTACACTTAGTGCTGTGAGATGGCTACACTTGGTGCTGTGAGATGGTTATACTTGGTGCCGTGAGATGGCTACACTTGTTGCTGTGAGATAGCTACACTTAGTGCTGTGAGATGGCTACACTTGGTGCTGTGAGATAGCTACACTTGTTGCTGTGAGATGGCTACACTTGGTGCTGTGAGATAGCTACACTTGGTGCCGTGAGATGGCTACACTTGTTGCTGTGAGATGGTTATACTTGGTGCCGTGAGATAGCTGCACTAGGTGCTGTGAGATGGCTGCACTTGGTGCTGTGAGATGGCTACACTTGGTGCTGTGAGATGGCTATACTTGATGCTGTGAGATGGCTATACTTGGTGCTGTGAGATGGCTATACTTGGTGCTGTGAGATGGCTACACTTGGTGCCGTGAGATGGCTACACTTGTTGCTGTGAGATGGTTATACTTGGTGCCGTGAGATAGCTGCACTTGGTGCTGTGAGATGGCTGCACTTGGTGCTGTGAGATGGCTACACTTGGTGCTGTGAGATGGCTATACTTGGTGCTGTGAGATGGCTATACTTGGTGCTGTGAGATGGCTATACTTGGTGCTGTGAGATGGCTACACTTGGTGCTGTGAGATGGCTACACTTGGTGCTGTGAGATGGCTACGCTTGGTGCCGTGAGATGGCTACACTTGTTGCTGTGAGATGGTTATACTTGGTGCCGTGAGATGGCTGCACTTGGTGCTGTGAGATGGCTGCACTTGGTGCTGTGAGATGGCTACACTTGGTGCTGTGAGATGGCTGCACTTGGTGCTGTGAGATGGCAGCACTTGGTGCTGTGAGATGGCTGCACTTGTTGCTGTGAGATAGCTACACTTGGTGCTGTGAGATGGCTACACTTGGTGCTGTGAGATGGCTACACTTGTTGCTGTGAGATAGCTACACTTGGTGCTGTGAGATGGCCACACTTGGTGCTGTGAGATGGCTACACTTGGTGCTGTGAGATGGCTACACTTGGTGCTGTGAGATGGCTACACTTGGTGCTGTGAGATGGCTACACTTGGTGCTGTGAGATGGCTACACTTGGTGCTGTGAGATAGCTACACTTGGTGCTGTGAGATGGCTACACTTGGTGCTGTGAGATAGCTACACTTGTTGCTGTGAGATGGCTACACTTGGTGCTGTGAGATGGCTACACTTGGTGCTGTGAGATAGCTACACTTGGTGCTGTGAGATAGCTACACTTGTTGCTGTGAGATAGCTACACTTGGTGCTGTGAGATGGCTACACTTGGTGCTGTGAGATCTCTACACTTGTTGCTGTGAGATAGCTACACTTGGTGCTGTGAGATGGCTACACTTGGTGCTGTGAGATGGCTACACTTGGTGCTGTGAGATAGCTACACTTGGTGCTGTGAGATGGCTACACTTGGTGCTGTGAGATGGCTACACTTGGTGCTGTGAGATGGCTACACATGTTGCTGTGAGATAGCTACACTTGGTGCTGTGAGATGGCTACACTTGGTGCTGTGAGATAGCTACACTTGGTGCTGTGAGATGGCTACACTTGGTGCTGTGAGATAGCTACACTTGGTGCTGTGAGATGGCTACACTTGTTGCTGTGAGATGGCTACACTTGGTGCTGTGAGATGGCTACACTTGGTGCTGTGAGATAGGCACACTTGGTGCTGTGAGATAGCTACACTTGTTGCTGTGAGATAGCTACACTTGGTGCTGTGAGATGGCTACACTTGGTGCTGTGAGATCTCTACACTTGTTGCTGTGAGATAGCTACACTTGGTGCTGTGAGATGGCTACACTTGGTGCTGTGAGATGGCTACACTTGGTGCTGTGAGATAGCTACACTTGGTGCTGTGAGATGGCTACACTTGGTGCTGTGAGATAGCTACACTTGGTGCTGTGAGATGGCTACACTTGTTGCTGTGAGATAGCTACACTTGGTGCTGTGAGATGGCTACACTTGGTGCTGTGAGATAGCTACACTTGGTGCTGTGAGATGGCTACACTTGGTGCTGTGAGATAGCTACACTTGGTGCTGTGAGATGGCTACACTTGGTGCTGTGAGATGGCTACACTTGTTGCTGTGAGATAGCTACACGTGGTGCTGTGAGATGGCTACACTTGGTGCTGTGAGATAGCTACACTTGGTGCTGTGAGATAGCTACACTTGGTGCTGTGAGATGGCTACACTTGTTTCTGTGAGATAGCTACACTTGGTGCTGTGAGATGGCTACACTTAGTGCTGTGAGATAGCTACACTTGGTGCTGTGAGATGGCTACACTTGGTGATGTGAGATGGCTACACTTGTTGCTGTGAGATAGCTACACTTGGTGCTGTGAGATGGCTACACTTGTTGCTGTGAGATAGCTACACTTGGTGCTGTGAGATGGCTACACTTGGTGCTGTGAGATGGCTACACTTGGTGCTGTGAGATGGTTATACTTGGTGCCGTGAGATGGCTACACTTGGTGCTGTGAGATAGCTACACTTAGTGCTGTGAGATGGCTACACTTGGTGCTTTGAGATAGCTACACTTGTTGCTGTGAGATAGCTACACTTGGTGCTGTGAGATGGCTACACTTAGTGCTGTGAGATGGCTGCACTTGGTGCTGTGAGATGGCTACACTTTAAATATTAAATAATAATGAAGGCATCTACGGATGCTTTATTTCCAATCAAGCCTGATACATATCACCTTGTACATTGGATTTTCAAATGCCTTATAACTAACGCCAGGACGCCATTACGCTTTCCCCCAGTGAAGACCGGTACCCATTTCAGACACCTGGGCAGAGTGGGGTATTGTGCTTGGAATTTTTCTCCTATACAAAACAGAGAAAATCGCCACCAGCGCCGGGACTCGAACCAGGGTCTGCCTGGACGGAGGCAAGTTCGATGGTCGCGCGGCTACGACGTGCACTTGGTGCTGTGAGATGGCTATACTTGGTGCTGTGAGATGGCTATGCTTGGTGCTGTGAGATGGCTATACTTGGTGCTGTGAGATGGCTGCACTTGGTGCTGTGAGATGGCTGCACTTGGTGCTGTGAGATGGCTACACTTGGTGCTGTGAGATGGCTATACTTGGCGCTGTGAGATGGCTATACTTGGTGCTGTGAGATGGCTATACTTGGTGCTGTGAGATGGCTATACTTGGTGCTGTGAGATGGCTACACTTGGTGCTGTGAGATGGCTATACTTGGCGCTGTGAGATGGCTATACTTGGTGCTGTGAGATGGCTACACTTGGTGCTGTGATATGGCTATACTCGGTGCTGTGAGATGGCTATACTTGGTGCTGTGAGATGGCTATACTTGGTGCTGTGAGATGGCTACACTTTGTTGCTGTGAGATGGCTACACTTGGTGCCGTGAGATGGCCACACTTGTTGCTGTGAGATGGCTGCACTTGGTGCTGTGAGATGGCTACACTTGTTGCTGTGAGATGGCCACACTTTTTGCTGTGAGATGGCTACACTTGGTGCTGTGAGATGGCTACACTTGGTGCTGTGAGATGGCTGTACTTGGTGCAACCAAGGTACAACCTCCATGTGACTTTACTTTCAGAACCCATTTCATCTCATATGGGACACTTCTCCTATAAGACTTGACTTTCAGAACCCATTTAATCTCATATGGGACACTTCTCCTATATGACTTAACTTTCAGAACCCATTTCATCTCATATGGGACACTTCTCCTATATGACTTAACTTTCAGAACCCATTTCATCTCATATGGGACACTTCTCCTATAAGATTTAACTTTCAGAACCCATTTCATCTCATATGACACACTTCTCCTATAAGACTTAACTTTCAGAACCCATTTCATCTCCTATGGGACACTTCTCCTATAAGACTTAACTTTCAGAACCCATTTAATCTTATATGGCACACTTCTCCTATAAGACTTAACTTTCAGAACTCATTTAATCTCATATGGTACACTTCTCTATTAGACTTAACTTTCAGAACCCAATTAATCTCATATGGCACACTTCTCCTATAAGACTTGACTTTCAGAACCCATTTAATCTCATATGGCACACTTCTCCTATAAGACTTAACTTTCAGAACTCATTTAAGCTGAGCTCGAGGTCGCATTACCAAAAGCCTGATCACGTCGACCCACGCGAGGTTCAGGCTCTATAACACGAGACCCTTCAGCGTGGAGGCAAATGCTCCATTGGTGGAAAATGAGCGTCTGCTTCATTCTCTCATTAGCACCGAAATGAAGTTTGCTGAGCTTCACTGCTTGTCATGGAAAGGCGAACGGGAGCCAACGCAAGTTTTCGTTTCATTTTTACTGTTTGTTCATTAAAGCACCTTAGTGGGCACAACCCTCCAAAAGTGGCGGGATTTAATGTTTCCTTGAATGAATATTCCAGAAGGGGATGACAAACAAATATATCCATCCTAATTGCACCTGCGATAAAATTATTCACGTACTTGTGCACTCGTAAAACAGATACGGTCATTAAGCATCCTTATGAGCGCGACAGAGAGACGGAAGACGCGAACACTAAATATACTTATAAATATATAAATAAACAAACACACGAAGGATATTATAGGTAAGATATATAGAGGGAAATTCTCCAGTGAACGTTTTTTCCCACCTTGAATCACAGTCACGTTTTTTATAACCTTAACATAGAAAGAGATTTATAGGGCGAGCATTGACGAGGAAATTGCCAATGTACCTTGAAAATTTGCGCTGAAGATAGATCGTTACACTGAAAAGGAACGAAAGAAGTCAACAAAAGAAATTGGTCCACGGTCCATTTCCACCTTAAGCCCGGGCCGAGATACGCGAGCCGCAACGCGCTGACGTCTGGTCAGACGTGCGGCAGCTGCAGACGCATTTGCAGCATACCTGCACGACTGCAAGATCACGCTTTATTCTTGTAATTATTTCTCCAATGTGACAATATCTGGAAATGAAATGCAGCCGAAATACCAAGTTCCAATAATTGCCAGAAGTGAAGACCACCTCGGTCTGGCTAGCGGTAGGACGCGCTCGCAAGCAACCAACGATAAAGTACATAACATATAATTTTTGAAATTTAGTCGTTAATTTGGATTGGGAATAATAATGGAACTAATCACAAATGCTAGCGATAACAATTATGGTTGTAATTACTATGGTTATTATTGTGAAATACCGACAACGCTTTTGATAAATAGAGTATAAATTGTTTCACTGATCTCATGGTAAATATCAACTAATCACTAAATTGAAGAATGAAACAGGAATTAATTGGTTGATATCTCCCTCTGTTAATTTCCACTGACTTATCAGTAAATATCTGTCATTCGCTGACATCAAATGAAATAGGACTTCATCAATGCGGTGTCAAAAATTCTTGGTCTTTCGTATTCAACTTCACAAAATATCCATCAACTTTGTCCGATTTTTCTAAAGATCAACTCACAATTTTTTATAAACTCAATAAGAAAATCATTACTGATCAGTAGTTATTCTGGAAAAAATCATTTATCTTTTTTGTGAATTATTAATTTTTTAGATTTCCACTAAGCTCTTCACACCCAAGGATTAATTTTCCGTGAACTTAAAATAAATCCTTCATCATCAATTTCATTTTTTCAAGAACTAATAAATGTGAATTTATTGGTAATTAATAATAGTTGTTTACAAACTAATCATGATCTGCTTAACACGTAGGCCACGTTCCGATTGCTAACGGTTCGCTTGGTTAGGTTGTAAGTAGAAGAATTGGCAAATCGACTTTGCTGCTCGTATACATTTTATACTTCCTAAAAAAAATAAAAATAGAAATGTACGATAACATTTCACCTCTTGGGATAACAGTTGTTTTTCTAAACGATCGCGAAACGGATGAAATATTATTCATTTATACCGGTTCGTGAATGAGCAATTTCGATTGGTACACATACTCCCAATACGCAGGGAATGTGTTAATTATTATATTTAATAATGCTCTTAAGCTAATGATGGAGTTCTTCATTAACTATAACTGATTTTTATGAATTAATAATTGAGTGGATCATCAATAGTGCTTCATTTCCTTATAACTGATAGTCCCAAATTTAGGAATTTTTCACATCGAACTCCTCCTGACGAACGCAACATTTTCTGCGGCCTTTGTTCAACTGAAGCCTACAGACTACATAATGCTATAATTCTAAGGTTCCATTTCATAGACACAATTACCTATAAATTTTAAGACCACGTCCCGTAACTCTCGATAATGACTCTTATTTCATCTCACGAATGTGGAGGACAGATTGTTGGCAGTTTCCGTCTTGAGGTTTTACAGAGCTTACGAAATTTTTTTTTGTTGCTGAAAATTTGAAAGTGAAGAAAACGTTTAACAATTATTAGTCATTTTGTTCATTCGAAGTCAGGATTTTTATACTCATATAACCGTCATCAAAACCACCATCATTAGACTGGCTCTGGCATCAGGTTGTCACCTACACAAAAATGAGGAAGGAACTGCCCCTCCAAAGTGATCTCCAAAGAAGACAATAGTGAACAAATTCAAGAAAATGCAAAATATATCAAAGATTTTATAAAATTGGATTCTATGTAGTCGTCTAGGATATTAGAGAAATAATAAAAGCGTTACGAAAACCAATGCATTCATTATTTCCACTTTTTATTTCACCTTCTATTCTGTATTTTGTTAGAAGAAGAAAATAGCGCTCAAATATCTCATACGTAGTTGTCAAACATATTATATTTCTCCTAAATACAGTTTGTATGTTATAAATTACATTTAAACATGTAAAAGCATGTTTACATGTTTACAGAAAAAATTAGCTTGCTTAGAACCTGCGTCACATATTAGAACAGGAATAGACATGCATTTTCACATAAAAAATCAGCTTTCTTATGACCTCGGTCAATTAGCGCTGCATTTGCGTAACATCTGAGCAACGTCAACTTGAAGCTAGTAGCTGCTTTAGCACAGATGTCCTGTTTGAAACGCTGCAGTTTTGTGCGGCAGCTCGGCAGCCTCTGTGTAGCTGCCTGACCTGCCTCGTGCTGCCGCTGCTGCGGGCTGCGTTGTTGCGCCCATCTGAGCGGGCGTTGTGTCTAATTTGAGGTATCAATATCTATTTGAGATATCGATATCTATTTGAGAAATCAAATATGAGAGTTGGGTCAAAAAATGCTTTCTTTTAAAGTAATATTTTTACATTGAAGAGTTATAGTATTTTTGAGTGTAACAATAGTTCAATTGAAGTTAAAACTCACATTATGCTTTCATCGCTGTCCGGTAAAAACATGAGCTCGCTTTCATCAAAGACCAACATGAGCATCTAATGATGTTTGGGAGAGTACAGTACCAATTAGCCAGGAAAGAGAGTACGCATTTTTATTTTTAGCTTCAATTTTGATATAGCATAGCCTTCAGCAATTCCCGAATCAACAAGAATGATGACAATTAACGCAGGACAAGGCAGAGCCATACAAATGCCTCCATAAAGTTTTAATGGAGCGTTGCTTCTCCTCTATCGCATTTTAAATGAATTAAACAAGTACTCGTACGTCGAATGCGAGATTTGTAAAAGGATGCATGTGTGTGTTAGGTGCATATGTGTGTTAGGTGTATGTGTGTGTTAGGTGCATGTGTGTGTTAGGTGCATGTGTGTGCTAGGTGCATGTGTGTGTTAGGTGCATGTGTGTGTTAGGTGCATATGTGTGTTAGGTGTATGTGTGTGTTAGGTGCATGTGTGTGTTAGGTGCATGTGTGTGCTAGGTGCATGTGTGTGTTAGGTGCATGTGTGTGTTAGGTGCATATGTGTGTTAGGTGTATGTGTGTGTTAGGTGCATGTGTGTGTTAGGTGCATGTGTGTGCTAGGTGCATGTGTGTGTTAGGTGCATGTTTGTGCTAGGTGCATGTGTGTGCTAGGTGCATGTGTGTGTTAGGTGCATGTTTGTGCTAGGTGCATGTGTGTGCTAGGTGCATGTCTGTGTTAGGTGCATGTGTGTGTTAGGTGCATGTGTGTGCTAGGTGCATGTGTGTGCTAGGTGCATGTGTGTGCTAGGTGCATGTGTGTGCTAGGCGCATGTACGTGCTAGGTGCATTTTTTGCATGTGTGTGTTAGGTTCATTGGATTGGTAAGCACATTGGTTTATTTTTTTTTATGAATTAGCTGATACTGTTTTGATTTTTTATGCAAATTTGCACAAGCCAAACGTCGCTGCCTGGTGTGCATTGGCATGCTTTGTACATTAGTACGTTGCTGTTGTCAGGACGTGGCACACATTAGTACCTTATGTTCATTTGTGCTCTGTACGCCTGAACGTGTGAACAATTTAATTTTCAGGAGCTTGAGGAGTGAGTATGCTTTGGTTGGGTTGAAGTTTGATGGATTTCACGGTTCGAGTTTTAAAAAAATATTTCAGGAATAAAATTCACTGGCACATTTCAAGGTACAGATTAAATTCTTCGAATTTATTTAATTTTTGTTGCAGCTGTACCCACTGCAAAATTTCAAGAACCACGCTCTAAACATTGATCAGAGTTTTGATAAAAGCTCACACTAAGTTCTCAAAGAGAAAGCTTTTGTCAGCATTAACATAAAATATTTTTTTCGAAAATTATTATAAAAATAATGCCAACTACCCGCAAGAAAATGCGCTATTTTTTCTATGCCAATTTAGAAAAACATTTTGGAGTGGATTGACGAGTATTTATTGCTGAGTTTTACGGCAAACTTTTCTGCGGTGTCGTACAGCTCGAGCGTTCCGGCCCCAGGTGTTGCTCGCATCGCCTTCAGCTCTTTGCAAACTCGTGCAAATCAAACCGAGAAATATTGCGAACCGAGAAATTATTTGCTAATTATTCGGTTCTTCAAAGTATCATGGCCCATTAGCTAAAATTATTATTAATGATAATAGTTCTAATTAAACAATGAATGGTACTGTAGCATGCACAATTGTACTTCATGTCTTGATGATAATCTAATTATTCTGTTAAATAATGAATTGAACGGTTACGCACACAATTGTATACCGTATATCTTAATGATAATACTTCTAATTAAATAATGAGCTGTACTGTTAAACAGCACATTAGCACTGTTGATTGTGCACCATTAAATATTTTGTGAAATTTTACCATTGATTTAAGTCTTTCAGACTTTAGTTTTGTTGTGCACGTGACGTCTTGTTCTTTGAGTTCCCTCGTCTCCCTCGCTGCACGCTCCCTCTCAGGCGTCTCGGATGCCAAGAAAAGACTAGCAAAAGAAGAAATATTCGATTATAGGAAGGAAGAGATAGCGAAGAGCCCGATCTTCAGAGTGATCAAATAAAAGTTATTAACGTGGGTAAATTTATCTCCTTACGATACGTTTGCTAACTCGTCTTGTTTTTCTGATGATGCAAGTTGTTCCCATTACCCTGTCCCCGCCCGGCGCCCTCTGCCCCGTAGCTCGCTTCCGCTCACCTTCCTGTGCTCTTTTGGGGTGCTTCCTTTTCTTCTTTCTTCTCCTCCTGTTCCTTTCGCGTCATTCCCTTCCTAATATTCCTTTCCTGTCTGTCAGGCTATTGTCAGAGATGCCGACTAGTGCTTTGTAATTTCGCGGGAGGAAAAATAATTCTCTCGCAAATAATCGAACTGGCGTATCACAGATACTTACGAACCCTATATCCATCACAGATTTCAAAATTTCAAAGCTTGATTTTTATATCGGCTCCAATTTCGCAGCTCGAATTTTATTTCGGCTCTCACTTTCGACGGCTGCATTACCAGCGTGAAAAGCTCCATAGCCAGAATTCTTCGGCTCTAAAACTTCAAAGCTTGATTAGCTCGCATCCAGAAATTCTTCGGCTCTAAAACTTCAAAGCTTGATTTTTATATCGGCTTAAATTTCAACTGCTGGAAAATAATTCGCCTCCTGAAAACCTGTGGGCAAGCCCCAACTAATAAATTAAGTCGCCAAAACCTGACTTTCCATTTTCCCTGAAGATATCAGGAAGATCCTTCCGGGATAAGAAGACTCTGAAATTTCGGCTCCCAAGAAGGACCAATCTAGTTTTCAATCGGGCTGAAACAGGACTAGCCCACCTAAATAATCGATTCGCTGGCTCCCAAGAAGGACCAGCAAAAATTGCAACTATCTACAATTTGGCACCCAAAGAGGATATTGCCAAAACCAAATATCTAACAATTTGGCGCCCAATGTGGATACGCCACAACCTACTATTTAACAAAAGTGGCGCCAGAACAGAAGGACTACGAATCCTGAAAGCTAAGAAAAACTAAAATAAAACAGGAGGACTTGACTCCCTGAAGCAGAAGAAAATAAAGAAGGACTTTGAATCCTGAAAACCCAAAAAAAAAAAAATAACAAAAATAAAGGAACTTCGACTTCCTGAAGCAAAAGAAAAATTTCAAAATGGATTGCGTTCAACGTGCCCGAGAGTACATGACTGCCCTAGGCCTCACTCCGGAGCAACCAGACTACCGTGAAACCTTCCTTCAAAGAATAAGAATTCTGGAGGAAGCTGAAGAACGAGAACGAGCACTAGAAAGAGAAGAACGAGAACGAGCACTAGAAAGAGAAGAACGAGAAAGAGAACGAGAAAGAGAAAGAGAAAGAGAAGAAAGAGAAAGAGAAAGAGAAGAACGAGAAAGAGAAAGAGAAGAACGAGAAAGAGAACGAGAGAGAGAAAGAGAACGAGAGAGAGAAAGAGAACGAGAGCATGAAATCCAGCTCCAACAACTCAACCAGCAAAGGGCACCAGAAGCCAGACGGGTCAAAATACCCGATATCGCTGCTTTTAACCCTGAACAAGAGGGGATCCAAGAATTCATGCAGCGTTTCGAGAGTCACAGCAACGCACTCGAATACACGGAATTTGAGGCTGTTCTCGCACTAGAAAATCTAGTAACGGCTAAGGAAAGAAGACTCATCCAGACATTGGCCGCTGTCGACCGCTACCAATTTAGGGAAATCAAAAATTTACTGCTGGAGTCCCACAAGATAACCCCCGCTAAACTGCGCAGTAACTACTATGAACTGAAGCCTGAGGAAGGAGACAACATGAGTCGATACATCCGGAGATTGGAACAAGCGCTTAACGCATGGCTCACCGGAAGCCAAGTAGAAGAAAACTACGACCAACTGAAAAATTTCATGCTTATGGATAGGGTCTACTCCAGTCTACCGTCTCACCTTGCTACTCAACTCAAGGACAGAAGCGGTAACACCTTAGCGACTCTAGCTGAACAAGGGGACAAATTTCTACAAGCCCGACCAAATACAACTCTCCAGAAACTCTGTGAGAACCGTTTGTCGACTAACAAAAACGAAGGTCAAGAATCTTCAATGGGAAAACCTTCCAGAAGTTCTCAAGTGAATCGATTTTCTAACACCACAACCGGAAATTATCGACCTTCACCTCCTCAGAACCAAAATTTCAACTATCGACCTCCTCAGAACCGAAATCCCCAGTATCGACCTGCACCGCCTCAGAATCAGAATTTCCAGCATAGGCCAAGGACAACTGGACCAGCTCACGTAGAAGGCAGACCCAACTACTTTAACCGTCCGCCAATCCACTGGAGAACATTCTTCTGTAATCACCATGGAGAAAATCCAACTCATTCTAGCGCAGAGTGCCAAGTACTTAACCCGCAATCTCAGCAAAATACCTCTTCCCGAAATGAAAGAGGTGCGGCCCAACCTAATGCCCACATAAATTCTATCGAAGAGGAGTCCCCAGGATATACCTTGCCACCCGTTGAATGCAATCATGCTGCGGTAATTTCGAATACAACCGAAGTACTATTAGGAGAATTAAAAAAGTGCCAAGGCCAACTCAATGATCAACCTGTGGAAATCTTACTGGATGGAGGAGCCACAGCCGTATTTGTAAATAAAGCCCTTGTGCCCGAACAAAATATATCTAAAAACAAAATCACCGTGAAGCTAGCTGACAGCCAAACTTTCGTAGCGCCGTTAGCAAACGTAAAACTTGACTGCCCATATTATCGAGGCAACATCACAGTCGTAGTAATGGATAACCCTGCAACCGACATAATCCTAGGACGTGTGCCAGGAACTACATCCTTTGAAGAAGAGCTTACGCCTCCTATCATAATTGAAACCTCTCATGTCACTCCAAAAGCGAGTGCTAAGAGAGAAGAAATTGAAAAATCTGAAGAATCAAAACAGCGGCTAACCAACAAGGAAAAGTTCATTGAACTACAGCGTAACTATGCTCCTGTAAAACACCCCTTCAAAAGGACCGGTAATAAAACCGAAGAAATTAGGAAAATTAGCGGGTTCAATACGTACGAGCCTCAAAAAGAAGTTCCTTATCGAAAGACTCTCCAAAATGGCCGCATCAACTCTAATAAGGAGTCTCCGCTATATGGAAAGGTGCTTGAGCCAATCAAGGAAGAAATAGAGAAATTAGAAAGTGATGATCTTAATACACTAAGGTCTTTCATGCGCGATAAAGGCCTACACCTAACAGGACCATGGCGTCCATGGCCACTGGCATCTACGGTAGACCGCAGGACCCCCTGGCCTCCAAACAGCAGCTGCTGCCAGAAAACGACGAATGCGTTCCGAGCTCGTCATCTCAAAAAGATCAACATACAAAACTGGCGACCAGATCAGCGATCAAACTGGCGACCAGATCAACGATCGAAAATTGGCGACCATGTCATTGACCAAAATTGGCAACCAAGATCAACGATGCACCTTGGCGACCATCGACCTCTTATATATCTGCAACAAGCTGGTAAACTAAACCGACGAGGGCTTCATACTTCAGCCTCTTCCAATTTAAATCGGAACATATTCCGGGAATGGAGAACCATCTCGCCGACTTCTTATCGCGCTCTCCCAACCAACCAGAACTGGATTCAGCCTCTTCAGAAGAGAAAGGACAAGACTGTTCCTGAGCTGTATTAGAATAAGTGTTTCTAATTGTTAAGAAATAGTCTTAAGTATTCTTTATAAGCTATCTGATGTACATATGCACCATTATATTAATTTATAGGCCAAAAAGCACCGTCGACATCGGGCTTCATAGCATGTTCGCGACATTACTTGCAGTAATGTCTTCTCGGTAAGGGCGTGTCAGGCTATTGTCAGAGATGCCGACTAGTGCTTTGTAATTTCGCGGGAGGAAAAATAATTCTCTCGCAAATAATCGAACTGGCGTATCACAGATACTTACGAACCCTATATCCATCACAGATTTCAAAATTTCAAAGCTTGATTTTTATATCGGCTCCAATTTCGCAGCTCGAATTTTATTTCGGCTCTCACTTTCGACGGCTGCATTACCAGCGTGAAAAGCTCCATAGCCAGAATTCTTCGGCTCTAAAACTTCAAAGCTTGATTAGCTCGCATCCAGAAATTCTTCGGCTCTAAAACTTCAAAGCTTGATTTTTATATCGGCTTAAATTTCAACTGCTGGAAAATAATTCGCCTCCTGAAAACCTGTGGGCAAGCCCCAACTAATAAATTAAGTCGCCAAAACCTGACTTTCCATTTTCCCTGAAGATATCAGGAAGATCCTTCCGGGATAAGAAGACTCTGAAATTTCGGCTCCCAAGAAGGACCAATCTAGTTTTCAATCGGGCTGAAACAGGACTAGCCCACCTAAATAATCGATTCGCTGGCTCCCAAGAAGGACCAGCAAAAATTGCAACTATCTACAATTTGGCACCCAAAGAGGATATTGCCAAAACCAAATATCTAACAATTTGGCGCCCAATGTGGATACGCCACAACCTACTATTTAACACTGTCCTTACTTTCTTGATTTCGTATCCTTTCCTTCCTTTCTTGTCCTTCCTTTCTTGTTTTCGTATCCTCTCCTTCCTTTCTTGTCCTTCCTTTCTTGTTTTCGTATCCTCTCCTTCCTTTCTTGTCCTTCCTTTCTTGTTTTCTTATCCTTTCCTTCCTTTCTTGTCCTTCCTTTCTTGTTTTCGTAACCTCTCCTTCCTTTCTTGTCCTTCCTTTCTTGTTTTCGTATCCTCTCCTTCCTTTCTTGTCCTTCCTTTCTTGTTTTCTTATCCTTTCCTTCCTTTCTTGTCCTTCCTTTCTTGTTTTCTTATCCTTTCCTTCCTTTCTTGTCCTTCCTTTCTTGTTTTCTTATCCTCTCCTTCCTTTCTTGTCCTTCCTTTCTTGTTTTCTTATCCTCTCCTTCCTTTCTTGTCCTTCCTTTCTTGTTTTCTTATCCTTTCCTTCCTTTCTTGTCCTTACTTTCTTGTTTTCTTATCCTTTCCTTCCTTTCTTGTCCTTCCTTTCTTGTTTTCTTATCCTCTCCTTCCTTTCTTGTTTTCTTATCCTTTCCTTCCTTTCTTGTTTTCTTATCCTTTCCTTCCTTTCTTGTTTTCTTATCCTCTCCTTCCTTTCTTGTCCTTACTTTCTTGTTTTCTTATCCTTTCCTTCCTTTCTTGTTTTCTTATCCTTTCCTTACTTTCTTGTCCTTACTTTCTTGTTTTCTTATCCTTTCCTTCCTTTCTTGTCCTTCCTTTCTTGTTTTCTTATCCTTTCCTTCCTTTCTTGTTTTCTTATCCTCTCCTTCCTTTCTTGTTTTCTTATCCTTTCCTTCCTTTCTTGTTTTCTTATCCTTTCCTTCCTTTCTTGTTTTCTTATCCTCTCCTTCCTTTCTTGTTTTCTTATCCTTTCCTTCCTTTCTTGTTTTCTTATCCTCTCCTTCCTTTCTTGTTTTCTTATCCTTTCCTTCCTTTCTTGTTTTCTTATCCTCTCCTTCCTTTCTTGTCCTTCCTTTCTTGTTTTCTTATCCTTTCCTTCCTTTCTTGTTTTCTTATCCTCTCCTTCCTTTCTTGTTTTCTTATCCTTTCCTTCCTTTCTTGTTTTCTTATCCTTTCCTTCCTTTCTTGTCCTTCCTTTCTTGTTTTCTTATCCTCTCCTTCCTTTCTTGTTTTCTTATCCTTTCCTTCCTTTCTTGTTTTCTTATCCTCTCCTTCCTTTCTTGTTTTCTTATCCTTTCCTTCCTTTCTTGTTTTCTTATCCTTTCCTTCCTTTCTTGTCCTTCCTTTCTTGTTTTCTTATCCTCTCCTTCCTTTCTTGTTTTCTTATCCTTTCCTTCCTTTCTTGTTTTCTTATCCTCTCCTTCCTTTCTTGTTTTCTTATCCTTTCCTTCCTTTCTTGTTTTCTTATCCTTTCCTTCCTTTCTTGTCCTTCCTTTCTTGTTTTCTTATCCTCTCCTTCCTTTCTTGTTTTCTTATCCTTTCCTTCCTTTCTTGTTTTCTTATCCTCTCCTTCCTTTCTTGTCCTTACTTTCTTGTTTTCTTATCCTTTCCTTCCTTTCTTGTCCTTCCTTTCTTGTTTTCTTATCCTTTCCTTCCTTTCTTGTCCTTCCTTTCTTGTTTTCTTATCCTTTCCTTCCTTTCTTGTCCTTACTTTCTTGCCTTTCTTTGTCTGTCGTTCTATTCCGTCAATCCTGTCCTGTCGTTCCTTTTCTGTTTTTCCTTTCCTGTTTTTTCTTGTTTTTCCCCCGTTTTTCACATCTTGTCATTCATACTTTGGCCCTTCCTTTTTGTCTATTTTTTATCGCCCTTCTTTTTCAGCCTTTCTTAAGTGTTCTTCATTTCCTGTCCTTCCTTTCCTGCTTAATCATTGTTGCCTTTCCTGTCTATCATTTGAAGTCTTTTTCCACTTTTTTTCCCACGCGCCCATAGCGAGCTGAGTACCGTCCGGAACTGGCCGCTACGGAGCGCACCAGTGAGAGCTCCTAATGCGAGACCGCACTTTCAAAGGACCATCGATATTTTGCTGATTAAGAATGGCAGTTCCTTTCACGTGTCTGGTAACAAAGTTCATGATCGAATGGAATCGTGCTGCAGGCTTGTTTCCAAGCAACGTTCTGTCAGTTGCAGTCCTCAAAACAAGCGAACGCTCATCAGAAATTCTTCACGATGTTTTCTTTGTTTAGAGCAAGCTTTTTTGAAAAATATTCGGGCTAGTTTTATCTGTTCGTTTTATCAGCTTGGGCTAGTTTTATCAGGACGTACGAATATCAAAGTCAACGGATCATTTTAATGAGCACACTAATTCACTTGAAATTTATACATGTGTAGGCATTATTTAAGCATGTAAAAGATTAGATAAATTAGGAAAATAGTGTGTAAAATCCTTATAATCTAGTCGTGACCAAACGCCTGACTCGCGGCAGAGTCCATTCCATGTGGCTATATTTAGTCGGTCGAGATCATCACTCATTGAGTTTTTCGTGAAATCCGGGAGATTTTAGGGCTTTGTGCTCACGATAATCATTCTTTCGGGTCCAGAAAGCCCGTTTCAGAAGCAAATCCTGACGACGGGCTTCCATTGTTTGCCTTCGACCAAAGGCAACGAGCTTTCTTTTGTCAACCCCTGCCTCTTCCCTCTTGACTATCGTTGTGCTCTTAGCCCTGACCTCCATCCTGCTTATGAAACATCCATCCTGCTTCATTCACTAATTACTCACTAGTCACGTCAGTCTCCGATCGCCCGATGGAGTAAGATACCGCCCCTATTTTCAAAGTTGAAACAATTGCGAGTATGCCCCTCCTTAGGAAGGTTCGAGTTGCTTGCTTTCAAGCATGTCTGTCGGGCACGAAACGGATGAGTTCGTCGACCTCACGAGGCTTTGAGGTCCCCACATTTTATGAAACTCACAATTTCTGAAGCAATGACACGGGATCTCGAGCTCAACATTAAAGGAGCCTCACGTTACTACAGAAAATGAGAGCGTTGCAAAATTTCGCAGCAAATGGGAACGTTAAATTTGGCTCGACAATTCCGTGCAAAAGTTGCTGCGCGAAATACACGAGAGAAATCTCTTCGCTAGGATAATCTTACTGATGACTGTAGAAGCTTCAAGCGTTATTACCACAGCATATTTGTATACCTGACTTTGAAGTTAATTTGTTTAATTGATAAAGTTTTGCTCTCTGTGATGTAAGAATATGTACGCAGTTAATGCATAATGCTTCGTAGTCGCAATGTGATCACACGTGTGTTTTGACTACATACTTTAATTTTAAATATTACAATGCTATATTTTCCAATTTATTCCACGACATTATTAAAGAATTAAATTTTATTATCAGAAGAACATATAACTTTTTATGTCACACAATCACATTCTCAATTCTATTTGATTTTTAATTCAGATTAAAAGAAGGCATTTAATAGAGAAGTTGAAGGAGTTTTTCAGTGAACAAACTTAATCAACGCGTTCAATTCCTTTCGAGAAAATATACTAAAATATTCAATCTCTTCTGCCATTCATTTTTTCTCTTCACTAGTGTCTTCTATCCAATTTTAGACGTTTTACTGCTAGGTTTCCAAGTCAACCAATCTTTCCATTTCACGAGAGAGATTAGTATCAACTCTACCCATATTTCCATTTCACGAGTATCAAATCTACCCATATTTCCATTTCACGAGTGATATTAATTAATTTGAGCCCTTTTTACGTCACTGCATGAATACTCTCCAAAGCGTAATAATTTACACGTCAAAAAACATGCTGCAGGAAAGAAAAACACGCGGAATTTTTACTCGATTTCACGTTAAGGCTTATATGGTGAAGAATTTAAGCAATTCCTGCCCCATCAACCGAGCGACACTGCAGGTCTACTCACCCCTGCGTACATTAGACATCGTTCCTAAACTTTCTGGAGTCGTAACTCGATAAGCGAGACTTAAGTATGTAGCAAACTCGGTAAGTAAGTGAGGTCCTGGCAACTGCATGCAGCAACGCTCCAATTTACATACATGATTTGCAGCTCTCACGGAGCAAACTTGGCACAGATGAGGAGTCGCAGTACAGCCTCGACTTGTCACTTATGAAGGAAGTGTTTTGTCCATCAATTCTAGACCTTCTATTGAGGTATTTATAAAATCCAATTAGTTGTATTGTATTTCATGCATCAAGTTTCTCCAAAAGTAAACGGCTTATCTTTTCGTCTTCGGAGCTGAAGAATGCAGGTGAAATTAGCCGTACGCGAGATCCTTGAGTTATACAACTTCTTATGCAAGCCTTAATTTATTCGAATAATAATAGTAATAAGTTATCAGTCCCAGTTGATCAACTAAAATGATGATTGATTATGTGAACAACTGTAACAAAATTTATTCAGAAAATCTTGAGGTTTGCATGAAAACCTAACTGGGATGAAAACAAGCTTCAGTTTTCACAACACGGACCAAGCGTCGTGTTCACTGAATAAGTGAAATTAATTTTTATCTTTATAAGTTTTTGTTCATACAAGATAAAATCACATGACTCGAGGATCGCATGTAATTCCAATTTACCATCGGAAGTCTTATGAGAACAGAAGTAATGTTTTTAATAACCTGCAATCAAACGCAGAAACCTGAGGAGGATGATCTTACGTTTGAAGAAATGTGCGTGTGTTGTACGTGTGTGTTTGTGTTGTGTATGTGTGTGTGTGCCGTACGTGTGTATATGCTGTACGTTTGTGTTAGTCTTGTGTTTGTGTCTTCGTATTGTGTTTGTGAGAGTGTGTGAACGTCGTGCTATATGAAGGTAGCCATGAAATGGTCTACTCAGGTAAGATGAAAGTAATCATTAAAGACACACGATATATTATGATGTATGTGCGACACTCTGATATGATACTTCAATATTCAGGTAAATATATTATTAAAATTTTATCAACGCAAATTCCGTAAATTCATCATTGTGAAGCCATAACATTTTAAATAAATTTAACCGTTTCTTTTAGTATCACGTGGACCGAAACCCTATTCCACAATGTAGCGATAGATTTTCTGCTGAATTTTTTAAAATTCATTTATTTTTGCAAGCGTTGGATCTTCCGAGAGAGACCTCATTTGTAATTCACGCGACTCACTGTTCATGGCCACAATTGTTTTCCCGCTCTCGGAGAAAAAACGAAGTTCGAAGCCTTCTCTGTTTTTCTTGGAGCACCAAATTTGCGTTCAGCTAATCAGAGTCTTTCGAAAATAGGTTCCACGGAGAGCTGAGCAGCGCGAAAAACTGTTTGCGTAATCATTTTCGTGTCTTTTCTCGTCTGTCAATATTTTTGCAATCAACGCCGTCAGTGATTACCAAAACGAGTCGCTGCCTTTGTGCTAAAATTAAACGCGATTACGGAACATAAACTCGTTTCGCTGGTTCATATTTAGCAGGAAAATTTACGGACTTTTGACCTCTAAAATGAGAGCTGCCAGGTGCCAAATTTGCCGCCGGACTTTTCTGTGTGCCAGCAAAGCCAATCTGGACTTGATCAGGTCGCCCTGAAGAGACGGAGGACAATTAGGCCCAAACGAGGATGTTGCCTCCGACCATTGATTCCAGGGATGCAAATGCAGGCTCCAAAGGCCTGTGTTACTCGGAAACGCGATTGGATTTGAATGAAAAGTTCAGAAGGTTTTTTTGCAAAATTCCTTATATTGAATGGGAGCGAGATTATTCTGAATAGGATTTCGCGAGAATTCATATGTTGCAATAGAACTGAGAAAACGTAGGCAGTTTTATTCAATTTAATGCGCAGCGCATTGTTCGATAATGTAGGTCATCAAAATGGAAGAAAAGGATATTGAATTCCATGCTTGCTCATTTATGATGACTATCTTTGCTCTATACGTTCATGATATTTTGCTGAATGACAAAGTGCTTCTGCAAATTGTGACCAACGGCGAAATGATATTGTAATTGCAAATAAATAAAATAGAAAATCTTGGAACTGTTTGGCGACGAAGCAGATTTTTCTTCGGAAAATTCTCCGAAAAATAGAAAGTGAAATCTTAAAGTTGCAGGGTAGATTGCCCCAATTTTATATAAGGTCGACCTATTATACTAAATTATGAGGCTTGCAGTTTATGATTAATTATTGTGAGGCAGGTTGATTTAACTTAATCATGAGTTTATAGTAGGGTGAATTGATTGTTAATGATATGGATGTAATAAGTAAAATATCTAAGCATTAAAATACGGGTCATGAAATTCTGTTGGTATTCAAGGCCGGAGTACTTGGAATTTTGGATATTCACTTTGCTTCTCAGTATTAAATGATGTACTAAAACTGAAACAAATCAAATGGGGAGTTTGCGTCGAACGAGAGTATAATCTGTATGGAGCTATAGAACGCGATAGCGATTGGCGAAAAAATTAGCGAAGGTGAATGTGATGTGTTGAATAAGACCAGTAGAAAGACAGAAATAAGTACTACAAACTTCGTTTCGACATGAGAATAGAGAAGAAACATGAATCGAAACTGCAAACACCGTCTCGAAATAAGAGCATTGAAAGGCAGAAAAAAGGATTACGAACTCCGTTTCGAAAGGATTGCTCCTTCTCCTAACTCCACCAGCACACCGCATAAATATTGAAAGAAGAACAATGACGGCGAACGAGTAATCCCTCTTCTGGGTAGAATAAGATTGATCGAATAAATATAAGATTGCCTCAACGGATCGCACCTTGTTCGGTCAGATTTGCTGTCAGAGAACACATTGTTTTTATATAAGGAAGAGTGCAGGTCGACCGAAAAGAATGCCTTTTAAGTCTTATCTTTGCCGCCAGGACACTTGAGGGCATGCCTGCTTGATGACGAGAAGAGATTTTTGGCAAGAGATACTAGGTGACGGCAAGAAATTTTAGCCAAGAGATACTACTCTGGATGGCGGCAATGAAATTTTAGAAAGACATACTAGATGACGGCAAAAAAATTTGGAGAAAGATACTAGATGACGGCAATAAAGTTTTGAAAAGAGATACTAGATGACGGCCAAAAAATTTTGGTGAGATATACCAGAAGACGGCAATAAATTTCAGCAAGACATACTAGATGAGGGCAAAAATGTTTTGGCTAGAGGTACTAGAAGACGATGAAAAAATATCATCAAGACATACGAGCTGATGTGAAGAAACTTTTGATATGACGAACGAGACGAAGGCAAAACATTTATGGCTTGGCAGATGTACTAGATGAAGGTGAGAAGTTTTCAGCAAGAGATACTAGATGGCAAGAAATATTTGGCAAGAGAAACAAGATGACGGCGGGATATTTTGGTAAGACAAACTAGATGATAAGAAAACATTTGTGGCATGACATAGTAGATGAAGGCAAGACATGTTAGGGCAGTGGGAGACTCCGAGGCCGGCCACATGCAAGCGCAGGCCTTGAATGCTTACTGGGTTACAGCAGAAAACTTGAGGACTCGTCAGGGAATGTCAGGGGACTAGAGGATTAACCTGGTAATAGCGGAAGGCCTAGAGGAGAAACCAGGCGAAAGCTTGGGTCTTAAGGACTTACCAGGTTATAGACTTATGTACTTATCAGGTGACAGCAAGTGACTTGTGGACTTACTAAGTGACAGCAAGTGACTTATGGACTTACCAGGTGACTGCAGGTGACTTATGGTTAGAAATCAATGCAGATAAGTGGACCTCAAAAATGCCACGAACGTGTATGGGTGTAGCTTTCGGAATTGAGGGATTTAAACGTCAGCTTAGAAAAGGGGGAACAGAAAATAACAGAGATGACAAACACAGGAAAAGAAATAGACGACAGAGGGAAGGAGCAAAAAGTGAGTTTCTGTTCTATGCGTGCTAACACCAGTACACGTCTGTTCATCACGGGAAAATGATGACTACAAGCAGCATATTTTGTACTCAATTTATATAAGTTTACGAATGAACACATGAGTTACGCGCGCCGATTTGACACAAAAAACACACGAGGTATTGGCAAAAAAATCTATGAAACACAATCTTAGGGAAATTGCGTACGCCTGGAACAGCCTGACACACGCAATTACGAGCTACACAAATTCAAATCGCACCGTAGCATAAAGAAAAACACGGAAGTTATGTTCAAAACTATCTCCAAACTATAGCACTTTCTGCAAGAGGCGTTAAGGCAATATAACAGCCGCTTATTTCTTGCGGGCACATTTTTTGCCCTGCACTGTATCGCACAAGGCAAAGATAAAAACGAACTACACCGCCTCACGTTTGAACGGCAAGGCTATCCACTTCCCTGAGCGTAGATCATAAAGCCGGTTCGCTATTTATTGCTCCGAGCAATCGCCCTCTTCTTTGGGAGACAGGCACTTCTTCCTGGACCCTCCATCGTCTTCGCCAGCTCAACGACAGCGGAACCTGCATCGAAAACTTGACGCTTGCGCGAGCGTCCGATCAGCATGGAGACTTTTTCTTTTCCGCCCTTCCCGCGAGGGTCGCACCTGCAAGAGGTGCACGTAGCGTAAGGACAGCAATGTGCGTAAGCGAACCAATCACAGACGTAGAATTTCGCGGGACAGGAATCGCGCATCGTTTGACGGGGACATGTATACACACAGCGTACGAAAGGGGCGGACAACTTCTCCGTTATGCAAAAGCAGTGTAGGACGTCAGCGCGTGGGCAAGATGCAGGCCCAGAATCACCGAAGAGGGAGGAGGGCGGGAACGAAATAGTCTCCATGCTGATCGGACGCTCGCGCAAGAGTCAAGTTTTCGATGGAGGTTCCGCTGTGGTTGAGCTGGCGAAGACGATGGAGGGTCCAGGAAGAAGTGCCTGTCTCCCAAAGAAGAGGGCGATTGCTCGGAGCAATAAATAGCGAACCGGCTTTATGATCT
Source organism: Morinoia aosen (assembly GCA_030386875.1). NCBI lineage: Eukaryota > Metazoa > Arthropoda > Malacostraca > Amphipoda > Talitridae > Morinoia > Morinoia aosen. The sequence goes on along the minus strand of CM059567.1, from coordinate 46,459,656 downwards.
ACGCTCAGGGAAGTGGCTAGCCTTGCCATACAAACGTGAGGCGGTGTAGTTCGTTTTTATCTTTGCCTTGTGCGATACAGTGCAGGGCAAGAAAATGCGCCCGCAAGAAATCAGCGGCTGTTATATTGCCTTAATTATGGTAAATTACCCGATCAAGATGAATCGTATAACAGAAATGATTTTATTTACTACCTTTACGGGATAAATATTCCAGTAGAAAAAGGGATTCAAGATTCGTTTTCAAAGTTCTGTAAAAACTTTTTTCTCGGGTCTTAGCAGGGATCGAATTCCAAGTCTTGGTTCCACTGAAGAGGATATTGTGTTGTGACCGAGCTTTTAAGCGGTAAGGAAGTAGGAAGTTACTTGTATTTCAGGTTACCTGATCATTACGGCCAATTTGTGCGGTTAATAATGGTTTAAGGATCACTTGATCACACTTTATATCATAATGGGAGCATTTATGTATTTCGATCATTAATCGATCCTCAATTGCTAAATCGATCAACAATTGCTTAACCGATCTTCAATCGCTAAATCGATCATCATTTGCTCATCGATCATCAATTGCTAAATCGATCATCAATTGTTCATCGATCATCAATTGCTAAATCGATCATCAATTGTTCATCGATCATCAATTGCTAAATCAATCATCGATTACTAAATCGATCATCAATTGCTCATCGATCATCAATGGCTGACACGATAAACATTCTCGCGCGAGCCGCCGAGCTAACGGTACAAGATGGACGACCCGCGACGACTCAATTTATGCTGGCTAAGAGCCTTCATTGAGTTTACTGACTCTTGAGTAACGTTAGGTCAAGCGACTCTCCGTTCCAATTACCAGCCATTTGATATGTCTCGTCAGTCTTATCCAGTGCACAAATTATTCTTAATGATCCAGCTGGCTAATTGAAAGCAGCTGATGATTACAGATGGTGAAAGGCCAGACTGTTGGTATAGTATTAACAGAAGGCTTTTGTGCACGTATGTGTGTGTGTGTGTAGGCGTTTGTGCAGTAGTTTATCAAACTGAAACAGTACAAAAGCAAACCACCCCATTTGCGTGACAAATCATCCCCTACATTCCATGCAAGTCCTACATTGAAAGATAGTTTGATTGTTTGATCTTAAATCGCTTTAAGGTGAATTCATTGTTTGTCATTTGAAAACATCTTCTAGTGGCAGCACCTAATTCTCTCTTTAGAAGCAGAGTAGTTTTAAATTCTTTTTATTTACTTCGTTGCCTTACGAATCAGTAGGAAATGAACATTTACAAGCTATTTAACTGTAATTTATTTGTGATGCAAATCCCCTTGGAGAGCATCAGAGCGTAGATAGTATTAAAAGCTCCAATAATTAGTCATGCAATGTTTCCTAACTCTTCAGAAGTAATTTATTTTTCATGTTCATGGAATTCCAGAACTTCTAAGCTAAAATTATATCAAAGAAGCTTTGCATAAATGCAGATCACAATCTGTGACTCAGAAAATGTCATTTACTGTACATGGTATTCCGAATGTTGGGATGTTTTCTTTCGGCAGAAATAAAGAACTGATGTTATCTTAAAGAAATAATCGAGTGCCTCGTGACTGTTATTTTCCAATCGCTGCTCCATCAGTAAAACTGAAGTTTAAATAAGAAGAAACAGAAAACCTAGCAAACACTTAGGTACTTTTGAACAGTTTAGATGGCCATTCCATTGCACAGCTTTGGTTAATCAATATCATTTTTGTTGACATTTGAATATGCATTTCTGGCTCCGTCTCAGGACATCAAAGACAGTCAACCTCCAGATCTTCCTGCTGTGATGGAGCTGAAACCCAGGCAACCGCTCAGTTCATGTCTAGCCTTTATTGTTGCGTGCGATGTTTATTGTGTTGTGTGCAATATGCATTGTATTGTTGCGTGCGATGTTTATTGTGTTGCGTGCAATATGCATTGTATTGTTGCGTGCGATGTTTATTGTGTTGTGTGCAATATGCATTATATTGTTGCGTGCGATGTTTATTGTGTTGTGTGCAATATGCATTATATTGTTGCGTGCGATGTTTATTGTGTTGTGTGCATGCATTGTATTGTTGCGTGCGATGTTTATTGTGTTGTGTGCAATATGCATTATATTGTTGCGTGCGATGTTTATTGTGTTGTGTGCAATATGCATTATATTGTTGCGTGCGATGTTTATTGTGTTGTGTGCAATATGCATTATATTGTTGCGAGCGATGTTTATTGTGTTGTGTGCAATATGCATTGTATTGTTGCGTGCGATGTTTATTGTGTTGTGTGCAATATGCATTATATTGTTGCGTGCGATGTTTATTGTGTTGTGTGCAATATGCATTATATTGTTGCGTGCGATGTTTATTGTGTTGTGTGCAATATGCATTGTATTGTTGCGTGCGATGTTTATTGTGTTGTGTGCAATATGCATTGTATTGTTGCGTGCGATGTTTATTGTGTTGTGTGCAATATGCATTATATTGTTGCGTGCGATGTTTATTGTGTTGTGTGCAATATGCATTGTATTGTTGCGTGCGATGTTTATTGTGTTGTGTGCAATATGCATTATATTGTTGCGTGCGATGTTTATTGTGTTGTGTGCAATATGTGTTGTATTGTTGCGTGCGATGTTTATTGTGTTGTGTGCAATATGTATTGTATTGTTGCGTGCGATGTTTATTGTGTTGTGTGCAATATGCATTGTATTGTTGCGTGCGATGTTTATTGTGTTGTGTGCAATATGCATTGTATTGTTGCGTGCGATGTTTATTGTGTTGTGTGCAATATGCATTGTATTGTTGCGTGCGATGTTTATTGTGTTATGTGGAATGTGCATTGTATTGTTGCGTGCGATGTTTATTGTGTTGGGTGCAATATGTATTGTATTGTTGCGTGCGATGTTTATTGTGTTGTGTGCAATATGCACTATATTGTTGCGTGCGATGTTTATTGTGTTGTGTGCAATATGTGTTGTATTGTTGCGTGCGATGTTTATTGTGTTGTGTGCAATATGCATTGTATTGTTGCGTGCGATGTTTATTGTGTTGTGTGCAATATGTATTGTATTGTTGCGTGCGATGTTTATTGTGTTATCTGCAATATGTATTGTATTGTTGCGTGCGATGTTTATTGTGTTGTGTGCAATATGTATTGTATTGTTGCGTGCGATGTTTATTGTGTTATCTGCAATATGTATTGTATTGTTGCGTGCGATATTTATTGTGTTGTGTGCAATATGTATTGTATTGTTGCGTGCGATGTTTATTGTGTTATGTGCAATATTTATTGTATTATTGCGTGCGATGTTTATTGTGTTGTGTGCAATATGTATTGTATGGTTGCGCGCGATGTTTATTGTGCTATGTGCAATATTTATTGTATTGTTGAGTGCGATATTTATTGTGTTATGTGCAATATTTATTGTATTGTTGCGTGCGATATTTATTGTGTTATGTGCCATTTTTATTGTATTGTTGCGTGCGATGTTTATTGTGTTGTGTGCAATATGTATTGTATTGTTGCGTGCGATGTTTATTGTGTTATCTGCAATATGTATTGTATTGTTGCGTGCGATGTTTATTGTGTTGTGTGCAATATGTATTGTATTGTTGCGTGCGATGTTTATTGTGTTATCTGCAATATGTATTGTATTGTTGCGTGCGATATTTATTGTGTTATGTGCAATATTTATTGTATTATTGCGTGCGATGTTTATTGTGTTGTGTGCAATATGTATTGTATTGTTACGTGCGATGTTTATTGTGTTATCTGCAATATGTATTGTATTGTTGCGTGCGATGTTTATTGTGTTATCTGCAATATGTATTGTATTGTTGCGTGCGATGTTTATTGTGTTATCTGCAATATGTATTGTATTGTTGCGTGCGATGTTTATTGTGTTATCTGCAATATGTATTGTATTGTTGCGTGCGATGTTTATTGTGTTATCTGCAATATGTATTGTATTGTTGCGTGCGATGTTTATTGTGTTATCTGCAATATGTATTGTATTGTTGCGTGCGATGTTTATTGTGTTATCTGCAATATGTATTGTATTGTTGCGTGCGATATTTATTGTGTTATGTGCAATATTTATTGTATTATTGCGTGCGATTTTTATTGTGTTGTGTGCAATATGTATTGTATTGTTACGTGCGATGTTTATCGTGTTATCTGCAATATGTATTGTATTGTTACGTGCGATGTTTATTGTGTTATCTGCAATATGTATTGTATTGTTGCGTGCGATGTTTATTGTGTTGTGTGCAATATGCATTGTATTGTTACGTGCGATGTTTATTGTGTTATCTGCAATATGTATTGTATTGTTGCGTGCGAAGTTTATTGTGTTGTGTGCAATATGTATTGTATGGTTGCGTGCGATATTTATTGTGTTATGTGCAATATTTATTGTATTATTGCGTGCGATGTTTATTGTGTTATCTGCAATATGTATTGTATTGTTGCGTGCGAAGTTTATTGTGTTGTGTGCAATATGTATTGTATTGTTGCGTGCGATATTGCTTGTGTTATGTGCAATATTTATTGTATTATTGCGTGCGATGTTTATTGTGTTATCTGCAATATGTATTGTATTGTTGCGTGCGATATTTATTGTGTTATGCGCAATATTTATTGTATTATTGCGTGCGATGTTTATTGTGTTGTGTGCAGTATGTATTGTATGGTTGCGCGCGATGTTTATTGTGTTGTGTGCAATATGTATTGTATTGTTGCGTGCGATGTTTATTGTGTTGTGTGCAATATGCATTTTATTGTTGCGTGCGATGTTTATTGTGTTGTGTGCAATATGTATTGTATTATTGCGTGCGATGTTTATTGTGTTGTGTGCAATATGTATTGTATTGTTGCGTGCGATGTTTATTGTGTTGTGTGCAATATGCATTATATTGTTGCGTGCGATGTTTATTGTGTTGTGTGCAATATTTATTGTATTGTTGCGTGCGATGTTTATTTTGTTGTGTGCAATATGTGTTGTATTGTTGCGTGCGATGTTTATTGTGTTGTGTGCAATATGCATTGTATTGTTGCGTGCGATGTTTATTGTGTTGTGTGCAATATGTATTGTATTGTTGCGTGCGATGTTTATTGTGTTATCTGCAATATGTATTGTATTGTTGCGTGCGATGTTTATTGTGTCATGTGCAATATTTATTGTATTATTGCGTGCGATGTTTATTGTGTTGTGTGCAATATGTATTGTATGGTTGCGCGCGATGTTTATTGTGCTATGTGCAATATTTATTGTATTGTTGAGTGCGATATTTATTGTGTTATGTGCAATATTTATTGTATTGTTGCGTGCGATATTTATTGTGTTATGTGCAATTTTTATTGTATTGTTGCGTGCGATGTTTATTGTGTTGTGTGCAATATGTATTGTATTGTTGCGTGCGATGTTTATCGTGTTGTGTGCAATATGCATTTTATTGTTGCGTGCGATGTTTATTGTGTTGTGTGCAATATGCATTGTATTGTTACGTGCGATGTTTATTGTGTTATCTGCAATATGTATTGTATTGTTGCGTGCGATGTTAATTGTGTTGTGTGCAATATGTATTGTATTGTTGCGTGCGATGTTTATTGTGTTGTGTGCAATATTTATTGTATTATTGCGTGCGATGTTTATTGTGTTGTGTGCAATATGTATTGTATTGTTGCGTGCGATGTTTATTGTGTTGTGTGCAATATGTATTGTATTATTGCGTGCGATGTTTATTGTGTTGTGTGCAATATGTATTGTATTGTTACGTGCGATGTTTATTGTGTTATCTGCAATATGTATTGTATTGTTGCGTGCGAAGTTTATTGTGTTGTGTGCAATATGTATTGTATTGTTGCGTGCGATGTTTATTGTGTTGTGTGCAATATGTATTGTATTGTTGCGTGCGATGTTTATTGTGTTGTGTGCAATATGCATTGTATTGTTGCGTGCGATGTTTATTGTGTTGTGTGCAATATGTATTGTATTGTTACGTGCGATGTTTATTGTGTTGTGTGCAATATGTATTGTATTGTTGCGTGCGATGTTTATTGTGTTGTGTGCAATATGTATTGTATTTTTGCGTGCGATATTTATTGTGTTATGTGCAATATTTATTGTATTATTGCGTGCGATGTTTATTGTGTTATCTGCAATATATATTGTATTGTTGCGTGCGATGTTTATTGTGTTATCTGCAATATGTATTGTATTGTTGCGTGCGATATTTATTGTGTTATGTGCAATATTTATTGTATTATTGCGTGCGATGTTTATTGTGTTGTGTGCAATATGTATTGTATGGTTGCGCGCGATGTTTATTGTGTTGTGTGCAATATGTATTGTATTGTTGTGTGCGATGTTTATTGTGTTGTGTGCAATATGCATTTTATTGTTGCGTGCGATGTTTATTGTGTTGTGTGCAATATGCATTGTATTGTTACGTGCGATGTTTATTGTGTTATCTGCAATATGTATTGTATTGTTGCGTGCGATGTTTATTGTGTTGTGTGCAATATGTATTGTATTGTTGCGTGCGATGTTTATTGTGTTGTGTGCAATATGCATTGTATTGTTGCGTGCGATGTTTATTGTGTTGTGTGCAATATGTATTGTATTGTTACGTGCGATGTTTATTGTGTTGTGTGCAATATGCATTGTATTGTTGCGTGCGATGTTTATTGTTTTGTGTGCAATATGCATTGTATTGTTGCGTGCGATGTTTATTGTGTTGTGTGCAATATGTATTGTATTGTTACGTGCGATGTTTATTGTGTTTTGTGCAATATGCATTGTATTGTTGCGTGCGATGTTTATTGTGTTATCTGCAATATGTATTGTATTGTTGCGTGTGATGTTTATTGTGTTGTGTGCAATATGTATTGTATTGTTGCGTGCGAAGTTTATTGTGTTGTGTGCAATATGTATTGTATGGTTGCGTGCGATATTTATTGTGTTATGTGCAATATGTGTTGTATTGTTGCGTGCGATATTTATTGTGTTATGTGCAATATTTGTTGTATTATTGCGTGCGATGTTTATTGTGTTGTGTGCAATATGTATTGTATGGTTGCGCGCGATGTTTATTGTGCTATGTGCAATATTTATTGTATTGTTGAGTGCGATATTTATTGTGTTATGTGCAATTTTTATTGTATTGTTGCGTGCGATATTTATTGTGTTATGTGCAATTTTTATTGTATTGTTGCGTGCGATGTTTATTGTGTTGTGTGCAATATGTATTGTATGGTTGCGCGCGATGTTTATTGTGTTGTGTGCAATATGTATTGTATGGTTGCGCGCGATATTCATTGTGGTATGGGCAATATGTATGGTATTGTTGTGTGCAGTATTTATTGTGGTATTATGTGCAGTATTTATTGTATTATTGCGTGCGATATTTATTATATTGTTGCCTACAATATTTATTACAATCATTATTATTACCATTACTATTGTACACTGCGTGCCATCACTGAAGACGCTACAGAGGCGTTTCATCGGCGTAGTCGATATTCCCCAGCTCATCATTTCTATATACACAGCGGAAGTCATTTTTGCCATCGCCTTTCGGTATACGATATTTATTAGGTTAGTGTGTGCAACAGTTATTGTGTTATGGTGAACAATATTCATTCTTTACTGTGTGCATTGTTTATTATGCTATTGTATGCAATTTTTATTGTGTTATTGCTCTCGATAGTTTTGTTTTATGAAGTTGATTAAATATTATATTATGTTAATAAATAATCATTGCTTTGTCCTTCAAGTTACACTTTAGTTTGTGTTATTTTATGCTGCATTTGTTATAATATTTTGTATAATAATTAATGCTATATTGTGCGCAATAGTAATTTCCGTTTTTTAAAAAAGCATCAGTACGTTGCAGAAAAAACAAGTAAAACAAATATAACGCCATTTTACGCGTCAACACTAGCTGTACTCGACAAATATTTTTGTGTGGGTGCGGCGAGCACGCCTCAATGCCTGACATTTTGATCGGAACGCTCGTGTGAATTATGCACGAGGCCGCCGACTGCCTGGCTATTGAAATTGGCTGCGGGGCTGGAGTGGGGAGGAGGGCAGCCCGATAGCAAGTGATGGGGGAAGATAAGAAGTGATAGGAAGAGATGGGAAAAGGTAAGGCGATGTAGGAGGAGATGGAAAAGATAAGAAGGTGAAGGAAGAGATAGAGACTGAACGGTAAAGATGGTGAGAGATAGGTAAGAAATGAGGTGAGATAGGAAAAATCGAGAAAAATGGGGAGGGAGTTTGTGGAGAGATGAGAAGAGAAAGGGAAAATATAATGAGGAGATAAGATTGGAAAAAGAAAAAATGGGGAGAGATATCAACTGATGGGTATGAGATCACGAAGATCTGAGAAAAAGATATGAAAAGATCCACGCTGTTGAGGAAGGAAAAACGGGAGATGAAGAAGAGACGAGAAGAAATTAGGAAGGGACATGGAGAGACGAGGAAGAAATGAAGATGGGACAAGGAAGGAATGAGGAAGAAACGAGGAAGGGACGGGGAAGAAATGAGGAAGGGACGAGGAAGAGACGAGGAAGAAACGAGGAAGACAGTGCCATGCAACAACAGTAGTGGAGTACAGAGACGGGGCACGAGAGTTCGCTACACTCGCCATTGCAGAGCAGTAGCTGGGAACACAATAGAGAACACAGGTTCCTCAGCCGTTGATCTGAAGTTAAACTTGAACTAACGCATTGACGAAAGCTTGTGGTGTTCTCCCTCTGGCTACTTTACGCTCCGGGCAGACTTTGAATATCTAAGGACTATGAATATAAATGCCCGAAGCGAGTACCTGAGGTACTAACGAACCCGACAGGGTAAGAAAACACAACTAGAGTATATGCCGTGCTTTTGTGAATATCGCCGACAGTTAATTTTTTATGGCACACGAGGAAAATATTTCTGACAGGTAGTAATGCACCAAGATACGTCTTGGAGGACCGTCAGGCGATGTGGAGTGGCAGCACGGATGGCGGTAGAGGGCCTATTGAGTGCAAAGCGGCGGTAGAGGCAGTTGAGACTGTAGCGGTCGGAGCGTCTTCGGTGGGTAGCGTGAAGATCGGAGCCGCGGGGAGAAGACTGGCCGAGACTCCTCTGTACCCCATTATATAGGGCCTGGTGAATGCAGTAACGTGCTGAGCACGCGTCCCCATTGGTTAGTAGTTAGGTGGCGCCTCGAAGCCCACTGTTGCGCGGGGTGGCGCCTCGAAGCTTGTGTAAGCTCAGCACATGTGATTCTAAGTACTAATTTTTTCTAAGTTGTTTTCTAATGTCATTTGAAGTACTAGTTTCTAAGAACAGAGGTGTTGTTTCTGCTACGGCTTCATAACTGTTAACTAACTTGTTTCTGGAGAGCTGGAAAGCTCTGTCTTATCTGCAATGGGTCTGCAAAACTAAGCGTGTCTGCGAGGTGGGCATGGCTAGCCGGTCTGCGAAGCTTGTGGGTCTACAAGACTGTTCAGTCTGTGAAATTATAGGGTCTGCAAGACTGAAAGGTTTGCAAGACTAAATGGTTTGCAAGTCCTTTTTCGCTCACTCTTTCTCACTTATAATTTTTTCTTTCATCATCTCTCTTTTCTCTTCCACTCTCCCTTTCCATCCATTTTTTCTTTTCTACTCTCCTACATTCTCAGTCTTTTTCTTGCCTACTGCCCTACACTCGTTCTGTCTCACTCTCTCATACTCTCTACACCACTCTTTCACTTACTCTCTCCTACTCTCTACACCACTCTTTCACTCACTCTCTCCTAATCTCTACACCACTTTTTCACTCACTCTCTCCTACTCTCTACACCACTCTTTCACTCACTCTCTCCTACTCTCTACACCACTCTTTCACTCACTCTCTCCTACTCTCTACCCCAGTCTTTCACTCGCTCTCTCCTACTCTCTACCCCACTCTTTCACTCACTCTCTCATCCATCATCATGATCATTCTCTTGTCTCCCTCTAACCCACTCTCTCTCTTCCCCACTTTGTCTACTGCATTCTCTCACCCTCTGATTCCCTCACTCTCTCTCTCTTATTCGTACTTTCTCGATCAGGTGCAGTCGATGAGCTCTGCACTTGGTCCGGATCACAGGATTTACAATTAATCTTTAGTCGCTCGCGACACGCCCGCATCATCTGCCTCCATCTCCGCGTGCCTCCATCTCCACCTGCCTCCATCTCCAGCTGCCTTCATCTCCACCTGCCTTCATCTCCACCTACCTCCATCTCCACAAACATACCCGTTTCCATCTTCACCATCTGCCTCCATCTCCATCTGCAAACGTCTTCACCTTCCTTCTCCATGTGTTGCTTCAGCGGCTGATTCCGTTATTTTCCACCCCGATCCTTTGTATCAACTTTCCACCTCTCCACTGATTCACCACAGAGGCAGCCATCCCTTCTGCCACCTCGTGTCAACCCTGGAAATGTTGCAGTATTTGTAGGTTGGATTCACTCACACGGTCTCGCGCAGCAAATAGGAAGAATAATCCAACGCAAGGTAATGAAAAACATAAATTTAGTTTTTCAAAACAATGACGTTGAAATCAAAAAGCGTTGCATTTGACTCGATGCCTGTCTGGTATTCAAAAATGGCTAAGGCCATCTCGTGCTTGCGAATGGTTAGAAATAAAAATAGCAACTAATTTTATTGAAAATTTCGATGTATAATTGTTTTGAGAAAATAAAATAACAATTACTATTCAATGTTCAATAAAAATGAGATCTCCCTTACTACATGTTGCTGCTCGAGAATTGTACATTTTCTGCATAACAAAACTTTGGAGGGACTTGTTCTCAAAATTAAGTCGTAAGGGCTCATTTGGTTTCTGGAATGTCGTAGGAATAATTTCACAAAAATTTCTCTTCATGACAAACATTCATGCGAATACGCGAGGCATTTCTAACAACAACTTTGGGGTTTTGTCCAAACGCAACATCGCATTCAAGCAGCCGAAAACAGCAAGTAAATAGGCTTTTATTTTTTGTATGAGGAAGAAGTTAAAGCCATTATTGCATTAAATGAAAGTTTTGGCTATGATATTATGACAGTTTTCAAAGCGTAAAAAATGACTCAGATCAATCCATGGATGCAATAGGAATACTAACTACGATACTATGACAGCTTTTAAAATGTAAGAAAGAAACTCAGATCAATCATTGTATGCAATAAGAATACTAGCTATGATACCCTGGCATAGGCTTATGAAGATAAAACAAGTCACTGACTGAGAACATTTTTTACGAGGTAAAACTATCGCTCCAATTTGAATGATGGGTGGGAAAGCACCTCGGAAATAGATATGACTCAAGACGTAATATTCCTTTTCTCTGTTCTGAAAACTCACTATTAGTTCAGTAAACATTTCGATAAGGTAATACCATCCGCAAAATCAACACTATCTCAACTCACATTTTTATATGGTAAAACCATCCCCAAAATCATCACTAGTTCGACTCACATTTCTATTAGGCAAAACCATCCCCAAAACCAGCACTAGTTCAACTCATATAAGGTAATACCATCCTCATACTCAATACCAGCTATAAGGTAAAACTACCACTCTCGCATATTATAAAAAAGTGGGAGTGATCAATGGAATCAAAGATGGCTTAAGATAAGGCGTACCTCTTTGTTCTTAGCCAAATCACCGGTAATTCAATGCACAGGCTTCATTTAACGAGGGTTCCTTCCCGACACACAGTGAAGTCCCTAGCTGATGCCCTTCGTGCATTTTGAAATAAAAACATAACTGTTGAAAATTCTGCTCCTTGCAAACAGTGCCCTTTGTTAATGGAAGCAACAAACACCGTTCTTATGGAGGTAAATATGTGATTTGGAGCCTGCGAAACTGCGGCAAGTTAAATTCGGACCTGCAAACAGCGCCACGAGGGGCTCCGAGGGCACCAAAGCGGTTTTAATTCCATAAGCAGATTGTAATAGCATTCTGAATTAGCAGATTATAGTCGCATTATGAAGTGCTAATTACCAGCCGGCGAGTATGAGACCTCTGTTAATTTTTCGCAGCTTCCTGCCCGGCATTTCATTACTTAACCAACGCACACACGCACCCTCCGGCCTTTCGTTCCAAACCCGACAAAAACACGACATCGGCAAACCCAAAGGCTTCGGCACCAGAATCAAGCAACGATCTTGGACGACCTCTCTGGAGAAAGCACGCCATTTTTCAGAGGAGTCTTCAACAAGTTGACTGTGTATTGGTACATATGTGTACTCAAGTAAATTGCTCATTTACGTACCAGTATCGGTGAATAGCTATCGAATTATTTCGCTATCTTTGTTTTAAATTAGATGATGACGCGCATGTTATCATATAATTATTATATTTTTCCCGCTTATTAGAAAGGATGAAAATGCAATCAAGCAGTAAAGACGGCTTTTCCATTCTGCTACTTCCTGCCTAACAAACCTATTTCAGGAACCGCGCAAGCGAAGTTGACGTGTTGAGTGAAGGTTACACTGCAAAGTCCTCAATGTCAACTTTGGGTCATTGCGGCTCGATGCGCATGAGCCGTTACAAAGATAACTTTTTCTTTTAACTCATCCAGATGTGTAATGGAAGCTACATTGACCATTAGTCTCGACTGTCATGCTGAAATATTTAAACTACTTAAAATTGTAACCTTTTGTCGGGAGTAAGCAGTGACTTGATGAAACATCTCGTATAGAGAAATGCATAGTGGGTAGGAGTTGTGTAGTGTGCGTGTATTTCTCCTTTACTGTGAGAAGCACATTGTTAATGGGCACGAAAATAATGCCTTGCATCTTTTGGTTATCGTTCTAAAACTTATTTACCTGCCAATAGTAGAGTCATATGTGTTCGAGAGTATTGGCTTCTATGATCATTTCATCAGCAAGCTCAACTAATGTCATTTCCCTCCTGCATGACTTAATAGTTAAAAGAAATGTCGTCAATCATAAATGAATGAAAAATAAATGAAATCAGCGTGACTTACAGTACAACTGCGTTCGTGCTCTCTTCGCGTCACACTTAGCGTATTAGCAGTGCTCAATACCATAACGTTTTTCAGAGAATTGAATAAAGAACAGTTTTTTGGCTCATACAACTATGTAGTGTGACTTAGCACTGTGATATTGTTTCTTCAGATATTATTAAAGTGGCTGTAAGGTAGTAGAAAGAAAGAACGACTTGAGTTTACTCTTAAATGAAAGTTGAATTTCAACAAGCTGCTGGGAATGATGAAGATGGAAGTATCATTGCACCTTGATGCACATTGGATGTAGCAGTGCGAACATACAGAAATGTCAACCGTAGAAATAGCTGAAAAAAGATTCAAAATTAATATTAAGGGCAAATAAATAAGAAATCTCATTCAGCAGAAATGAACGTGGAGTGCATGGTTTAATTTTCGAATAATTGTTTAGTAATTACCAAGTTGACCCGAACTTAAATCAAGGGTGTCGTTGTTTTCGTTAAAAGACGACACACAACAAAATAAATTTACTCAAAAACAATCCAATTGTGAGATCCCAAATGAAGTGTTTCTAATTCACAAATTCCGAACACAACAAGAGAAAGCAAGATAGTTTACTCCATTGTTGTTATTATTCGTTGTTATACGTCATTATACTTTATTATACATTATTATACGTTTTTACACGTTATCACGAACTATTCAGACATGACTTCATAAATTAATAGATAAATTGTGTTTTTTTGGAGGAAATTATTTCTAGTCATTTTAGAAATTATTACAAGGTTTGCCCCGTGGTTTTGTAGCATTTATTAACATTCTTTTGTGTAAAAATTTGCCGAGTAATAAAACTTGTAACAGTGTACTGGGGCTTGTGTTGTGTTGTGTTTGGGGTGTAGTTTGTGTGTTAGTGTTATGTGTGTGTGAATGGATCATAGTCAGCTTTCGAGAGACATACGATAGCCTCAAAAACAGGTGGACAAGAGGCAACCCGCGGAGCGGGTAACATGAACCTCGTGTTTGAAAATACACAAGAAAAGATTGGACGTTAAGTGTTACAGAAAAAAAGGTTTCAAGTCCGCACTCGAAATGGCGGAGAAAACAGCTTCCTTACCACCAATGAGAACAGCCACACTTTGACGGAGGCGGGTTTCCTGCGAACACCTCTAAAATTCTTAAGATATGATTAATTTTCGTAGAGGAAAATTAATGAAGATGAAGAAGTTGGGGAGTCTTCGAAACAGATGAAGAAGTTGGGAGTCTTCGGGAGAGCTAGCCCGACTTACGAAGCCGTTGCGCGTGCCGCAGTAAATGTCACGAGAAAAGGTCCCGCCTCCTTACTAATTTACACTAGTAAGAAGATCAGGTTCTCGGAATAGAGGAATGGCACACCTCCAGGTACATACCTAAACACACAAGAAATGCGAGGATATATAAAGAACACAGTCACTAAGGAAAAAGACAAACAACTACTGTATAATAAATTTAGAGCGGTACTCACCGATGAGAAGAGACACGACTTACACAGCGCATTTTTCTGAGCGCCCCGTGATGTTATGAGCTGTCTCTTCTAATATTGTGGGGCATGATACACAGGGTAAAATTCGCTTAACATTTATGATTTCCAGCTATACGTCATACAAACATCAATGAGCGTACACACAATGAATGGTATTAGGAATGATGCAAATTAAATAATGGAATCAAACAGCATACGCCAAATGACTTACATCACATAACTATACTGAATGTTTCGGCTGGCCGGCCACCACTACGTATACAAGAGCTACACATAAGACATGATTTATTCTGGCCTATTTCCATCTCAGTTATTCCAGCAGCACAGTGGGCGATAGTCACTTCAACCACAAAACATTCGTCCGCGACTCGCTTCAGTTCAAAGGCCTGTCTTCTGCACTGTTCAGCAAATGTCTAGTGATGACGTTATATTGCTCATTCCGCTTCAGCATATTCACACGTCGATTTCCTTTCATTCGAGCTGATCAATCCTCAGATATATGACTCCGTCCCGCCTGTTAAAGACAAAAATTTAACTTGTTACTTTTAATCGCGCCAATAACGTCCCCTCAAATATCTCAATTTTTTACTTCACTGAATGACATTGAAATTTCACAATATTTATCTCAAAAACATTTTTTCCACAGGAAACTATATCTCTCTTACCCTCCCCTCTAGTGTGGCATCTCCGTTCCATCTAATGATTCATACAATTTGGTCGATTTGGTAATCTCCCCTCAGTGAACGTGGTAAAGGGAACACGTAAAATTTTCTCTCAGCACAAAAAAAACCTAGAATATTTACTCTATTGCAACAGAAGAGAAATTTTGATAATTTTAACCTCCTTTATTTGAAAGGCACTGTGACATTATTTCAGATTGGTTTTCTTTATTTTCACCACCTCCTATGTATAACACGTACTTTCTCCGACGAGGCTCGGCGCTAGACTGAGATTATTTCCCAGCTTCTACCAAAGTGTCTGTGAGAGAGCGACCTTCCTACTTCTCATTCAGCCAATTAACTGTCTCGAAGTCCGTACGTACCGTTCGAAACTCCGCCTGTGTGTTCCCTTTCGCTGTGCTATACGTGGCTTCACCCTTTGAATTTTCCCTCTCTTGCCATCACTGTACCCCACTGGCCAAAGCTTGTTTTGCCGGGAAAGCTTTAGTCCCGCCCTATCGCCGTTTAGAAATATTCGAGACAGTTGCTACGCTCATTCTCGCAGCTCAAGTGTCGCGCCATATGTCTGTCAACCCTTCGGTGTTGTTTCTCACGGCATCGGCACTTTTGGAACGTCTCAAGTGGAGGGAGTGATTAAATTTCTAGGCCCAAGGGTTCGCCCAAGACCTCTTGAAGATTGCTTACACCACAAACTTCCTGCTAATACAAACAGGCTTTGCTTGAACCAACCCCGGTTATCGCGAGCCCAAAACACAGGCTTAAAACATACATGTTGAAGCGACCCTTCTGTACTGCTGGAATATACTAAGATCTTTCATCGGACAATTTTTTTTTTAAGTAAGCACAAAGTTTGTTACACTCAATTAAAAGATTTATTACACATGATTAAAATTTTTCCCTAAATCCTCAGTTTTAATTCACAAAATTCATCATTCTAAACATAAAGCACAAGTACGTTTGCCATAAGTGTTTAAAGAAAATATGAAATAAGTGTGTAAAGTGAGAATATATATTTGACTCGATATTACAGCCCATTAAAATGCAATCTTTTTCTTTTTCTCATATCAGTGCGCACTTTCAAATAAAAACCAAGAGCTACAATGCCAAAAAGAGGCTAAATAATACGTACGAATATTTCTGGGGAAAGGATGAGTTTTGAGAGAAAAGTCATGTCACTAGGAAATAGCCCAATAACTTGTTCGTCAAAATTAATGTTATATATTCTGAAAATAACGCGGAAAAATAAATGCTAATAAGATCTGGCTGTAAAAAGTGAATAAGTAGATTAAATTTGAATTTGCAGAAGGCGGGAAATTAAGAAGGCCCATGAGTAAGACCACGTATCAGCGTAACCACGCAATGCGTCCACCAGCCCTGTAGTGATGGAGTCATAACTGGAATATCTGCCCGTGACATGAACTGAAGTCATTAACGTGAACTGTGTACTGGAAACACGGAGAGCGCTTTTGAAACTCGGATCCTGGAATATGCAGCAGAGTGTATGTTTCATGAGTGCATTTAAAGAGTGATTGAAACAGGTGGAAGAGGATGTCATTATGGTTTACATGCATTATTGTTGTTTAATTTATTAGCAGAGAGATTATTTGGCCGGCCAAAACATTTTCGATTATTACCAATCATTAGTATGTATTTCTTTTTTATGAGGGTGTAATTTAGGCGTGTCAATTGTCAATCCAAGTAGTACCAGACTGTTATATTGCGTCGCTTTGTACGTTAATATCATACAAAATGTTTCGGATGTATTTTTGGTAATATAGGTTCGTAATAAAATTTGCGTATTGAGCCTGAACGCTGATAAATGCATTTCGCATCAGAAAAAAGCGAACTGAAAATCGCAGGCGTTATTATGGTTTCTGCGACTGGCGGAGTACCTCTAGAATTTTGTGTTTCCTAATTTGTTATCGTTAATATGTTTTCCGTGTATTTTTGCATTTTGTTGCTTGTATTCACAAATGTTCTCGTGACAACGTGATTATACGTTATTATACATAATTCTACTTGGAGCTTTGCAGTCCACCGACGGTACAGGCTTCCACGAGCTCTTTTTTAAGAATCTTCAATAACCTTTTTTTCTAATATTTTGGACAACTTTCTAGGTTTTGGGTTTCTCTGAACAACTTTGTAGGGTCGAGCAGAAATAATACGTAGGACTGCTGGGACGGGTGGCGAGGAAGACCTCAAGCGTGTGTGAGGTGGTGCTGATGCCGCAATAATTATACTAAAGCCTTAATAAACAAAGGAAGAACTTCACTACGACGAGGTTAATTTGGCTCGTCTCAAGCACCCGTCTTTAGGGGCGACCGAATTTGCTCAAATTTACTTGAAATTGTGACCTTTAAATTGGAGCGCAGGCCCCGGGGAAACTTTGTTAATCGAGGCTTCCAAAAATAAGTTCATAAATTACTTAACAGAAAAGGCGCCTGATGAAAAGAAAATTTCATTATTTTGTCTTTTTTTAAGCTTCTAATTGAAACAATAACAGTTCTCAAAACCCTTTAGCTTGAAGACTTTCTTGTCTTGCATCTTGCAGACCGTTAAGGTTTGCAGGCCGTTTGGTCTTGCAGACCTTTTAGTTTTGCAGATTTTTGGTCTTGCAGACTCCCTTGTCTTGCAGACTCCCTTGTCTTGCAGACTCCCTTGTCTTGCAGACTGTTTAGTCTTGCAAAATGTTTAGTCTTGCAGACCTTTCAGTCTTGCAAATTTTTTGGTCTTGCAGACTCTCTTATTTAGCAGACAGTTTAGTCTTGCAGACCATTTAGTCTTGCAGACCCTATTGTCTTACAGACCCTTTAGTCTTGCAGACTCTTTGGTCTTGCAGACCGTTTATTCAAGCAGACCGGAAGTTTCGTAGAGAACAACTTCGTCTGTCTTTCGTAGTTTACCGGGACGAATCAAAGAAGTTTCTGGGTAGTGCAGTTCTATCGAATGGAATGAGAGGTAAATGAAAGCACGACTCAAGGCACGGCTCAAGGCACGGCTCAAGGCACGGCTCAAGGCACGGCTCAAGGCTCGGCTCAAGGCACGGCTCAAGGCACGGCTCAAGGCACGGCTCAAGGCACGGCTCAAGGCACGGCTCAAGGCACGGCTCAAGGCACGGCTCAAGGCACGGCTCAAGGCACGGCTCAAGGCACGGCTCAAGGCACGGCTCAAGGCACGGCTCAAGGCACGGCTCAAGGCACGGCTCAAGGCACGGCTCAAGGCACGGCTCAAGGCACGGCTCAAGGCACGGCTCAAGGCACGGCTCAAGGCACGGCTCAAGGCTCGGCTCAAGGCACGGCTCAAGGCACGGCTCAAGGCACGGCTCAAGGCACGGCTCAAGGCACGGCTCAAGGCACGGCTCAAGGCACGGCTCAAGGCACGGCTCAAGGCACGGCTCAAGGCACGGCTCAAGGCACGGCTCAAGGCACGGCTCAAGGCACAGCTCAAGGCACGGCTCAAGGCACGGCTCAAGGCACGGCTCAAGGCACGGCTCAAGGCACGGCTCAAGGCACGGCTCAAGGCACGGCTCAAGGCTCGGCTCAAGGCACGGCTCAAGGCACGGCTCAAGGCACGGCTCAAGGCACGGCTCAAGGCACGGCTCAAGGCACGGCTCAAGGCACGGCTCAAGGCACGGCTCAAGGCACGGCTCAAGGCACAGCTCAAGGCACGGCTCAAGGCACGGCTCAAGGCACAGCTCAAGGCACGGCTCAAGGCACGGCTCAAGGCACGGCTCAAGGCACGGCTCAAGGCACGGCTCAAGGCACGGCTCAAGGCACGGCTCAAGGCACGGCTCAAGGCACGGCTCAAGGCTCGGCTCAAGGCACGGCTCAAGGCACGGCTCGAGGCTCGGCTCGATGCTCGGTTCGAGGCTCGGCTCGATGCTCGGCTCAAGGCACGGCTCAAGGCACGGCTCAAGGCACGGCTCAAGGCACGACTTAAAGGCATACCCCAAGGCTCGGCTCAAGGCTCAGCTCAAGGCCCGGCTTAAAGGCACAGCTCGGAGTGCCATTCAAGGCAGAACTCAGGGCGGCTCAGGGCATGGTTCAATGGAGCTGAGGGATGCCTGCATCAGCGCAGGTAAGCATCCTCCAAATGATGAAGGCACCCTTTTGCTGATGCAAGCATCCTACAGCTGATGCAGGGATCCTTCAGACGACGCCGTCTTGGAGGATGCCTTTATCAAGGTGGATGCCTATCGCATGAGGGTGGATGCCTATTGCATCAGGGCGGATGCCTATTGCATCAGGGTGGATGCCTATCGCATCAGGGTGGATGCCTATTGCATCAGGGTGGATGCCTATTGCATCAGGGTGGATGCGTATTGCATCAGAGTGGATGCCTATTGCATCAGGGTGGATGCCTACTGCATCAGGGTGGATGCCTACTGCATCAGGGTGGATGCCTATCGCATCAGGGTGGATGCCTATTGCATCAGGGTGGATGCCTATTACATCAGGGTGGATGCGTATTGCATCAGAGTGGATGCCTATTGCATCAGGGTGGATGCCTACTGCATCAGGGTGGATGCCTATTGCATCAGGGTGGATGCGTATTGCATCAGAGTGGATGCCTATTGCATCAGGGTGGATGCCTACTGCATCAGGGTGGATGCCTATCGCATCAGGGTGGATGCCTACTGCATCAGGGTGGATGCCTATTGCATCAGGGTGGATGCCTATTGCATCAGGGTGGATGCGTATTGCATCAGAGTGGATGCCTATTGCATCAGGGTGGATGCCTACTGCATCAGGGTGGATGCCTATCGCATCAGGGTGGATGCCTATTGCATTAGGGTGGATGCCTATTGCATCAGGGTGGATGCCTATTGCATCAGGGTGGATGCCTATTGCATCAGGGTGGATGCCTATTGCATCAGGGTGGATGCCTATCGCATCAGGGCGGATGCCCATCAGGATGCCTGCCCAGATGAGAGATGTCCATTTCAGCTAGACGTTACATACAGGGTAACCAGCACTTTTTTGACAAACTTTAAGATACTCATTTGGGACCGTTGAAATTATCACTATTTACTCAATAACCGTGTGGTCGAAAATGCTTTGTTAGAGAGTTAAATGGACTTGAAATTAGAAAGGTACTGGAATAAAATTCATGCTGTGAAAGTGGCACGGAAATGATATGTAGAAGTTAGGAAAGCACTTTTAATGCAAATACAAGAAACAAGGAAACAGTTTTAATAATTATGACCACAGAAATTTTTTTTCCTAGTTAGGTTAAGTATTTACTGAAAAGTTCCCATCTGTAGCGATGAAGGTGTTCAAACGTCAGTGTAACGGTTGCCAGACGCAATCAAAGACACCAGAGTTCAACGAATCCTTGCGGAGGCTCAACAGTTCTAATGCCTTCTTCTAAACGAATTGCTGTTTCGTACACCAAACTCTTCACATGTCCTAGAAGTAGAAATTTAGGGGCGTAATATCAGGAGATCTTCAAGGACATGTGGAAATTTCAAGTCCTCGTAACTCTATCATTTATTATTTATTGAGAAAATTCGAGTAAATATGAGGGTTTTGGTCGCGTCCAGTTGAGGATGACAGGCAAGTTTTGGTCGCGTCCAGTTGAGGATGACAGGCAAGTTTTAGTCGTGTCCAGTTGAGGATGACAGGCAAGTTTTGGTCGTGTCCAGTTGAGGATGACATACAAGGACAAGGATTCGTATGACGTTGCACTGTGCACCATCACACTACAGTACATATACCGCATTGATAGCCCATTATGTAATTGTACAAATCACCACAGCACAACACCACCATAACACTACAGCGCAAATCACCACAGCACATCACCACCATCACACTACAGCGCAAATCACCACAGCACATCACCACCTCACACTGCAGCGCAAATAACTATAGCACATCACCACCATCACACTACAGCGCAAATCACCACAGCATATCACCACCATCACACTACAGCACAAATCACCACAGCACATCACCACCATCACACTACAGCACAAATCACCACAGCATATCACCACCATCACACCACAGCACAAATCACCACAGCCAAAACCACACTGGCGGCACACACAACTCGCCCCACCTGCCTGCCGTAGCCTGACGTCAGCAATTGGTTCGTCACAAAACAAATGAACTCAAGTGACGCGCCTGGAAATCAGCGATGCATGCGTAATTATTGCTCTTACGGAGCTGCGTCGGTCAATTGCCGACTTAATTACAGGATGCTCGAAAAACAAGGGTTATTCCATCAATGAAGCACTTAGTGCCTGCATCAGTGATGTATTTAGTTCGCGGATCATTACATCTGGTGCACTTAGTGCCTGCATCAGTGATGTATTCAGTTCGCGGATCATTACATCTGGTGCACTTAGTGCCTGCATCAGTGATGTATTTAGTTCGCGGATCATTACATCTGGTGCACTTAGTGCCTGCATCAGTGATGTATTTAGTTCGCGGATCATTACATCTGGTGCACTTAGTGCCTGCATCAGTGATGTATTCAGTTCGCGGATCATTACATCTGGTGCACTTAGTGCCTGCATCAGTGATGTATTTAGTTCGCGGATCATTACATCTGGTGCACTTAGTGCCTGCATCAGTGATGTATTCAGTTCGCGGATCATTACATCTATGGTGCACTTAGTGCCTGCATGAGTGATGTATTTAGTTCGAGTATCATTACATCTATGGAGTACTTAATGCCTGCATCAGTGATGTATTTAGCTCGCGGATCATTACATCTATGGTGCACTTAATGCCTGCATCAGTGATGTATTTAGTTCGCGGATCATTACATCTATGGTGCACTTAGTGCCTGCATCAGTGATGTATTTAGTTCGCGGATCATTATATCTATGGTGCACTTAGTGCCTGCATCAGTGATGTATTTAGTTCGCGGATCATTACATCTATCGTGCACTTAGTGCCTGCATCAGTGATGTATTTAGTTCGCGGATCATTTCATCTATCGTGCACTTAGTGCCTGCATCAGTGATGTATTTAGTTCGCGGATCATTATATCTATGGTGTACTTAGTGCCTGCATCAGTGATGTATTTAGTTCGCGGATCATTACATCTTTCGTGCACTTAGTGCCTGCATCAGTGATGTATTTAGTTCGCGGATCATTACATCTATGGTGCACTTAGTGCCTGCATCAGTGATGTATTTAGTTCGCGGATCATTACATCTGTGGTGCACTTAGTGCCTGCATCAGTGATGTATTTAGTTCGCGGATCATTACATCTATCGTGCACTTAGTGCCTGAGTCAGTGATGTATTTAGTTCGCGGATCATTACATCTATCGTGCACTTAGTGCCTGCATCAGTGATGTATTTAGTTCGCGGATCATTACATCTATCGTGCACTTAGTGCCTGCATCAGCGATGTATTCAGTTCGCGGATCATTACATCTATGATGCACTTAGTGCCTGCATCAGTGATGTATTTAGTTCGCGGATCATTATATCTATGGTGCACTTAGTGCCTGCATCAGTGATGTATTTAGTTCGCGGATCATTACATCTATGGTGCACTTAGTGCCTGCATCAGCGATGTATTTAGTTCGCGAATCATTACATCTATGGTGCACTTAGTGCCTGCATCAGTGATGTATTCAGTTCGCGGATCATTACATCTATCGTGCACTTAGTGCCTGTATCAGTGATGTATTCAGTTCGCGGATCATTACATCTATCGTGCACTTAGTGCCTGCATCAGTGATGTATTTAGTTCGCGGATCATTATATCTATGGTGCACTTAGTGCCTGAATCAGTGATGAAGTCACCGCGTGCATGTGATGTTTTTAATGCGCTGATTGTATCACCTGTGGTGCACTTGGTGCCTGCATCAGTGATGTAGTTGATACCTGCATCTGTGATACTTGCTGCATCAGTGATGCTGCCAATGTGTGCACGCATCAAGGATACAGTCAGTGGCCGCGAAGAGACGCTATAGGACGGAGCGATGGACGAGTTATGAGGGGCGCAAAGCATAGGAAAACAAAGGAAATCTCTCCATAAATACATCTAAAAGAGGTTTAAATGGAAGAAAATAAATTAATCAATAAAATAAAGATAAACTGAAAAAAAAGTCATTGTTAAGGTGCTGATAAATTCCTTTCGGAGTGATGCTATGTATGTTTAATTAGATATCGGTAAACTCGAATTTTATTCCTATAAAATCAAAAAATTGTCAGGGATGTTTATTTATTCATCGTATTTGAAGCAATTCACTATTATTTTGCTCATTCAATGAAGGGAAAGATAATAGTGAGCTATTGTTGAGCTGCGTCAACAAAAACATAATCAGTTATTGTCACATGACTGAAAGTACAGCAACGTATCACACTGTCGGTTCAGCTAACATGAGAGTAGCGGAAGTGACCCTAGAATTCCTTGCTTTTATATGACTGGCACCCTGAAGTTTTGCATCCTTATCATGGCCTTATTAGTATGCTTATCATAGCCTTATTAGTGTCCTCATCATACACGTCTGTGAGACCTGATGTTGCTGTTTCGGCCTTTGAGTTCCATTTTAAGATTACTGAACACGAAAAGACTAGAGTAAGATTTTGAGGGGTGACTGAAGTATAGTCACTACACGTTCTATAATCTTTAAGAATACCAAAGCCTGCAATGCGAGAGTCAAAGGAACGTGAGAGATCAGTGCCAAGTAAACGAATGTATGTGTAACAATTATTAAAAACATTATCAAAAACGATTTCAACTCACGTTAAATTGTTCTCGATGCGAAAGCATCAAAAGTTCACAGACCTCCAATACTGAAAAGGCTGGCTGATAGAAAGTATTTTTTGAACAAGCTCAAGAAGAGTAGTACTCTCACAGATGGCATCGTTATTTCGAAAAAGAAACTTTCACGCTTTGAGGCCCACGTAGACTGCTAGAATGATAAAGCGCTGCATGAGTGCCATGCACGTATTACAGATTTAAAGAGAACAAATTTCAGCCATAAAAAATCTGCCCGAGGTTATTCTATGGGCTATTACCAGAAAATTGGAAAATCTCTTTTCATTTTAGTTTTTTCCAAGATGCGAAAATGGATGTATATTAAAACGTGAGATAAATTTTCACTTATATGGTTAAACAGACACACATACCTTTCAAAAATCAACCCGGAATTTTCCATCAGGACAACACAATCTCTCTCACATTTCAAACAAGATACAGCAGCATTATTCAGAACTTGTGGAAAACGAAATGGGGCCCCAACATCGTCTAATCTCAAACTAAAGGATAATTCAGTTTACATTATTCTGGATTCTGGAGTCTAGAGACGACAGCTGATACTCTGAAGTGTTCCTCTAAAATGAATGTGACAGAATTCTTCAATAGATATTAGGTAATTTGGTGCAAATTTTCCGAAGAAGACTAGCTCATGTGACGAGGGCTATAGGGGGCTTGTTAATATTTTATGAATTTATCAGCTGCATTTTCAATCCAAGGACCTTGCATGCACTCTAGAAACGGGCTACTAAGTGAAAGAAAGATAGATGAAACAGGCAAGAAGGTCAGCATTGACGAGAACAAAAAATGGTGCGCAGAAGCAGAGAGTGGGTGTAAGTAGGGAACACAATGGGAAGAGCAGAGAATTAATTAAGTTTAAAACAGGAGTAGGACAAGGCTTAAATAGGCCGCAAATGAGAAAGTGAGGTATTAATCGGCCTCGAAGGGGAACAGGCGGGAAAAGGGCTCAGAGAAGAGCCAATAAACAAGTTCATCGTAAGAAGCGCCCGACTCCTGCCGGTATTGGGCGACCTCTAACTTGGCACACCCAGCCAAACCGAATTACTCCCCGCCAACTTTGCACTAAAGTTCCACCTCGGTACCCAATGCGAACTTGGCCAAAAAGTTACTGCACACAGGCACAACAAATCACACGAGCTTTTGGCTCATCTGCAACATAGTGTAGAAACACAACTTCTGAGATTTGGTCTTCGCGAGGTTATCGACGGCGCGACTCAACTTCCTCTTCCTTAAAACTAGCTGTCCTGGACAAGCGTATAGTGAAATTGCAATGGTAGGTTGCTTGTAGCTCAAATTTCAGCATGTTTAATATTTAAAATGTGATAATAAATTGCCGTTTAACTATTTATTTACATACAGTGTATTCAGCCTGCATTAAATATAATGTTTTTACTGTGTGATTGGCTGATCGTACGCACATGAGGAGAAATCTAAATTGATTAATAAGAAAACATTTCCCCAAAATTCCCCAACACCTACTGGCACAGATGCTTGTAAAAAAGATGTTTTCACTTCTGAATCCTTGTAAAATTACAAATAATCTGACTAGTATTGAGATGTTCAACATACTGATCCGAAAGATAGAAGTGGGCAATTCAACAAGGGATGGGAAGAAGAGTCAGACTCTCCATTCGTGAAATAACGGTAGAGGTTACGAAATAATCCAACATCGAAATACCCCAATCCCTCTCTTTTGAATGTCATTATAATTAACTATACAGAAAATAGTCATTTACCACATTACGTACACAAGTACACTTAAGGAGAGCATGTCGTGTTTTCCTTAAAAAATGGCGTATTTTTTTTTATTGCTTTAAAAGATTTTGAAAGATGTTCTTGAATCACTGTCAAAATGTTGGGAACGTCTTGCATTTCCAGCGCCCCCCAGACGGGATCAAAGGGGGGTTACTCAGCGCTAAATCAAAGGTGAGGCCGTTCACGTCTGCCTATCTTTGTGTAATATACATTTCAATGGTAAATCATTATCTATTTGAATTGAAAGTATAAAAAACAGTGTTTTTGAAGGGTCGGTGACGACATAACACCGCACTTCCTCCGGGGGTACTCCAGGGGAGGGGAGGGGGTACTACGAGGGGGTAGGGTACTACTGGTTGCAAGAATTTCCATTGGCTTGTGAAAGAAGCAAATTACCCGTTTGGGGCAGGCCCCCTGTCTGCGGCAAATTACCCGTTTGGGGCAGGTCCCCTGTCTGCGGCAAAAAACCCGTCTGGTGCAGGCCGTTTCGATCGGCTCTTCTGATACGTAAGTTATGGACACTAAATCCGTCATTTCTCCGGCAATTTTATAGGTATATTGATGCGGTTTGTTGCTTTTGAAATTATATTGTGTGATCTAAAATGGCAACGGGTTTGATTTTCGAAAATTTATATGTAACATTTGTTACATTGACTTTCTAAATTCAATCGGCGATTTTGAACAATCACGATTTTCAAGACATTCGTTATAATGGGGCTGAAATTTACAGAGCTAGAGCAATGTGGTTTGCTGCATTTGGAAGTCACATGTGTATTCTACAATCCGAAAAGATTTGATTTTCAAAAATTTTTACGTGAAACTTTTTACGTAGACTTTTTACCCTAAATTAAAACTCCAACTATAGCTTTTTGAAAAAAAATTCTATAAATTCAGAATGAATTCAAATTCAAAAACGGTCTTACCAATTTTTGGAGCACACATTGTACATTCACATTCAACAAACCGCATTGCTCTAGCTTTTCAAATTTCTGCCCCATCATAACGAATGTTATATATATTTTTTTTTGATTTGTCATGAATAACTCATTTTCTATGTCCTAATGCAAAAAAATTTGTGAAAGAAAAGTTGTTGGGAATCTAGAGATCTAGTAGTCTGCAAATTTTCATAGACTTAAGTCCGATAGAAAAAAATCTACGGATGGAAATCAAGTTATGGGCCGACCGGTGGGCATGGTTCCTTTAAAAATAGCTGTCGGCGTTTGCACAGATTGATGCAGTTATACGCGCTGAGCTCAGTTCGGCGCGGTAACGCTCACGACAGCGCAAAGTTCCGGCAGACGCTGTTGTGTGGCTGCGCAAAACCGCGCTGCTTCAACTGCGCAGAACTGCGCTGCTTTTATTGCGCCGCTTCACGTTGCAGGCAGCTACTGCGGTATTGTAGACGCTAATGCGCAGATGCTGCGCTGCTTTTATTGCGCCGCTTCACGTTGCAGGCAGCTACTGCGGTGTTGTAGACGCTAATGCGCAGATGCTGCGCTGCTTTTATTGCGCTGCTTCACGTTGCAGGCAGCTACTGCGGTGTTGTAGACGCTAATGCGCAGATGCTGCGCTGCTTTTATTGCGCCGCTTCACGTTGCAGGCAGCTACTGCGGTGTTGTAGACGTTACTGCGCAGATGCTGCGCTGCTTTTAGCGCCGCTTCACGTTGCATGCAGCTACGGCGGTGTTGTAGACGTTACTGCGCAGATGCTGCGCTGCTTTTAGCGCCGCTTCACGTTGCATGCAGCTACGGCGGTGTTGTAGACGTTACTGCGCAGATGCTGCGCTGCTTTTAGCGCCACTTCACGTTGCAGGCAGCTACTGCGGTGTTGTAGACGTTACTGCGCAGATGCTGCGCTGCTTTTAGCTCCGCTTCACGTTGCAGGCAGCTACTGCGGTGTTGTAGACGTTACTGCGCAGATGCTGCGCTGCTTTTATTGCGCCGCTTCACGTTGCAGGCAGCTACTGCGGTGTTGTAGACAATACTGCGCAGATGCTGCGCTGCGACAACGACCACGCACGGAAATAAAGCGTGTATTGTCGCAGAATACCAGGTCACGGAAATTATTTTGAACAGCGAAAGGCGCTGAGTTCTAATATTCGTGCAATAAGTGTTTGAAACTGCAGAATATTTTAGAATTTGAACGCTCCTTAATCGGTCTATCACACTCTGTAAATACTCGCTCCAGGAGAAGTCTGTACGCTGGAACGAATAGTAGTGAGGTCTCAAAAGGGATGAACAAGGCAATATTGGCCTCAAACTCTACAAATGATTATTTCTTTCTCTTCTCTTAATATAGATGCGCCTTTAAAAGTTCAAATGCACAGCAGTGTGAGTTATATATTGGCGTCCAGCAATCTCATCTCATCGCTAACTGTTTTCCTTCTACATCCGTAGCTATCTGCTACTTGAGCGTGTTTTCCTTCTACGTCCGTAGCTTTCTGCTCCTTGAGCGTGTTTTCCTTCTACATCCGTAGCTATCTGCTACTGGAGCGTGTTTTCCTTCTACATCCGTAGCTATCTGCTCCTTGAGCGAGTTTTCCTTCTACATCCGTAGCTATCTGCTACTTGAGCGTGTTTTCCTTTAATATCCGTAGCTATCTGCTACTTGAGCGTGTTTTCCTTCTACATCCGTAGCTATCTGCTACTTGAGCGTGTTTCCCTTCTACATCCGTAGCTATCTGCTACTTGAGCGTGTTTTCCATCTACATCCGTAGCTATCTGCTCCTTGAGCGTGTTTTCCTTCTACATCCGTAGCTATCTGCTACTTGAGCGTGTTTTCCTTCTACATCCGTAGCTATCTGCTACTTGAGCGTGTTTTCCTTCTACATCCGTAGCTATCTGCTCCTTGAGCGTGTTTTCCTTCTACATCCGTAGCTATCTGCTACTTGAGCGAGTTTTCCTTCTACATCCGTAGCTATCTGCTACTTGAGCGTGTTTTCCTTCTACATCCGTAGCTATCTGCTACTTGAGCGAGTTTTCCTTCTACATCCGTAGCTATCTGCTACTTGAGCGTGTTTTCCTTCTACATCCGTAGCTATCTGCTACTTGATTGTGTTTTCCTTCTACATCCGTAGCTATCTGCTACTTGAGCGAGTTTTCCTTCTACATCCGTAGCTATCTGCTCCTTGGGCGTGTTTTCCTTCTACATCTGTAGCTATCTGCTCCTTGAGCGTGTTTTTCTTCTACATCCGTAGCTATCTGCTCCTTGAGCGTGTTTTCCTTCTACATCCGTAGCTATCTGCTCCTTGAGCGTGTATTCCTTCTACATCCGTAGCTATCTGCTACTTGAGCGTGTTTTCCTTCTACATCCGTAGCTATCTGCTACTGGAGCGTGTTTTCCTTCTACATCCGTAGCTATCTGCTACTTGAGCGTGTTTTCCTTCTACATCCGTAGCTATCTGCTACTTGAGCGTGTTTTCCTTCTACATCCGTAGCTATCTGCTACCTGAGCGTGTTTTCCTTCTACATCCGTAGCTATCTGCTACTTGAGCGTGTTTTCCTTCTACATCCGTAGCTATCTGCTACTTGAGCGTGTTTTCCTTCTACATCCGTAGCTATCTGCTACTTGAGCGTGTTTTCCTTCTACATCCGTAGCTATCTGCTACCTGAGCGTGTTTTCCTTCTACATCCGTAGCTATCTGCTACTTGAGCGTGTTTTCCTTCTACATCCGTAGCTATCTGCTACTTGAGCGTGTTTTCCTTCTACATCCGTAGCTATCTGCTACCTGAGCGTGTTTTCCTTCTACATCCGTAGCTATCTGCTACTTGAGCGTGTTTTCCTTCTACATCCGTAGCTATCTGCTACTTGAGCGTGTTTTCCTTCTACATCCGTAGCTATCTGCTACTTGAGCGTGTTTTCCTTCTACATCCGTAGCTATCTGCTACTTGAGCGTGTTTTCCTTCTACATCCGTAGCTATCTGCTACCTGAGCGTGTTTTCCTTCTACATCCGTAGCTATCTGCTACTTGAGCGTGTTTTCCTTCTACATCCGTAGCTATCTGCTACTTGAGCGTGTTTTCCTTATACATCCGTAGCTATCTGCTACTTGAGCGTGTTTTCCTTCTGCATCCGTAGTTTTCTGTTACTTGAGCGCGTTTTCCTTCTACATCCGTAGCTATCTGCTACTTGAGCGTGTTTTTCTTCTACATCCGTAGCTATCTGCTACTTGAGCGTAGAGATTATATTCACCGAAGATCACTTTGAGGGTGAGTCTCAATTTTTTCAATGTGCTTCTCTCCTTTTTCATGCCTTTCGTATTTTTGCTTTATACTTTAATGCTGACACGCTACAAAATACGCACCCAAATAGCACTTTTAGTAGTATAATTTTGTATTATTTTGACCTAGGCTCTCTCCAAATCATGATGACATATTATATTCCATTATCAAGTTTGAACTCCGAACTCATTATATTGAATTCAACAGCGCTGGCATCTTGGAAATAAACGCGGCTGCTCATATTCAGCTAATTTATGTCGTCATGGCAAGAGATCTACGGGTGTAAGTTCTTCTGGTGGGTTTGGCAAACCGAAGAGGACGTCAAGTAGTTGAAAATTTGGTATACAGGATAATAAAGGAAATTATTTCAGGATATCTTCACAACTGACGAGGACGGCAATTAATGAAAAATTTTCTTTACAGTAAATATGGATATCTGTACAAGATATCTAGATGTGTCTACAGGATATCTAGATGTCTTTACAGGATATCTGGAGATCTCTCTCAGTATACAGGATACGAGCACCAATAAGCAGGTAGTCGACAGCGCCGACAGCCGCTCGGACGAAGTTGTAGCGCAAAACTTATTTAAATATTGTGCCCAAAACTGGCACGTTTCTGCTCCCATTACGCCCGAACTTGGAGCGCTTCTCAAGTTGAGGACGCGACGATGGCGGCTTCTTGTAATGATGCTCTGTGGGACCTGGCATGATAGCTTTATTTTATGTTTAGTCAGTATTATTATATCGTATATAAAACACCGCTTTGATTAGTTTAAAAGTATTGTAAATGGGGAGAAAGTTTACTGATATTCATTTCTACACAATTTCCGATAAGAATTACTTATGAAAATATTGAA
Organism: Morinoia aosen; assembly: GCA_030386875.1. Taxonomy (NCBI): domain Eukaryota; kingdom Metazoa; phylum Arthropoda; class Malacostraca; order Amphipoda; family Talitridae; genus Morinoia; species Morinoia aosen. The sequence continues at coordinate 46,428,889 of CM059567.1, read as the reverse complement.
AGTTGTGCGTTTATTTCAGTGTATGATGTTACTTTTGAGGCTTATGCGTATATTCTCGAGCCAATTACGCAGAAATCTCCAATAGAAACTTCTTTTAGCCAGCTACTATCACCATTTGCTCATACATTTTAACAAGAATTTATCCTCCCGACCAGCTTGCACAAACCTTTTCCAAGCATTTTTTCCTTTCATGTATTTCCAGCATTCATTCCGAAATGCCTTCCAATAAAAATTCGCAGCGTAAGTTTGCCGGCGTGATTTACTCGGAGAGTTTGCGCGTCTGTCTCCAGCGAGACCGTGTCGCGCTCTCGGAAATTATGCACTTCACAACTGTCTCATCCACCGCATTGCTGTCACGGAAGCCGTGTGAAACTCTTCAAGAAAAATCTCTGCCCTCATAAACCAAGCTCTTCTTAGGAAATTCTTGCTCGTCACGAGCTCAAAAACTGCTGTAAATCCGCGGGATTTCCCGAGGAAAAAATTGTTACAAGCGGATGAAAGTCGCGCACTTCAGTGTTCAGGAGGCGGCACGATGGAATTTGCAGGGGGGACAAGATTTAATCTTGAGAATGAAGCGAGCATGTCTACAGACGTTCGAGCTTGTTTGCATTTTACTCATAAAAAATTTGGTATCTGAAAATCCCTTAAAGAGATTTATTTATAAATTTAAACTCAAGAGTTTCCTAATATTTTTTGATGATTCATTGCCCATATTTTGCACTCATTTTTGATACGACGGGCACTGTAAATCTTACATTGAGTCCTAAGGTCAGCGAGCGCAAAGTTTTAAAGTTTTAACGCGTTTTCAGGAGTTTGTGAAGGTAACGGATTCAAAACATTTATAGCTTTACGATAAATTCGTATTTTTCAACTGATATAAATACAAATGATCTAAATTTTTTATTCAGAGCAAAAGCTCAATGGCGACACGACACAACAATCAACAATTTTATAGCATTTTCCTACGAGAATGTTTCATATATGAATACACATTCATAATATTCAATGATAAAAAGAGAAAAATAAGCAACAAGAAGATATCCATGACATTATGATGCCAAGGTTAAATTGTAAGTCGTGTTTAAGATATCTCCCTGAAATTGTATAATATTACAAACATATCTAGAGCAATATTATAAATAATATATGTTAACATTATAACCATGGTTACGTTAGTATCATGGCCCATTCTTTGTTTGCGCTTGTTTTATTACATCAATATAACTACTAATAATGCGTAGAAGAAAATAAGTCATCAAGACCGTTAATTATCCTAGTTCGTGAGGAATGCGATGCTTGAGTTTAAAACAATGGTGGATCAAAATGTAATATTAAAAATCAAAATAGACAATTTTTCAAAAATCAAAATCGTGAATTATTTTACGACTCTCCCAACTTTTTTTTTAAAGGAATCAGGGTAACTGCTACGCGTGAAAGGAGCGATAAATTAAGAGTACCAAACATCCTGACAAATATCTGTGTCTAGAATTATTCGTAAACGATCTATAAGCGATCATGGCATCTTCCAACAGGACAACGCCCCTTGTCATGTCTCCCGAAAAAAACGATGTTTTTTTCTAGCCGAGGACATTGCATTACTAGAAGGAATGAAGCTTATATCATTAGCTGCTAATTATGTTCAGCACGGGCTACATCAAGCAAAAGATTTGGACGACGGATTTCACTACAATGGCAAATTTCCTCTGCGTTGTTATAGGAAATAAGGAAGTCAACAAATGCCCTTAATTGAAATCCCTACGAAATCAGATTGCTTGAATTATCAGCGACAAGGGAGTAAAAATACATTTATTAAAACCCGGAATTACGATCATGAGGACGCCATGAGATAGAAAAGCTGAAATCCTACTACTATTGACATTTCCGATTATTAAATTTTAAGGTGAGAATTTCTAAACTCAGTGTCATGTTGTTAAAATGCAAAAAGTCTTCGATCAATAAAAATGGGCGTTTTAGACCATCTGTCCCCTTTGTCAAATTACAATCTGTGACGAGCCAAATAGGAAATAACTAAACTAAGACAAACACTCAAAATATAAACTTAGGTAAAAAGTCTCCGAAAGAATTCGTACTTACAGTCAGAAAAATAGAAAAAATAGGAAGATCAACAAAGATTACAGAAAACAGAGAAAAAAGGTACTTATGAACTGAGCATAAAAACGAAAAGGAACAAAACACTTCTAGCATGATATGAGGTAGATTTGAGTACAAAATCTGTACCAACTCGATGATGCGTAGGTTTGTTGTGCGTGATGTACTTGCGAGGATTTAAAGTTATTTAGTGTGACTTGAATGTTTCAGTTCATTGTGAGATCTAACGTAAGAGAGCGACGAGGAACGCTGGTCTACATTATTATATATACGACGTTGCACAACCGAAGACGCTACATGCAGAGGCGTTTCTATCACATCAAACCTTATTTTGCACGCCAAAATATGTGGACGTGATTAAATGTAGGCATGCACAAAAGAAAAAGCTACCACTTGGAGCTAGTATCTACTAACATTTAATCCGTTCTTCACCAGAAATTGAAACTATATATAACCATATCCTTTTGCGTCAGCATGCTCTCAGTTGGCCGATGTCTGTCATAAACACATGTACAATTGCATTTACTCCCTCATATGGGGAATTAGTTTGCTTTTCAATTATTCCATCCATACAATCAGTCGTTCCTACAAGTCGTTAAGTTCTGGTCTAAAACTATGGAATTTTCATTCCTACTCTTGAAAATCGTTTTCAATATCATGTGAACGCATCCAGTGTCCCAGACAATACTAAACGCATCACTTTGGGCAATGAACGGTCTCAAAAACCATTATATTTGTCATCTGCAACACTGAAAAAGTCCAGCGGAGCACATGCAATTTGCATTTTGTCAGCGGTGGTTGCATTAAAGAAAGCGATTCTTTACGGCAGGCAATTCTAATCGGAATGGAACAGCCGCGCGGGATCGTAAAATCGAGGCTAATCTTTTTTATCTTGCTCTCATAATCGCGCTCTACTCCAAGCCTTCATTTCGAAAAGATTGAATTGCCTGAGCTTTAGTTAATTTTTTGTTTACCGATCATTTACTCAACTAATGTCTTTCCTCACCAGGTTTGTTTCAACAAAAGAAGTCAGAATGAAATTCGATTCTTCAAGTTTTGCGTTCTACAAATTTATTGACTCCTAACGCTTGTTTCCAGAGTGTTGTTTATTAAATTGAAGTTTAAAACTGCTCCGTCCATTCTGCGCGTGTTGATAACAGCACGAATAAAAAATAAACAAGGGACATGACTTTGAGTTTACCCTTAAGCTACACTGAAGAAAAAGGCCATTTTTGCCAGAGCCAAATCTCTGAGCGCGCCGTCGACTCTGGAGCTCAGAAAACGCAGAATCCATTAGAATCGCAAATGGACCTCAAGAGTTTAAATTTCTTTGGGAAAATCGTGAGTTTTCAAAACGTCTCATAGCCGGCGATATTGTCAATCATGATTTTAATTCCAAGTGCCAACTTTTTTATATGTATTTTTGGGTTTTGTGTTTCTGTGTTGCAATGCTGCGGCGACGTTATTTTAATGAGACAACGTCTCTGTGTTGCAATGCTGCGGCGACGTTATTTTAATGAGACAACGTCTCTGTGTTGCAATGCTGCGGCGACGTTATTTTAATGCGACAACGTCTCTGTGTTGCAATGCTGCGGCGACGTTATTTTAATGCGACAACGTCTCTGTGTTGCAATGCTGCGGCGACGTTATTTTAATGCGACAACGTCTCTGTGTTGCAATGCTGCGGCGACGTTATTTTAATGCGACAACGGTTCGAGGAAATAAGAAATGATTTAAAATTTAGCAAAATTGATACGTTAACGATTGCCTTCGAAAAAGCATTAAATTCAAAATACCAGTGGCCGCAGACAAATATCTATTTTTTCAAGACTAAAATAATAATGGTCTGAGCAAAAATAAGAAAATTTAAAGTCAGTGTGGACATGTTCATGTTTGTATGAATGAAAATAATCCCCTGTATAAAGCGGCAAAATTTAAACTAATGAGATATGAGGTAATATATTTCGTGAAAAGACGCTGTCGCGATATCTTCATTGGACGAAGTCAAGCGATCTCATTATTTCGGGCAACGAAAGCCCACATGAGCTCGTAAAGCTTGGTCGTGGACGAGCCTCTTTTATTCTATTTGCGACCTACATCAGGAACCCAATTCAAGGTTCAAACTTAAGTCAGATGCAGATGCAAAGAAAATTGAGGGTTGTACTCTGGGAATTTCCGGAGTCTGAAAAATTTATTTCGCAATTCCGCATCATTTTCGTAAAAAGATTTTGGAGCGAGCGAAAAATTTCTTTGCGATTTTAATGGTAAGAAATCAGGTGTTGATATTTATAGAGTTAATATGTAATGGCTTGCCTGGAGGAGGCCCAAAGAATATCAGTATTGAAATAAATTTCCTAGGATGCCTTCTTATTTAGCTATACGATGACAAATCCAAGTGTCCACGTAACGTTTCTATAAATTAAATGTGAGATATTTTAAAATTCTATTTCGAAGTGCATTGGTAAATGCTGAAAATGATGAGCTTATTTCAGAGGCCTAGCAAATTTTTTATACTTGTATTTTTAATCGATAGCATCGATTGATAGATTGATACGAACCCTCCTTTGCCTAAATAAACATTGTGAAATTTAATCATAATGCTGATTTTAAATACAATTTTTACAGTAATTCTAGTCCTGTTTTCATTTGAAAACAAATTTCTAATTTTGAACCAAAACAAACTGAGCCCAATGTTACCCATCGCAGTCTTGTTCTACTCAACCTCACCCAATTTAATTTACAGGATTTTGGGCTTGAAAAATTTAAAAACTTGACCAACATGAAAATGAAGACGCGAAAAACCTGGCCAGCCAGATATCTAAATGTTGACGCAGGTGGCGCCTGGGCCTCCTTCCGTTGCACCTGACCGCGAGGCCTGCAAATTTGTACAGTTGGACCGGATCATTTGTCAAATGTTCACACATTTCACCTGATAATTTATCAACAGTGTAATAATTTAACGGGAAAATTGATAAATTTCGTGTAAATTTGACCGGAAAATCGGTAAGCTTTTAAAAATTTGACCGCAAAATCGATCAACTTTGTATAAATTTGACCGAAAAGTTTGTAAATTTTGTGTAAATTTGACCAGAAAACTGGTAAATTTTGTATTAAATTTGAGCGGGGAATTTGAGACAGCAGAGAACCTAAAAATGAGAAGAGGTGCACTTCATTAATAAAATATCACATTGAAAATTTAATATGATGATAATTGCAAAAATGTCTTGGAAAAATTAGTGTTCGGAGGAAATTTTTTTCGAATTTCAGTCATTTTGACCTTGGTATGCTCACAAATACAGTTTTTCACACTTTTATTCCTTTATTATACTGATAACAGGCACAGAAACTAGGGCAAATGCTGAGTGAATGAGCAACAATCAATAACAAATTGATGAATAATCACCACCATGAATGAGTTTTACGCTCGAATAACTCGGTACGTTTTCAATAAAGAAAGAAAAAATTTTATCTTCATTCCTGCATTTTTTAGACGACGCATTTGTCAGGTACTTTCTTTCTATCTCAAGATACAAGATGATATTACATCGCTCCTTCGTTTGCAAAACATCGACCTCAAATGAATGTAAACGTTTCGAATACTATTTACAAGCCTTTGGAGAAATTATTCCTTTAGGATTTCATATTCTCATGAAGACCTGCCTAAGCCTTAAAACAACCCAGTTTTGATTACATTTTGCGTTCATTCGTTTTATTCACCTAGTAGAACTACTATTTTTGAGGCATTAAACACATAACCGAGGTGTTCATATATTCGTAAACACAACACGGCCGTTCCCGTAAAACTCCGAAGAAAATTTAAACGCAACAACCGGACGCCTCGCAAATGTTTACATAACAGTTCCACTTCGCAGAGATGTGCGCGTCTTTAACAAACTTAAAGTTCTAAAAACCAGCAGCTCTGGAGAACAAAATTCCAAGAACATTTGACCCTTCTTTGAGATACTCGACTCATAAATTTTCGATTCAAACGCCTTTTGAACAGCTGAAGCGTTGAGATCGTGACGGGATCGCGAGTTCTTTCCAATTCGCAGCATTCTCGATCGAGTTTCCAAGAGTCGGCGGGTGCAGAGGAAGGGCTGAGATCTAAATGGCCATCTCAAGGGCCCGTTGTGTGGGGCCCGTGAAGCGCAACGGCTGCGACAGCGAGGCCCGGTGTGTGATTTGAGGCCTTTGAGTGAAGGGTCCCTGGAGGCCATTGTGCGGGCCTCACTTCATCTCATTGTGAGGCCTCCATTGGGCTTTTGAAATGAAATTGCCTTACGAACGTAGACCCCAGTCAAAGCCCCCGCGTACGAACCATTTTATGGTATTGTGCCAGGCGAGGTCGTTCTGTCGTGACCGGAGGGGAGCGAGAAGTATCATGGCGAAGTTTATTCTGTGCTTCGTTCGTTGTTGGTGAGAAAGTAAGGAACTCATTTTTATACCTGAAGACTTTACTATTTTTTTATGTTTGCTTCAGTGATTAGAAATACTGTCCAGTAGTCCAGTAATTACTATGGAATGAAGAATGAGTGAATGAGTGATAGCTCTTGCTGATGACCTTTGTCGACATTCTCACAATCAAACCAATAAAGTTGTTCATTTGTATTCAAATATTTTGAATAGAGTCTACACTCTAGGATATTGCCACCTCTTTTAGATATGGCACACATTTTCATGGGATTTCAATGTGTTAATGTACATTTATGCGTTTTAAGCCTACTTATCTACGAATCTGTATACTTGCCTACCTACCTGTCTTCCTAATTATATTCTCTTTGTCTATATGCATTTTTACGCTCTATCAACTAGCCTATATGCATTCCTATAAATCTAACTATCTATGATATTTACTCACATAAATATCATAGACATTCACGTGGGTATATACTAGTGCACCCGCCACGTATTTACTTACCTATATAATCCACGGGTGCTGTTAGAGTTGAAATTTTTTCTGTTGAACGAAGCAACTTCAATACCGGCCTCACTATATGGTGTCGTAATGAAGCAGAATTTACCAGCCGCATTTTCCTAAGCCCTTCTGTACATCCAAGAACTCATGACTGCGCATTGTCGTCGGTGTCATAAGGTGTAAAATAATTTTTAAAAACTGAGCGATGCAATTATGAAAAACTGCATTGAAACGTAAGCAGTTTGTAACGGTGAGTAGTGAAGCTTTAAAATCAACTCTATGGGACCTAGTTACTTTTAAGCTAAGTCAGTAGCACTGGGATAAACCAGTACCACTTGAATAAGCCAGTACTACCGAGGTAACCAGTACCACTGAGGTAACCAGTACCTCTCACGCACTCGAGTACCACTCAGACAAGCGAGGACAACTCACGCAAGTCGGTACCTCGTTAATTGCCTCAGAGAACTGTCCATATCGACGGACTGGTATCGCCGTATCGACGGACTGGTAGCGAAATATTGCACTTGCAGGTCGGTAAGGCGCTCTTATTGTATCGACGCATCAGACCGCTGGGAAAACATTTCTCTGCAGGGCTTCATTAAGAGGAAGCTCCGCAGGGCCGGCACGTCTCCCCCCAAATTGAGTTTTGAGCTCGACGTCTTCTCTGGAACACGCGTCGTCGCCTGGCAAGATTTGGTGGCAAAGCCAACGATTTTAATGAGGAGCGTTGGTTCTGTGTCGACTTGGCCCTTGCGTGTGTAGGTAGCTTGTAATAAGGAGATTTCGTGGCAAAACTAATGATCTTAATGAGCAGAGGCGCTGTGGCATGGTATTATAGTCTAAGCGTACGTGTGCTGGTAGGCAATAATAAAAAGAAGAATTTGTAGAGGGGTAAAATAGCGGTTTCTTTTTCCGAAACTCGTTCAAAAAATTTAAAGTGAGTAATAACTGTGGTATTTTCCTCCAGCCTGTTTTCTTAATCTAGTGAAAGCAATAGAGTGCGACACAATCCATAAATGATATGCTGCCCAACGTGACGCTTGAAGCTTCAATTTTGTTGCTGTAAATTTGATTCGAACTTTGAAGTCTCGGCCAACCAGCCTTGAAGTCTGCAGAAGTTTAATGGGCTGCTGAAGTTGCTGAAACTTTCCTTATTACAAGGACGGTCTAATTAACGCTCACTACTTTGGCTGCGGTGTGTAGGTAAATTATAGCAGATAAATCGATTGATGCAGAAGGGCTTAAAAGTAACTGACCCTTTTAATTTGCTAATAAACGGAGAACTTTGGTTTATTTCAACGAATAATATTTTTATGGTTTATTTCGGTATTCTATTTACTCAGCTAGCAAATTAGAAGGGTCAGTTACTCCCGATCCATCCTGTACAATGAGTGTTGCGTTATCTTGCATGACGTGCACCATCATTCAGGCTTCAGCCACAGTAAATTGAAGCAAGTAAAAGTTGCTAAAACTCCACCGGCTGAAGAATTTCACCTCAAATTTCCCAGAGCTGCTAGCGCTGCCAATCACCTTATGACAGCGGGAATGAGATGAAACCTCCCCTTTATTTTAGGGATCTCAAACATAAAATAATATGCTTATTTATTTTCCAGTTATACTGTTTATGGTATGAATATTTTTCACGTTTGTCCTATTTTTGTATTTTCTTTAAATTTCAGGTGCAACAGTTTGATATCTATTATTATAAATGAAGTAATACAAAATAATGTTCTCTTAAGATTCGAATGTTGAGGTTCTTAAAATAAATATTTCTAATTATCATTGAAATTCCGATTTTCTTTTCATGCTTCTTATAATTTCACTGGAAGAATTTTAGAATGAATTTATTTTTATGAAATGAAACGACGAATGAATGCAGTAACATTTTCATGCACGCCCTCCCATGCAACTTCCTATACAGTGTGTCCCACAGCTTCCTATACAGTGTGTCCCACAGCTTCCTATACAGTGTGTCCCACAGCTTCCTATACAGTGTGTCCCACAGCTTCCTATACAGTGTGCCCCACAGCTTCCTATACAGTGTGTCCCACAGCTTCCTATACAGTGTGTCCCACAGCTTCCAATACAGTGTGTCCCACAGCTTCCAATACAGTGTGTCCCACAGCTTCCAATACAGTGTGTCCCACAGCTTCCTATACAGTGTGCCCCACAGCTTCCTATACAGTGTGTCCCACAGCTTCCTATACAGTGTGTCCCACAGCTTCCTATACAGTGTGTCCCACAGCTTCCTATACAGTGTGTCCCACAGCTTCCTATACAGTGTGCCCCACAGCATCCTATACAGTGTGTCCCACAGCTTCCTATACAGTGTGTCCCACAGCTTCCTATACAGTGTGTCCCACAGCTTCCTATACAGTGTGTCCCACAGCTTCCCATACAGTGTGTCCCACAGCTTCCTATACAGTGTGTCCCACAGCTTCCTATACAGTGTGTCCCACAGCTTCCTATACAGTGTGTCCCACAGCTTCCTATACAGTGTGTCCCACAGCTTCCTATACAGTGTGTCCCACAGCTTCCTATACAGTGTGTCCCACAGCTTCCTATACAGTGTGTCCCACAGCTTCCTATACAGTGTGTCCCACAGCTTCCTATACAGTGTGTCCCACAGCTTCCTATACAGTGTGTCCCACAGCTTCCTATACAGTGTGTCCCACAGCTTCCCATACAGTGTGTCCCACAGCTTCCTATACAGTGTGTTCCACAGCTTCCTATACAGTGTGTCCCACAGCTTCCTATACAGTGTGTCCCACAGCTTCCCATACAGTGTGTCCCACAGCTTCCTATACAGTGTGTCCCACAGCTTCCTATACAGTGTGTCCCACAGCTTCCCATACAGTGTGTCCCACAGCTTCCCATACAGTGTGTCCCACAGCTTCCTATACAGTGTGTCCCACAGCTTCCTATACAGTGTGTCCCACAGCTTCCTATACAGTGTGTTCCACAGCTTCCTATACAGTGTGTCCCACAGCTTCCCATACAGTGTGTCCCACAGCTTCCTATACAGTGTGTCCCACAGCTTCCTATACAGTGTGTTCCACAGCTTCCTATACAGTGTGTCCCACAGCTTCCTATACAGTGTGTCCCACAGCTTCCTATACAGTGTGTTCCACAGCTTCCTATACAGTGTGTCCCACAGCTTCCTATACAGTGTGTCCCACAGCTTCCTATACAGTGTGTTCCACAGCTTCCTATACAGTGTGTCCCACAGCTTCCCATACAGTGTGTCCCACAGCTTCCTATACAGTGTGTTCCACAGCTTCCTATACAGTGTGTCCCACAGCTTCCTATACAGTGTGTTCCACAGCTTCCTATACAGTGTGTCCCACAGCTTCCTATACAGTGTGTTCCACAGCTTCCTATACAGTGTGTCCCACAGCTTCCCATACAGTGTGTCCCACAGCTTCCTATACAGTGTGTTCCACAGCTTCCTATACAGTGTGTCCCACAGCTTCCTATACAGTGTGTCCCACAGAAACTCGCGCCGAGTATTTATTTTCCCGTATCAGTAATACCACCATAATCAATAATAACTTTTCTTTAGATTAAATTTGATGGATAATTTTGCTAGAAATTTAATACTTATGGTATTCTTATGATGGTATTACTTACAAGGAAAAATAAATACTCGGTTCGGGCTTTGTGGGACATACTGCAAATGTCCTTCACATTTCTCAGTTTCTCCAAAGAGTTTATTTTTTATTTATTTTCATTTACAAATAAACTAAACACAGCTCATTTTTTCCACAGAGTTCATAGAACAATTTTAAGTAGGCAGTGAAAATGTAAGGCAAGTAATAGCTTCCATTAAATTCATTGCTTAGAAAATCATGCTTTGATATAACTTTTTACCAATTCACTATTCAAGATCGATAAATGTCATTATTTTTCCAAGGATCAAACATAATTAGCATGCTAAGAAACGCTTCACATTAGAACCCAGCACCTTAACAGTTTACATGATAACATCAATTTGCATTTTTTACATTTACTGTGTCGCTTCAACGTCAATGTTATTTTGTTGCATTTTTATTTCAAGTTCATTTTACCGTCGATGGCTACACCTTTTTATCCTGCATAGCAGATATTTCCCGCCACTCATCCCACCCCTCACGTGCACCCGCCACTCATCCCACCCCCTCACATACACCCGCCACTAATCCCACCCCCTCAGGTACACCCGCCACTCATCCCGCCCCCTCACGTGCACCCGCCACCAATCCCACCCCCTCAGGTACACCCGCCACTCATTCCACGTTCGCCTGCAGCAGGAAAAACAAAAGCCGGATAAAAAACACACATTTAAACACAGAGTTCATTTAAAACCATTTTCTCAAAAAATCATAGTGAAGCTTTGCCTTCTAATTAATTGCCACCCTTTTGACGGCTCAGCAATATTAGCCGGGCTAATGAATCAGGCATTTAAATACTTCTAAGACCATGTATCCTAAATACTCTAAATCCTGTCAAATATTTCTCAATGCTAGATAAAAGAACTTGTTCGGGCAAACAAATATGTCAATTGTTCTAAACTTGAGAAACAATCTACTGCTGCTGTTTCGCTTATGGTAAATAAATTGTTTAAATTGGTTAAAAATGTGTGAGGTGAGAACTTACCATCTCCAGGGCGAGCCAAATCTACGAAGCCATAATGAAATCGCCATATTAAGTGCTAAGATTTTCGTCCAATTCTGTTTTGGCGCCCTCTGTATGGCTCTCCCACCGCTCAAGTGGCGCATGTCTCCTTGGGAGCCACTTTTAGCGCCCTCTGTATGGCTCTCCCACCGCTCAAGTGGCGCATATGTCTCCTTAGGAGCCACTTTTGGCGCCCTCTGTATGGCTCTCCCACCGCTCAAGTGGCGCATATGTCTCCTTAGGAGCCACTTTTGGCGCCCTCTGTATGGCTCTCCCACCGCTCAAGTGGCGCATGTCTCCTTGAGAGCCACTTTTAGCGCCCTCTGTATGGCTCTCCCACCGCTCAAGTGGCGCATATGTCTCCTTAGGAGCCACTTTTGGCGCCCTCTGTATGGCTCTCCCACCGCTCAAGTGGCGCATATGTCTCCTTAGGAGCCACTTTTGGCGCCCTCTGTATGGCTCTCCCACCTATCAAGTGGCGCATGTCTTCTTGGGAGCCACTTTTGGCGCCCTCTGTATGGCTCTCCCACCGCTCAAGTGGCGCATATGTCTCCTTGGGAGCCACTTTTGGCGCCCTCTGTATGGCTCTCCCACCGCTCAAGTGGCGCATATGTCTCCTTGGGAGCAACTTTTGGCGCCCTCTGTATGGCTCTCCCACCTATCAAGTGGCGCATATGTCTCCTTAGGAGCCACTTTTATGTTTAGGGCTATGTTTGGGTTGAAACGACGCCTCATTTTAACGCTGCTGATGAGCGGAGTTGAAGAGGTCTTTCCTTAATGAAAGTTTCTTGGAGAATAGACTCTCTAGATTTGCCTCGTGCTTCACACCCCCAATGCCTTAACTGCCCAAAATATATTGAAGATACTTCAGGGTTTTTGGTGTGAGTAGAAGGTAGGGTAATTTCCCTTGCTTCTTGCTCTAGGCGTTTGGCTGATTACTAATTTATTTGTGTGCATTTTTTTCAAGCATCCACCCAACGGTCTTGATTTCTTTTGTGTTTTCATTTATATTGAAATTGTTCGTATCTATCTGAAAAGCTATCAAACTAATTGATTTACACATGCCTGCAGATGAACATTTAGAAAGTATCTTCATACTCTGCTCGGTGAAAAATTACGACTGAATCAGATGTATCATAAATTATTTAATCTAATATGACTCAATTGTTTTGGGGAAGTTTTGATATTTTTGATCTTCATCAATACTGACATTCTGAAAAAAGACTTGCGGGCTCCTGCCGTCAATAACGACTGTGTTTTTTAAAAAATGATTACGGTGCATTTATGAGAACTTTTGAACGAAACATATTTACTTCTTAAGACTCCTTAATATTGCGTAAAGGTAACATCAGAATGAATTTTAATCGATACATATCAACTTAGATTAAAATCACAGAAATTATGAGCCAGTATGCACAGTTCAGGGGTCCATACCGAGTCAATAATTAGTGTTGACAACAGCATCGAACTCTGACGCGCTGTCAATGTCGGTACCGTAAAGAATGTTATTCCAATAGAGGCGTGGAGGGTGGGAGTGGAGACTGACAGGACAAGCAAGCAAACAAGCAAGCGTACAAGCAGCCAGGCAAGAAAGCAAGCGAGCGAACAAGCCAGCAAGCATGCTTGCAATCAAACATGCAAGCAACGATGCAATCAAACGTGAGAGCAACGAAGCGAGCAACAAAGCAAGCAGATGAGAAAACAAACAAGTGAGCGTGCAAGTGTACAAGCAAGCAAACAAGTGAGCGTGCAAGTATACAAGCCAGCAAACAAGTGAGCGTGCAAGTATACAAGCAAGCAAACAAGTGAGCGTGCAAGTATACAAGCAAGCAAACAAGTGAGCGTGCAAGTATACAAGCAAGCAAACAAGTGAGCGTGCAGGTATACAAGCAAACAAGCAAGCAAACAAGTGAGCGTGCAGGTATACAAGCAAACAAGCAAGTGAGGGTGCAAGTATACAAGCAAGCAAACAAGTGAGCGTGCAAGTATACAAGCAAGCAAACAAGTGAGCGTGCAGGTATACAAGCAAGCAAACAAGTGAGCGTGCAGGTATACAAGCAAACAAGCAAGTGAGCGTGCAAGTATACAAGCAAGCAAACAAGTGAGCGTGCAAGTATACAAGCAAGCAAACAAGTGAGCGTGCAAGTATACAAGCAAACAAACAAGTGAGCGTGCAAGTATACAAGCAAGCAAACAAGTGAGCGTGCAAGTATACAAGCAAGCAAACAAGTGAGCGTGCAAGTATACAAGCAAGAAAACAAACAAGTGAGCGTGCAAGTATACAAGCAACCAAACAATTGAGCGTGCAATTATACAAGCAAGCAAACAAGCAAGTGAGCGTGCAAGTATACAAGCAAGCAAACAAAAAGTGAGCGTGCAAGTATACAAGCAAACAAGCAAGTGAGCGTGCAAGTATACAAGCAAGCAAACAAGCATGTGAGCGTGCAAGTATACAAGCAAACAAACAATTGAGCGTGGAATTATACAAGCAAGCAAACAAGCAAGTGAGCGTGCAAGTATACAAGCAAGCAAACAAGCAAGTGAGCGTGCAAGTATACAAGCAAACAAACAAGCAAGTGAGCGTGCAAGTATACAAGCAAGCAAACAAGCAAGTGAGCGTGCAAGTATACAAGCAGGCAAACAAGCAAGTGAGCGTGCAAGTATACAAGCAAGCAAACAAACAAGCATGCGAGCATGAAAACCGCCGAACCAGCAAGCGCGTATAATTGTGCTGAGGAACCGTCGCTCAACTAACACAAAATCATTGACTGGTGTAGATGCTTACGAAATACAAATTTTGCAGCAACTTCAAAATACTCAACAAAAATGTATTCTTCGATAACGTTGTATATTTAAGTATTAAATGTATTCTTCGATAACGTTGTAAATTTAAGTATTATAATAAATTTTCATCCTTAATATTACGATAATTGTACAATACTCATCCTTCATCTATAGGAGTTGCAATACATTCAAAGTTCCAAAAAATGTCAGGATGACATTCTGCCGTGTAGTAGTCAGGGTCCTCACACAGGGCTCTCTCACACAGCAGTAACCAGGGATGGTCAGGGCCCTCTCACACAGCAGTAACCAGGGATGGTCAGGGCCCTCTCACACAGCAGTAACCAGGGATGGTCAGGGCCCTCTCACACAGGAGTAACCAGGGATGGTCAGGGCCCTCTCACACAGGAGTAACCAGGGATGGTCAGGGCCCTCTCACACAGGAGTAACCAGGGATGGTCAGGGCCCTTTCACACAGCAGTAACCAGGGATGGTCAGGGCCCTCTCACACAGCAGTAACCAGGGATGGTCAGGGCTCTCTCACACAGCAGTAACCAGGGATGGTCAGGGCTCTCTCACACAGCAGAAACCAGGGATGGTCAGGGCCCTGTCACACAGGAGTAACCAGGGATGGTCAGGGCCCTCTCACACAGGAGTAACCAGGGATGGTCAGGGCCCTCTCACACAGGAGTAACCAGGGATGGTCAGGGCCATCTCACACAGGAGTAACCAGGGATGGTCAGGGCCCTCTCACACAGGAGTAACCAGGGATGGTCAGGGCCCTTTCACACAGCAGTAACCAGGGATGGTCAGGGCCCTCTCACACAGGAGTAGCCAGGGATGGTCAGGGCCCTCTCACACAGGAGTAACCAGGGATGGTCAGGGTCCTCTCAGACAGCAGTAACCAGGGATGGTCAGGGCCCTCTCACACAGGATTAACCAGGGATGGTCAGGGCCCTCTCACACAGCAGTAACCAGGGATGGTCAGGGCCCTCTCACACAGGAGTAACCAGGGATGGTCAGGGCCCTCTCACACAGGAGTAATCAGGGATGGTCAGGGCCCTCTCACACAGGAGTAACCAGGGATGGTCAGGGTCCTCTCACACAGCAGTAACCAGGGATGGTCAGGGCCCTCTCACACAGGAGTAACCAGGGATGGTCAGGGCCCTCTCACACAGGAGTAATCAGGGATGGTCAGGGCCCTCTCACACAGGAGTAACCAGGGATGGTCAGGGTCCTCTCACACAGCAGTAACCAGGGATGGTCAGGGCCCTCTCACACAGAAGTAACCAGGGATGGTCAGGGCCCTCTCACACAGGAGTAACCAGGGATGGTCAGGGCCCTCTCACACAGGAGTAACCAGGGATGGTCAGGGCCCTCTCACACAGCAGTAACCAGGGATGGTCAGGGCCCTCTCACACAGCAGTAACCAGGGATGGTCAGGGCCCTCTCACACAGGAGTAACCAGGGATGGTCAGGGCCCTCTCACACAGGAGTAATCAGGGATGGTCAGGGCCCTCTCACACAGGAGTAACCAGGGATGGTCAGGGTCCTCTCACACAGCAGTAACCAGGGATGGTCAGGGCCCTCTCACACAGGAGTAACCAGGGATGGTCAGGGCCCTCTCACACAGGAGTAACCAGGGATGGTCAGGGCCCCTCTCACACAGGAGTAATCAGGGATGGTCAGGGCTCTCTCACACAGGAGTAACCAGGGATGGTCAGGGCCCCTCTCACACAGGAGTAACCAGGGATGGTCAGGGCCCCTCTCACACAGGAGTAATCAGGGATGGTCAGGGCCCTCTCACACAGGAGTAACCAGGGATGGTCAGGGCCCTCTCACACAGGAGTAACCAGGGATGGTCAGGGCCCTCTCACACAGGAGTAACCAGGGATGGTCAGGGCCCTCTCACACAGGAGTAACCAGGGATGGTCAGGGCCCTCTCACACAGCAGTAACCAGGGATGGTCAGGGCCCTCTCACACAGAAGTAACCAGGGATGGTCAGGGCCCTCTCACACAGGAGTAACCAGGGATGGTCAGGGCCCTCTCACACAGGAGTAACCAGGGATGGTCAGGGCCCTCTCACACAGGAGTAACCAGGGATGGTCAGGGCCCTCTCACACAGGAGTAACCAGGGATGGTCAGGGCCCTCTCACACAGCAGTAACCAGGGATGGTCAGGGCCCTCTCACACAGAAGTAACCAGGGATGGTCAGGGCCCTCTCACACAGCAGTAACCAGGGATGGTCAGGGCCCTCTCACACAGGAGTAACCAGGGATGTTCAGGGCCCTCTCACACAGGAGTAATCAGGGATGGTCAGGGCTCTCTCACACAGGAGTAACCAGGGATGGTCAGGGCCCCTCTCACACAGGAGTAACCAGGGATGGTCAGGGCCCCTCTCACACAGGAGTAATCAGGGATGGTCAGGGCCCTCTCACACAGGAGTAACCAGGGATGGTCAGGGCCCTCTCACACAGGAGTAACCAGGGATGGTCAGGGCCCTCTCACACAGGAGTAACCAGGGATGGTCAGGGCCCTCTCACACAGGAGTAACCAGGGATGGTCAGGGCCCTCTCACACAGCAGTAACCAGGGATGGTCAGGGCCCTCTCACACAGAAGTAACCAGGGATGGTCAGGGCCCTCTCACACAGGAGTAACCAGGGATGGTCAGGGCCCTCTCACACAGGAGTAACCAGGGATGGTCAGGGCCCTCTCACACAGGAGTAACCAGGGATGGTCAGGGCCCTCTCACACAGGAGTAACCAGGGATGGTCAGGGCCCTCTCACACAGGAGTAACCAGGGATGGTCAGGGCCCTCTCACACAGGAGTAACCAGGGATGGTCAGGGCCCTCTCACACAGGAGTAACCAGGGATGGTCAGGGCCCTCTCACACAGCAGTAACCAGGGATGGTCAGGGCCCTCTCACACAGAAGTAACCAGGGATGGTCAGGGCCCTCTCACACAGGAGTAACCAGGGATGGTCAGGGCCCTCTCACACAGGAGTAACCAGGGATGGTCAGGGCCCTCTCACACAGGAGTAACCAGGGATGGTCAGGGCCCTCTCACACAGGAGTAACCAGGGATGGTCAGGGCCCTCTCACACAGGAGTAACCAGGGATGGTCAGGGCCCTCTCACACAGGAGTAACCAGGGATGGTCAGGGCCCTCTCACACAGGAGTAACCAGGGATGGTCAGGGCCCTCTCACACAGGAGTAACCAGGGATGGTCAGGGCCCTCTCACACAGCAGTAACCAGGGATGGTCAGGGCCCTCTCACACAGGAGTAACCAGGGATGGTCAGGGCCCTCTCACACAGCAGTAACCAGGGATGGTCAGGGCCCTCTCACACAGGAGTAACCAGGGATGGTCAGGGCCCTCTCACACAGGAGTAACCAGGGATGGTCAGGGCCCTCTCACACAGCAGTAACCAGGGATGGTCAGGGCCCTCTCACACAGGAGTAACCAGGGATGGTCAGGGCCCTCTCACACAGGAGTAACCAGGGATGGTCAGGGCCCTCTCACACAGGAGTAACCAGGGATGGTCAGGGCCCTCTCACACAGGAGTAACCAGGGATGGTCAGGGCCCTCTCACACAGGAGTAACCAGGGATGGTCAGGGCCCTCTCACACAGGAGTAACCAGGGATGGTCAGGGCCCTCTCACACAGCAGTAACCAGGGATGGTCAGGGCCCTCTCACACAGCAGTAACCAGGGATGGTCAGGGCCCTCTCACACAGGAGTAACCAGGGATGGTCAGGGCCCTCTCACACAGGAGTAACCAGGGATGGTCAGGGCCCTCTCACACAGGAGTAACCAGGGATGGTCAGGGCCCTGTCACACAGGAGTAACCAGAGATGGTCAGGTCCCTCTCACACAGCAGTAACCAGGGATGGTCAGGGCCCTCTCACACAGCAGTAACCAGGGATGGTCAGGGCCCTCTCACACAGCAGTAACCAGGGATGGTCAGGGCCCTCTCACACAGCAGTAACCAGGGATGGTCAGGGCCCTCTCACACAGGAGTAACCAGGGATGGTCAGGGCCCTCTCACACAGCAGTAACCAGGGATGGTCAGGGCCCTCTCACACAGCAGTAACCAGGGATGGTCAGGGCCCTCTCACACAGCAGTAACCAGGGATGGTCAGGGCCCTCTCACACAGCAGTAACCAGGGATGGTCAGGGCCCTCTCACACAGCAGTAACCAGGGATGGTCAGGGCCCTCTCACACAGCAGTAACCAGGGATGGTCAGGGCCCTCTCACACAGGAGTAACCAGGGATGGTCAGGGCCCTCTCACACAGGAGTAATCAGGGATGGTCAGGGCCCTCTCACACAGCAGTAACCAGGGATGGTCAGGGCCCTCTCACACAGGAGTAACCAGGGATGGTCAGGGCCCTCTCACACAGCAGTAATCAGGGATGGTCAGGGCCCTCTCACACAGCAGTAACCAGGGATGGTCAGGGCCCTCTCACACAGGAGTAACCAGGGATGGTCAGGGCCCTCTCACACAGGAGTAACCAGGGATGGTCAGGGCCCTCTCACACAGGAGTAACCAGGGATGGTCAGGGCCCTCTCACACAGGAGTAACCAGGGATGGTCAGGGCCCTCTCACACAGGAGTAACCAGGGATGGTCAGGGCCCTCTCACACAGCAGTAACCAGGGATGGTCAGGGCCCTCTCACACAGCAGTAACCAGGGATGGTCAGGGCCCTCTCACACAGCAGTAACCAGGGATGGTCAGGGCCCTCTCACACAGCAGTAACCAGGGATGGTCAGGGCCCTCTCACACAGCAGTAACCAGGGATGGTCAGGGCCCTCTCACACAGCAGTAACCAGGGATGGTCAGGGCCCTCTCACACAGGAGTAACCAGGGATGGTCAGGGCCCTCTCACACAGGAGTAATCAGGGATGGTCAGGGCCCTCTCACACAGCAGTAACCAGGGATGGTCAGGGCCCTCTCACACAGGAGTAACCAGGGATGGTCAGGGCCCTCTCACACAGCAGTAATCAGGGATGGTCAGGGCCCTCTCACACAGCAGTAACCAGGGATGGTCAGGGCCCTCTCACACAGGAGTAACCAGGGATGGTCAGGGCCCTCTCACACAGGAGTAACCAGGGATGGTCAGGGCCCTCTCACACAGGAGTAACCAGGGATGGTCAGGGCCCTCTCACACAGCAGTAACCAGGGATGGTCAGGGCCCTCTCACACAGGAGTAGCCAGGGATGGTCAGGGCCCTCTCACACAGCAGTAACCAGGGATGGTCAGGGCCCTCTCACACAGGAGTAGCCAGGGATGGTCAGGGCCCTCTCACACAGCAGTAACCAGGGATGGTCAGGGCCCTCTCACACAGGAGTAACCAGGGATGGTCAGGGCCCTCTCACACAGCAGTAACCAGGGATGGTCAGGGCCCTCTCACACAGCAGTAACCAGGGATGGTCAGGGCCCTCTCACACAGGAGTAACCAGGGATGGTCAGGGCCCTCTCACACAGGAGTAACCAGGGATGGTCAGGGCCCTCTCACACAGCAGTAACCAGGGATGGTCAGGGCCCTCTCACACAGGAGTAGCCAGGGATGGTCAGGGCCCTCTCACACAGCAGTAACCAGGGATGGTCAGGGCCCTCTCACACAGCAGTAGCCAGGGATGGTCAGGGCCCTCTCACACAGGAGTAACCAGGGATGGTCAGGGCCCTCTCACACAGCAGTAACCAGGGATGGTCAGGGCCCTCTCACACAGCAGTAACCAGGGATGGTCAGGGCCCTCTCACACAGGAGTAACCAGGGATGGTCAGGGCCCTCTCACACAGCAGTAACCAGGGATGGTCAGGGCCCTCTCACACAGGAGTAGCCAGGGATGGTCAGGGCCCTCTCACACAGCAGTAGCCAGGGATGGTCAGGGCCCTCTCACACAGCAGTAACCAGGGATGGTCAGGGCCCTCTCACACAGGAGTAACCAGGGATGGTCAGGGCCCTCTCACACAGGAGTAACCAGGGATGGTCAGGGCCCTCTCACACAGGAGTAACCAGGGATGGTCAGGGCCCTCTCACACAGCAGTAACCAGGGATGGTCAGGGCCCTCTCACACAGCAGTAACCAGGGATGGTCAGGGCCCTCTCACACAGGAGTAACCAGGGATGGTCAGGGCCCTCTCACACAGGAGTAACCAGGGATGGTCAGGGCCCTCTCACACAGCAGTAACCAGGGATGGTCAGGGCCCTCTCACACAGCAGTAACCAGGGATGGTCAGGGCCCTCTCACACAGCAGTAACCAGGGATGGTCAGGGCCCTCTCACACAGCAGTAATCAGGGATGGTCAGGGCCCTCTCACACAGCAGTAATCAGGGATGGTCAGGGCCCTCTCACACAGCAGTAACCAGGGATGGTCAGGGCCCTCTCACACAGGAGTAACCAGAGAGAGAGAAATTGAAAATTTCGTTTGAAGTTTTATGCTCGCCTTTATTATGAAGTTTTATGCTCGCCTTTATTATGAAGTTTTATGCTCGCCTTTATTATGAAGTTTTATGCTCGCCTTTATTATGAAGTTTTATGCTCGCCTTTATTATGAAGTTTTATGCTCGCCTTTATTATGAAGTTTTATGCTCGCCTTTATTATGAAGTTTTATGCTCGCCTTTATTATGAAGTTTTATGCTCGCCTTTATTATGAAGTTTTATGCTCGCCTTTATTATGAAGTTTTATGCTCGCCTTTATTATGAAGTTTTATGCTCGCCTTTATTATGAAGTTTTATGCTCGCCTTTATTATGAAGTTTTATGCTCGCCTTTATTATGAAGTTTTATGCTCGCCTTTATTATGAAGTTTTATGCTCGCCTTTATTATGAAGTTTTATGCTCGCCTTTATTATGAAGTTTTATGCTCGCCTTTATTATGAAGTTTTATGCTCGCCTTTATTATGAAGTTTTATGCTCGCCTTTATTATGAAGTTTTATGCTCGCCTTTATTATGAAGTTTTATGCTCGCCTTTATTATGAAGTTTTATGCTCGCCTTTATTATGAAGTTTTATGCTCGCCTTTATTATGAAGTTTTATGCTCGCCTTTATTATGAAGTTTTATGCTCGCCTTTATTATGAAGTTTTATGCTCGCCTTTATTATGAAGTTTTATGCTCGCCTTTATTATGAAGTTTTATGCTCGCCTTTATTATGAAGTTTTATGCTCGCCTTTATTATGAAGTTTTATGCTCGCCTTTATTATGAAGTTTTATGCTCGCCTTTATTATGAAGTTTTATGCTCGCCTTTATTATGAAGTTTTATGCTCGCCTTTATTATGAAGTTTTATGCTCGCCTTTATTATGAAGTTTTATGCTCGCCTTTATTATGAAGTTTTATGCTCGCCTTTATTATGAAGTTTTATGCTCGCCTTTATTATGAAGTTTTATGCTCGCCTTTATTATGAAGTTTTATGCTCGCCTTTATTATGAAGTTTTATGCTCGCCTTTATTATGAAGTTTTATGCTCGCCTTTATTATGAAGTTTTATGCTCGCCTTTATTATGAAGTTTTATGCTCGCCTTTATTATGAAGTTTTATGCTCGCCTTTATTATGAAGTTTTATGCTCGCCTTTATTATGAAGTTTTATGCTCGCCTTTATTATGAAGTTTTATGCTCGCCTTTATTATGAAGTTTTATGCTCGCCTTTATTATGAAGTTTTATGCTCGCCTTTATTATGAAGTTTTATGCTCGCCTTTATTATGAAGTTTTATGCTCGCCTTTATTATGAAGTTTTATGCTCGCCTTTATTATGAAGTTTTATGCTCGCCTTTATTATGAAGTTTTATGCTCGCCTTTATTATGAAGTTTTATGCTCGCCTTTATTATGAAGTTTTATGCTCGCCTTTATTATGAAGTTTTATGCTCGCCTTTATTATGAAGTTTTATGCTCGCCTTTATTATGAAGTTTTATGCTCGCCTTTATTATGAAGTTTTATGCTCGCCTTTATTATGAAGTTTTATGCTCGCCTTTATTATGAAGTTTTATGCTCGCCTTTATTATGAAGTTTTATGCTCGCCTTTATTATGAAGTTTTATGCTCGCCTTTATTATGAAGTTTTATGCTCGCCTTTATTATGAAGTTTTATGCTCGCCTTTATTATGAAGTTTTATGCTCGCCTTTATTATGAAGTTTTATGCTCGCCTTTATTATGAAGTTTTATGCTCGCCTTTATTATGAAGTTTTATGCTCGCCTTTATTATGAAGTTTTATGCTCGCCTTTATTATGAAGTTTTATGCTCGCCTTTATTATGAAGTTTTATGCTCGCCTTTATTATGAAGTTTTATGCTCGCCTTTATTATGAAGTTTTATGCTCGCCTTTATTATGAAGTTTTATGCTCGCCTTTATTATGAAGTTTTATGCTCGCCTTTATTATGAAGTTTTATGCTCGCCTTTATTATGAAGTTTTATGCTCGCCTTTATTATGAAGTTTTATGCTCGCCTTTATTATGAAGTTTTATGCTCGCCTTTATTATGAAGTTTTATGCTCGCCTTTATTATGAAGTTTTATGCTCGCCTTTATTATGAAGTTTTATGCTCGCCTTTATTATGAAGTTTTATGCTCGCCTTTATTATGAAGTTTTATGCTCGCCTTTATTATGAAGTTTTATGCTCGCCTTTATTATGAAGTTTTATGCTCGCCTTTATTATGAAGTTTTATGCTCGCCTTTATTATGAAGTTTTATGCTCGCCTTTATTATGAAGTTTTATGCTCGCCTTTATTATGAAGTTTTATGCTCGCCTTTATTATGAAGTTTTATGCTCGCCTTTATTATGAAGTTTTATGCTCGCCTTTATTATGAAGTTTTATGCTCGCCTTTATTATGAAGTTTTATGCTCGCCTTTATTATGAAGTTTTATGCTCGCCTTTATTATGAAGTTTTATGCTCGCCTTTATTATGAAGTTTTATGCTCGCCTTTATTATGAAGTTTTATGCTCGCCTTTATTATGAAGTTTTATGCTCGCCTTTATTATGAAGTTTTATGCTCGCCTTTATTATGAAGTTTTATGCTCGCCTTTATTATGAAGTTTTATGCTCGCCTTTATTATGAAGTTTTATGCTCGCCTTTATTATGAAGTTTTATGCTCGCCTTTATTATGAAGTTTTATGCTCGCCTTTATTATGAAGTTTTATGCTCGCCTTTATTATGAAGTTTTATGCTCGCCTTTATTATGAAGTTTTATGCTCGCCTTTATTATGAAGTTTTATGCTCGCCTTTATTATGAAGTTTTATGCTCGCCTTTATTATGAAGTTTTATGCTCGCCTTTATTATGAAGTTTTATGCTCGCCTTTATTATGAAGTTTTATGCTCGCCTTTATTATGAAGTTTTATGCTCGCCTTTATTATGAAGTTTTATGCTCGCCTTTATTATGAAGTTTTATGCTCGCCTTTATTATGAAGTTTTATGCTCGCCTTTATTATGAAGTTTTATGCTCGCCTTTATTAAGGCCCGACTCTGAGTTTGAGTAAATATATTTACGATAATTATTCACACCCCATGAACTATTCATCCGAAATTATTCCTTGGAGCGAGTAAAAACTGGATACTGGCTCACGTTACTATTTGTTCTATTTTGAAACTATAATGTGTGGTTTTGAATTTTTATCTGAATGATCCGGTGGGTATATGAGTCGAAGCGCGCGATTTCTCCGAAAAAACATTGAGATGTCATTCATTTATTTGAAAACCTTCTGCTTAATTGTTTCAAAATTCGCTGATCCGGTTTCGCTATTTCTGTTACTGACTTCCAAAACCCTGCATCAGAAAAAAATCCTTCATTACAACTAGCGTTATTGATCCCCAAACACATAACGCACATTCATAAAATTCCTGAAAACACTGCATGGGTTCACCCGATATTAAAAGCGGCAGCTAGATTTTTCTCCACGATCTGCGACTGAGATGAGAAGTCCAGCCAGGGCTCAGCTTCGCCCTGTTAGGGTCCAAAAAGCCGACCGCGGCCGCAATTGCTGGCCACTGAATTCATGCAAATAAACAAACATCTCGTGAATGGCAGATAGCTTTAATATAGAACACGGCTGGGGCTGCCGTGTTAAGCTGCGTTGTTCTATGGTGGGAGCTTAACGCGGCTACGGGGCACTGGAGCCTGGAAGTCTGGCTGTTGTGTCTCTCAGCACCAGGTTTCGCTGCGTCAGATAGTCTGCATGGTCAGATCTGAATGGTCAAATCTGAATAGGCAGATCTGAATAGTCAAATCTGAATAGTCAGATCTGAATGATCAAATTTGAAAAGTCAGATCTGGATAGTCAAATCTGAATAGTCAGATCTGAATGATCAAATTTGAATAGTCAAATCAGAATATTCAAATCAGAATGGTCAAATCTGAATAGTCAAATCTGCATATTCAAATCTGAATAGTCAAATCTGAACAGTCAAATTTGAATAGTCAAATCTGAATAGTCAAATCTGAATGGTCAAATCTGAATGGTAAAACCTGATTTGTCAAATCTAAATATTCAAATCTGAATAGTCAAATCTAAATATTCAAATCTGAATGGTAAAGTCTGAATAGTCAAATCTGAATAGTCAAATCTGAATGATTAAATCTGAATAGTCAAATCTGAATAGTTAAATCTGAATAGTCAAATCTGAATGGTAAAATCTGAATACTCAGATCTGAGTTGTCAAATCGGAATATGTAGTCTAATCCCAATGCGTGTTAGTACAGTGTTAGAGGGCAGGTCTCGCTGTGGAACACTGCCTCCATCAAATCCCAATGCGTGTAAGTACAGTGTTAGAGGGCAGGTCTCGCTGTGGAACACTGCCTCCATCAAATCCCAATGCGTGTTAGTACAGTGTTAGAGGGCAGGTCTCGCTGTGGAACACTGCCTCCATCAAATCCCAATGCGTGTTAGTACAGTGTTAGAGGGCAGGTCTCGCTGTGGAACACTGCCTCCATCAAATCCCAATGCGTGTTAGTACAGTGTTAGAGGGCAGGTCTCGCTGTGGAACACTGCCTCCATCAAATCCCAATGCGTGTAAGTACAGTGTTAGAGGGCAGGTCTCGCTGTGGAACACTGCCTCCATCAAATCCCAATGCGTGTTAGTACAGTGTTAGAGGGCAGGTCTCGCTGTGGAACACTGCCTCCATCAAATCCCAATGCGTGTTAGTACAGTGTTAAAGGGCAGTTCTCGCTGTGGAACACTGCCTCCATCAAATCCCAATGCGTGTTAGTACAATGTTAGAGGGCAGGTCTCGCTGTGGAACACTGCCTCCATCAAGTCCCAATGCGTGTAAGTACAGTGTTAGAGGGCAGGTCTCGCTGTGGAACACTGCCTCCATCAAATCCCAATGCGTGTTAGTACAATGTTAGAGGGCAGGTCTCGCTGTGGAACACTGCCTCCATCAAATCCCAATGCGTGTTAGTACAATGTTAGAGGGCAGGTCTCGCTGTGGAACACTGCCTCCATCAAATCCCAATGCGTGTTAGTACAGTGTTAGAGGGCAGGTCTCGCTGTGGAACACTGCCTCCATCAAATCCCAATGCGTGTTAGTACAGTGTTAAAGGGCAGTTCTCGCTGTGGAACACTGCCTCCATCAAGTCCCAATGCGTGTTAGTACAATGTTAGAGGGCAGGTCTCGCTGTGGAACACTGCCTCCATCAAATCCCAATGCGTGTTAGTACAGTGTTAAAGGGCAGTTCTCGCTGTGGAACACTGCCTCCATCAAGTCCCAATGCGTGTTAGTACAATGTTAGAGGGCAGGTCTCGCTGTGGAACACTGCCTCCATCAAATCCCAATGCGTGTTAGTACAGTGTTAAAGGGCAGTTCTCGCTGTGGAACACTGCCTCCATCAAGTCCCAATGCGTGTTAGTACAGTATTAGAGGGCAGGTCTCGCTGTGGAACACTGCCTCCATCAAGTCCCAATGCGTGTTAGTACAGTATTAGAGGGCAGGTCTCGCTGTGGAACACTGCCTCCATCAAATCCCAATGCGTGTTAGTACAGTGTTAGAGGGCAGGTCTCGCTGTGGAACACTGCCTCCATCAAATCCCAATGCGTGTTAGTACAGTATTAGAGGGCAGGTCTCGCTGTGGAACACTGCCTCCATCAAGTCCCAATGCGTGTTAGTACAGTGTTAGAGGGCAGGTCTCGCTGTGGAACACTGCCTCCATCAAGTCCCAATGCGTGTTAGTACAGTGTTAGAGGGCAGGTCTCGCTGTGGAACACTGCCTCCATCAAATCCCAATGCGTGTTAGTACAATGTTAGAGGGCAGGTCTCGCTGTGGAACACTGCCTCCATCAAATCCCAATGCGTGTTAGTACAGTGTTAAAGGGCAGTTCTCGCTGTGGAACACTGCCTCCATCAAATCCCAATGCGTGTTAGTACAGTGTTAGAGGGCAGGTCTCGCTGTGGAACACTGCCTCCATAAAATCTTAAGAAACATCACAAAATATTCGTATCTGTATAGTCCAATCCAAATTCCTCTACACCCATACACGTATTTCGATGGACCCACAGCTACTGGCCAATGCAACAGACGTGGCGTCCCATAGCCCATCTTAAAATATTCATACCTGAATAGTCAAATTCCATTTGCTGTCCACCCATACGCGTCTCCAATGGACCCAGCACTACAGGCTAATGCAACAGACCTGGCCCCTCATAGCCTGCCCCTCTATAGGCTCTGCCTGCAGTACCTCATTCAGTCGCCCTGTTGCTCAGTAAAACACGGGCCGCTGCTAATTAAGTTGCTTTATTCGAGCCGCTCTCCCTCGCGCGGTGGTCAACGACTCTCGCATTTAGAATTTACGACATCGTCAGTCCTGCATCGGGACCTAATACAGGCACACACGTGCTCGAGATATGCGATTTTAATTATCCAGTCAGAGGTTATTGACCGCTTGTTTCGCTGTCGGCACAACGCTGAGCTGTTTTGTCCGTCGCAGGCAATTATTGTTGAGGTGACAGGATACTTTTCTCGAGGAGGTGATCTCTATTTCTGGTATTGGACTTGTTGGGCATTGATTTGAGTTTGGTTAAGCCTTTTTGTAACATAGAAATGAATTTCCATCGCCATTTCATTAGTCATTCGGCGTTGCCTATTAAATGCTCACATATATTACTGGTTAGGAGCTCTTGAAATTCATTGCTTGCTCATTTTACTTATTAATTATTTAGGTTGCTCACTAGCAACATGTGTTACTTATCAGTTACTTATGTTGCTTTTTACTTCCCTATATTTTTTATTCAGTGCTCAGGTGACTCAATAGTTGACTTATTAGAAACCACCTACCTTGCGTATAATTTGCTATGTTCTTTAATAGTTACATAGTTATTTAAAGAATGCCTCTGTTATTCTACAGTTATTTATCATACAAATTGGTAACTAAAGTTACCAACTAGTTACCTTGATTTCTCATTAGCTTCGTGTATTACTCATCTGTAATCTAAGTAGATATCCTTTGAATACTTATTCATATTATTATTTCAGCTGGATCGGAAACATGCGCAATTTTATTTTGCACTTAAAATCTGAATACATCAGCATTCTTTCCGCATTAGTGAACTGAAACTGAAAATACGGACAGAAGCAATGTAGACAGAGATTGGTATTCGAATTTGAGTTATTGCAAGCATGATTTATAACAGAAAATAGATTTCTGACGCTTTCATTCAGACCAGACCTGAAATGAGCGCGTTAACTTTCAGAGCATCTCAGTTAATTAGCTGAAATCATACGAAAACATCTTGTTCATTAATCAAACAGGCTTTGTAAAATAACAAACATGTTACGAGCATACAATAAGGAAAATACGGTTAAACTATTAACCGGTTTCAATTTTTTAAACAAGTTTACTCGTTAATAAATAATTAACGAGATTCTACAACAGAAATACGTTCAATGCCTGGAACTGATAAAAGAGAAAGAAAGGTACCTTTATAGGGATTATTTTAGGTATAATTTTTTCTTCCAACTTTTTAAAGTGTACCGAATTATGAAGCACATCGGCGTTCACATATTGACAGCGAAGTACACGTTCACACGGTGACAGCGAAGCACACGTTCACATGTTGACAGCGAAGCACACGTTCACACGTTGACAGCGAAGCACACGTTCACATGTTGACAGCGAAGCACACGTTCACATGTTGACAGCGAAGCACACGTTCACATGTTGACAGCGAAGCACACGTTCACATGTTGACAGCGAAGTACACGTTCACACGGTGACAGCGAAGCACACGTTCACATGTTGACAGCGAAGCACACGTTCACACGTTGACAGCGAAGCACACGTTCACATGTTGACAGCGAAGCACACGTTCACATGTTGACAGCGAAGCACACGTTCACATGTTGACAGCGAAGCACACGTTCACATGTTGACAGCGAAGTACACGTTCACATGTTGACAGCGAAGCACACGTTCACACGTTGACAGCGAAGTACACGTTCACATGTTGACAGCGAAGCACACGTTCACATGTTGACAGCGAAGCACACGTTCACATGTTGACAGCGAAGCACACGTTCACATGTTGACAGCGAAGCACAAGTTCACATGTTGACAGCGAAGCACACGTTCACACGGTGACAGCGAAGCACACGTTCACTCGGTGACAGTGAAGCACACGTTCACATGTTGACAGCGAAGCACACGTTCACTCGGTGACAGTGAAGCACACGTTCACATGTTGACAGCGAAGCACACGTTCACATGTTGACAGCGAAGCACACGTTCACATGTTGACAGCGAAGCACACGTTCACATGTTGACAGCGAAGTACACGTTCACATGTTGACAGCGAAGCACACGTTCACATGTTGACAGCGAAGCACACGTTCACATGTTGACAGCGAAGCACACGTTCACACGTTGACAGCGAAGTACACGTTCACATGTTGACAGCGAAGTACACGTTCACACGTTGACAGCGAAGTACACGTTCACACGTTGACAGCGAAGTACACGTTCACACGTTGACAGCGAAGTACACGTTCACATGTTGACAGCGAAGTACACGTTCACACGTTGACAGCGAAGTACACGTTCACACGTTGACAGCGAAGCACACGTTCACATGTTGACAGCGAAGTACACGTTCACACGTTGACAGCGAAGTACACGTTCACACGTTGACAGCGAAGTACACGTTCACATGTTGACAGCGAAGTACACGTTCACACGTTGACAGCGAAGTACACGTTCACACGTTGACAGCGAAGTACACGTTCACATGTTGACAGCGAAGTACACGTTCACATGTTGACAGCGAAGCACACGTTCACACGTTGACAGCGAAGTACACGTTCACATGTTGACAGCGAAGTACACGTTCACACGTTGACAGCGAAGTACACGTTCACATGTTGACAGCGAAGTACACGTTCACACGTTGACAGCGAAGTACACGTTCACATGTTGACAGCGAAGTACACGTTCACACGTTGACAGCGAAGTACACGTTCACATGTTGACAGCGAAGTACACGTTCACACGTTGACAGCGAAGTACACGTTCACACGTTGACAGCAAAGTACACGTTCACATGTTGACAGCGAAGTACACGTTCACACGTTGACAGCGAAGTACACGTTCACACGTTGACAGCGAAGTACACGTTCACATGTTGACAGCGAAGTACACGTTCACACGTTGACAGCGAAGTACACGTTCACACGTTGACAGCGAAGTACACGTTCACACGTTGACAGCGAAGTACACGTTCACATGTTGACAGCGAAGCACACGTTCACATGTTGACAGCGAAGCGCACGTTCATACGGTGACAGCGAAGCACACGTTCACATGTTGACAGCGAAGCACACGTTCACACGGTGACAGCGAAGCACACGTTCACTCGGTGACAGTGAAGCACACGTTCACATGTTGACAGCGAAGCACACGTTCACACGGTGACAGCGAAGCACACGTTCACACGGTGACAGCGAAGCACACGTTCACACGGTGACAACGAAGCACACGTTCACACGGTGACAGCGAAGCACACGTTCACACGGTGACAGTGAAGCACACGTTCACACGGTGACAGCGAAGCACACGTTCACACGGTGACAGCGAAGCACACGTTCACACGGTGACAGCGAAGCACACGTTCACACGGTGACAACGAAGCACACGTTCACACGGTGACAGCGAAGCACACGTTCACACGGTGACAGTGAAGCACACGTTCACACGGTGACAGCGAAGCACACGTTCACACGGTGACAGCGAAGCACACGTTCACACGGTGACAGCGGTGGCTTAAATTGAAGTGCAACATTCAACTCAAATTCTAAGTCAATTGTAGTATGCAATTTTGAAAACAGCAAACATTAACTGGATTGTACTATGTTTAGTTTTGAATAAGTATGCATGAAATTGAGTTGGTGACTACTGGTCGGGCCGCAGCTTCATGGAAATCCCCTCCGCGGCCACCGGCGGCTCACGTAGTGGTCAAAGTGTCAAATTAGAAGAGTTTACCGAAGAGTTACTCAGAAAACAATTAAATTAACCAGCAAAACTGTAGATGTTTTAATTTAAACATCACAAGCCTCGTACGCACACGTCGCATTCTTGCAATTTATCTTACACGCTTTATATATTGTCATGCCGTGGTTCTTGTATGTTCGATCGAACACCAGCGCATGCGATAAACCTAGGACATTTTGCCTTACTGTACGCAGTACCAAGCGTTTTGTGCGCAGTTGTGTAAAGTAAATTCTGCATGACTCAATATACCTTGAATGATAACTCGCAATATACCACTTTGGTATAAGCATTTGAATAATTTGTGTATGGTATCAGCTGTGCGTAGAATAGTAACTCAAGAAATTGAGTGGTATAATTAAAGCGGAGTAGAAGCTAGCAACATTCTAAATTCAAGCAGATCTTTGAAATTCCTTACTGATTTCATTGTCTTCTCAGTCAAATGTGACGTAGCCAAGAGTTCTATCCATCGGAGCTGAAATAGAAGACAAGTAAACTTGCCTCCAGCCATGCTATCGTGAGTCTGCAAGTGACTCGCTAGAGAGACAGACGTTCAAATTACGGCCGTCGCTCCGACTCGACCCAAATCAAAGTCAGTACAGCACGCATATCTTCGGAAATACATCCTGGTCCATTAATTCTCCGTGGGGGACAGAATTGAATTAAGGAGCAGGACCAGCTCTATCGTATCTACTCCGTTCTAAGCCGCTGCAGCTATTTCTCTTCGGCAGTAAATCGCCGCCAGTTTGTGAACCGCGCCCTCGTGCGTGGGGGCTTCGTGTAGCGGTCCTTTTCTGCTGGCAAGTTACTTTGTGCAGGACGAGGATATTACCTGCAAATGTTATCGAAGAGTAGGGAAATTACCGTCAACGCAACGATGATACAAGACCGAGGGCAAAGAGATGGGGAAAATATACGTAAGTTGCCGTTAATGTGTCGAAGAACACAATGATGAAGTAAGACTGGGGACATAGAGATGGGGGAAATATACGTAGGTTGCCGTTAAAGTGTCGAAGAACACAATGATGAAGTAAGACTGGGGGCATAGAGATGGGGGAAATATACGTAAGTTGCCGTTAATGTGTCGAAGAACACAATGATGAAGTAAGACTGGGGACATAAAGATGGGGGAAATATACGTAAGTTGCCGTTAATGTGTCGAAGAACACAATGATGAAGTAAGACTGGGGGCATAGAGATGTGGGAAATATACGTAAGTTGCCGTTAATGTGTCGAAGAACACAATGATGAAGTAAGACTGGGGGCATAGAGATGGGGGAAGTATACGTAAGTTGCCGTTAACGTGTTGAAGAATTCAACGATAATTGATGACTGTGGGGACAGATGTGAAGAAAAATGTACGTAAATTACCGCTAATGTGCTAAAAAAGAATGGTAGATGGGATATTGTGCGGAATTATATATATGGAGTTACACATCTCCCCATAAAAGTGCAAGTTAAACCATCGAATGAACTTTCGTAAGAATTGCAGTTTAAATGTATTTCATGCTCCTCATATATAATTTATTAGACGAATCAGTAATAATGAAGGTTAAATCATCGAATGAAGTGGCGTAAGAACTTACATTAACACCAAAACCTGCGATCATCCTATTGTAGACATGCCCTTCTGCCTTCTGGCATTGTAGACATGCCCTTCTGCCTTCTGGCACTGTAGACATGCCCTTCTGCCTTCTGGCATTGTAGACATGCCCTTCTGCCTTCTGGCATTGTAGACATGCCCTTCTGCCTTCTGGCATTGTAGACATGCCCTTCTGACTTCTGGCATTGTAGACATGCCCTTCTGCCTTCTGGCATTGTAGACATGCCCTTCTGCCTTCTGGCATTGTAGACATGCCCTTCTGCCTTCTGGCACTGTAGACATGCCCTTCTGCCTTCTGGCATTGTAGACATGCCCTTCTGCCTTCTGGCATTGTAGACATGCCCTTCTGCCTTCTGGCATTGTAGACATGCCCTTCTGCCTTCTGGCATTGTAGACATGCCCTTCTGCCTTCTGGCATTGTAGACATGCCCTTCTGCCTTCTGGCATTGTAGACATGCCCTTCTGCCTTCTGGCATTGTAGACATGACCTTCTGCCTTCTGGCATTGTAGACATGCCCTTCTGCCTTCTGGCATTGTAGACATGCCCTTCTGACTTCTGGCATTGTAGACATGCCCTTCTGCCTTCTGGCATTGTAGACATGCCCTTCTGCCTTCTGGCATTGTAGACATGCCCTTCTGCCTTCTGGCATTGTAGACATGCCCTTCTGACTTCTGGCATTGTAGACATGCCCTTCTGCCTTCTGGCATTGTAGACATGCCCTTCTGACTTCTGGCATTGTAGACATGCCCTTCTGCCTTCTGGCATTGTAGACATGCTTTTCTGCCTTCTGGCATTGTAGACATGCCCTTCTGCCTTCTGGCATTGTAGACATGCCCTTCTGACTTCTGGCATTGTAGACATGCCCTTCTGACTTCTGGTATTGTAGACATGCCCTTCTGCCTTCTGGCATTGTAGACATGGCCTTCTGACTTCTGGCATTGTAGACATGCCCTTCTGACTTCTGGCATTGTAGACATACCCTTCTGCCTTCTGGCATTGTAGACATGCCCTTCTGACTTCTGGCATTGTAGACATGCCCTTCTGCCTTCTGGCATTGTAGACATGCCCTTCTGACTTCTGGTATTGTAGACATGCCCTTCTGCCTTCTGGCATTGTAGACATGGCCTTCTGACTTCTGGCATTGTAGACATGCCCTTCTGACTTCTGGCATTGTAGACATACCCTTCTGCCTTCTGGCATTGTAGACATGCCCTTCTGACTTCTGGCATTGTAGACATGCCCTTCTGACTTCTGGCATTGTAGACATGTCCTTCTGCCTTCTGGAATTGTAGACATGCCCTTCTGCCTTCTGGCATTGTAGACATGCCCTTCTGACTTCTGGCATTGTAGACATACCCTTCTGCCTTCTGGCATTGTAGACATGCCCTTCTGACTTCTGGTATTGTAGACATACCTTTCTGCCTTCTGGCATTGTAGACATGCCCTTCTGACTTCTGGCATTGTAGACATGCCCTTCTGACTTCTGGCATTGTAGACATACCCTTCCAAATGATAGACAGTGACTTTTGTTGATTAAGACACAAGGACACGTTTTTAACATAACTTCTCTCAATTCGATGCATTAGCAGCCCCGACCCCATTGTTCAGGTACACAACGGACGTTTCGCTCAGCATCTCCCCGCTTCACCAGAAAATAAGATCTCCGCTCGTACACACGAGTGACATTGCAAGAGAAATTGTTCTGTGGCCGATGAAGGGGAAGCGATTGCTCGTACCTCAGGGATCGGTGAAGCTTAATTAAGAATTAATTAGTTTCTTAGTTGCACATATGACTCGGCTATTTCATATTATAGGAAAAGTAACGACTGAGCTTCATTATGGGCGGCCATGCGGGTGTGCTGCTAATGAGGGTAATGTATACGGGTAATGTTGCGCTGCTAATGAGGGTAATGTATACGGGTAATGGTGTGCTGCTAATGAGGGTAATGTATACGGGTAATGGTGCGCTGCTAATGAGGGTAATGTATACAGCTAATGGTGCGCTGCTAATGAGGGTAATGCATACGGGTAATGGTGCGCTGCTAATGAGGGTAATGCATACGGGTAATGGTGCGCTGCTAATGAGGGTAATGTATACGGGTAATGGTGCGCTGCTAATGAGGGTAATGTATACGGGTAATGGTGCGCTGCTAATGAGGGTAATGCATACGGGTAATGGTGCGCTGCTAATGAGGGTAATGTATACGGGTAATGGTGCGCTGCTATTGAACATCTGAAGAGCACTGTTTAGTAGCACTACACAGCAGCACTACACAGCAGCACTACACAGCAGCACTACACAGCAGCACTACACAGCAGCACTACACAGCAGCACTACACAGCAGCACTACACAGCAGCACTACACAGCAGCACTACACAGCAGCACTACACAGCAGCACTACACAGCAGCACTACATAGCCTACAGATAAAGGCCCCAGGCTGTCCAGTTCAGGCTGACACTTTTGTAGAGCAGCGATTGGCACGCGTCAGAAAACCGCTGACATGAAATTAATGTAAAATTGCATACGTCAGCAAACCTCTAATGGGACATTTGCAATAAATTTTATACGTCAACAAAGCTCTAACGTGAAATTTACATGAAATATCCTGCGTCTGACAAGGATCTCGGCTCAGAGGCCCAGCAGCCTCAGGTGAGGCCAAGAACTACAGCTTCCTGTCCTGGCAAATGAAATCTTCTCGTGATGGCCAGATTTCAATCTCACTCTCTCCAGGAATATGTATGCTGAACAGGCTCTGGCTAGCAACTTACATGAGGAAATATGATGAACTTTGTTCTCCGGCGGGAGGAAGCTTTGTGTTCTGCGGACGACTTGAGTAATTGATTGCATGACTTGCTCTCATGCATAGACTTGCATAGACATGGCCTGGACTACAGCATTGTCATGCAAAGACTTGCATAGACATGGCCTGGACTACAGCATTGTCATGCATAGACTTTCATAGACATGGCCTGGACTACAGCATTGTCATGCAAAGACTTGCATAGACATGGCCTGGACTACAGCATTGTCATGCAAAGACTTGCAAAGACATGGCCTGGACTACAGCATTGTCATGCAAAGACTTACATAGACATGGCCTGGACTACAGCATTGTCATGCAAAGACTTACATAGACATGGCCTGGACTACAGCATTGTCATGCAAAGACTTGCATAGACATGGCCTGGACTACAGCATTGTCATGCAAAGACTTGCATAGACATGGCCTGGACTACAGCATTGTCATGCAAAGACTTGCATAGACATGGCCTGGACTACAGCATTGTCATGCAACGACTTACATAGACATGGCCTGGACTACAGCATTGTCATGCAAAGACTTGCATAGACATGGCCTGGACTATAGCATTGTCATGCAAAGACTTACATAGACATGGCCTGGACTACAGCATTGTCATGCAAAGACTTACATAGACATGGCCTGGACTACAGCATTGTCATGCAAAGACTTGCATAGACATGGCCTGGACTACAGCATTGTCATGCAAAGACTTACATAGACATGGCCTGGACTACAACATTGTCATGCATAGACTTGTATAAACATGACCTGGATTGTAGCACAGTCATGCATGGACCTGCATAGATAGGGCCTGGATTGCAGTATTGCTGTCATGTATGAACCTGCATAGACATGGCCTGGATTGTAACACAGTCATGCATGGACCTGCATAGATAGGGCCTGGATTGCAGCATTGCTGTCATGTATGGACCTGCATAGACATGGCCTGGATTGTAACACGGTCATGCATGGACCTGCATAGATAGGGCCTGGATTGCAGTATTGCTGTCATGTATGGACCTGCATAGACGTGGCCTAGACTGCAGCATTGGTGTCGTTCGTAAACATACATAAGCAATGCCTAAATTGGCCTGCTTCAAATTGTGGTACTTATCGATGCGGTGCTATCATCGCTCACAAGACAGAACAGTCATGAATTGGGCAAAAATTGAATCTTGTATTCTTTGAAGGCGAACGTGAGTAGAACGCTTTATTTTAATTTGAAATGCGCTAAAGCTATCAACTGGCTCAAAAAGATACCTCACAAATTCGTACAATTCGTACCCCTCCAGCAGATTATGGTCGCATGGTTTGGTAAAATTGAATTTATTTTTAGAAGCCGTACATGTTCCAAAAACACTCCTCGCCTCGTTCCAAAACACCTCGCCTTCTTGAGGACTGATGTCGTATTGTTGATACCGGAAGCCAACTACCACGATACTTGGTTCAAGTAATGAATAACTCGATCATGTTTTCGTACATGACTCTCAAATTATACAAATAAAAGCAAGTCTTAGTTACTCAACTAATACGACAGTGGATTCAAGAATAATTTGAACTCATTTTCTCCAAATAAAAGTTGAAATTAATTTAAAATTGATTAAAATGAGGTTAAAAGCTAAAATTGTTTAAAATTGCTTTAAAATTTCATAATTGTTAAAACTGCTTAAAATAGTTAAAACTGTTTAAAATTGTCTAAACCTGTCTAAATTTGTTTCAATTGTTTAAGGCTGACGTAAGAAGGTGCGGTGCATCAGAGTGCCCACCACACCTCGGCCTCACAGCCCTCCCAGCTCCAACAGCAAATTTCCGCAAAAAGTAAAGTCGCAAGCGAACTTTGTGTAATGAAATTGAAGCTTGCGGTGCACCTGCTAATTGCATTTCAGATGAACAGACATTTTCTTCAAATTATTTGCGGAGAATAAGGATGGAATAATTAATGTTAGCAACTAATTTGGGAGCGGAAAGGTTATGTGCTCGAAATCAAGTTTGTGTGCAAGGCTTGATGTTCATGTATGCAGTCTGCAGGGCTTGATGTCCATATCAGTTGTCTAGAACTTATTTTCATATTTTTGTGGACGTTCTATCAAAGTGAGCCATGTACAGGCATAAGTATATATCTTTTATTTAAGGTTGATTTCCACTAGGTATGAGTCTTTGCACCTTCTCTAAATGAGCCTCAATTAATGTTTGTTGGAAATAAACTACATATTTTTTATTATATGTAGAAATTACTGATAATACGTCCATCATAAATGAGCGCATACCAATAAGAAAAGAATTATTGTGGTGGTCGGTTTTAAGTTTCGATCCGTCATTTTTATATTTTCGCTCTGAAAATGTTTTACTTCTCTGGCAACTAGCAATGCTGCAGGACTAGTGGATGTTGATCAAAAACGTTAAAGTTAGAGACAACAGCTCAGTATTTGCTGATGTCTCATCCCAGTTTGGATGCGAAATTACCTCTGTATCCTAGATGCTGACAGTGTGGTTATTAGCCCGGCCTGTTATTACACTTCAGTGCAGTGGAAGGGAGTGAGCAATTTTTTTTTAAATTTTTGAGCAGACTGCAACTATGTGAATTGGTTTCAACCTAAAGAGATATTTTTCCGAACCTAAAACAGATCAAAATAAATCTTGCTCACAATGAACGTGTAGCGCAAAATTCAATGACCTATCATCAAAGAAAAACTGAAAATTGAAAATGAACTTACAAACTGGTATCTGAATGGACATCGGTTACCACTGCGTACGGCGAGAATGATGCTTAAAAAACGCAGATGAGCCAAACATGGGATGAAAGGAGGAGCAGAGACGACAGAAAAAGTGATGGGAGCAGCCGGGAAATGGCCGCTCCGATATCATGTTTCCGTAATGAGTCGGACGCAGTTTTGTGGAGGTGCTGACACCGTGGCGGCGCCGTGGCGGGCGCTGGTGTAGTGGTTGTGGTTGTGGCGAGGTGGTCGGGTCAGCCCGTGGCTTGTGGTACGACCCACGCGGTGGGGCGGGCTTAAGTTTTTCCAGCTGCGAAACCACCCATCGATGGGACGTTTGGAAATCTTTTAACAATCTTTTTAAATCAATATACCTAGTTAATAATGTTTACTATTTAAACATTTACTAACAACTTTTGACTTTAAATTTAAGATGAATATTCAACTTTAGGTTAGTGGGTAGCAGTGTTCAAAATAGAAAACATTGGTTAGAATAGATATAGGCTGCTTTGAATAGTTTCTATTTAATAAGAGCTTGTATCAAACAGTGTGATTTTTAAATAAGGGTCCTAAATGAATCATTAAGAACTCTCACAATGTCTGATGGATCTGAAGAAATATAGCACTCATAAAATCCTGAGAAGAACTATTTTATTTTCAAAGCGTTGGGACCACAATAGCATACATATGGTACCTCCTGAGCGCAGCCGAGAATCAGCGCGAGTACGCAGGCTGTTCATTGCGGCGCTGGTGAGACCTCGTCCAATTCCCTGGATTTATACCCTGCCTTCAGTTGGTGTTTTCCTTATCAGTATAGCTCGCATTTCTAGTCCTAAAAAAGTGGCCAAAATAGCGCAAAAACTATGGTCAAAATAGCACTAAAAAAATTGATATTGCAGACATTATACTAAATTATTTTAATTTCTAGTAAAATAGTTGTTACTTATATCCAAATAGCATGTAGAACTTTGTAAATTTTGGCTACAATTCATCAGTTTTATTCCATGTGCAGCAATAAAAAATGGATAATATTTTTCACAAGCCGGATTTACGATTTCAAATGTCAAGATAACGAAAGAGAAAACGTATCTGACACAAACTGTAACGGATCAGCGTAAATTGAGGACATTTTTATCGCCTCGAAAAATTTCCATTGTTAGAAATTATCCTCTTCTTTGTCTCCTCTTATCCTCTTTTGTGCCTGGTCAATACAACGTTCATAGTTAAACATCATTTATGCGGTAAATGCAATTTTTTAATTTGCATTTATAATCGTTCTTAAATCCGGGTTCTCCGTATTAGATACTTAAAAGGAGCTTACCGTGAAAAGTCAGCAAATCTACACCAACTCGAGGCATCCATCGAGGTAGCCATCCAGCGACCAGACCTCGTCAGCGCCTAATGAACAGCCGGCGTAATCGCGCCGATTCTTGTGTGCGCTCAGGGGGAGCGCAGTCCACGAGGAATATTATACCTAAAAGTTATCAAAATAAAACGAGTTACTCTCAGAACTGCATAACTGCTGTGTTTTTTTAAATCCATCCATTATTTTCGGACTTATTAAAGATTCTGTTTGGACCCACGTAAAATCACCTTGTGCATAGAGATCGGTGAGAGTGAACAGCAATTACTGGGAGTGAATTTTCAGGCTTCGATAGCCTTCTCAAAAATGCAGAATTGACTGCTACACCCTGAAAAAGAGGTTTTTGAGGGCAGACACCAGTTATTCAGTGTAAATTACACTTTTTGATGCTTTATTATTATTATTTTTAGTAAAAGAGGTCGTTCCTAGTAAAGAAAAATTGATTAAAGGTTGTACAGAGAAGCGATTCAAGGTTAATGATGATTTGTAGAGTTATTTTTGTGTTTCCTTGCTTGAATAGAGATAAATATACATCATTAAAGGCACTCTATTGTGGTTGAGTTTATTTAGTATAGATACATAGGTATAACTAAGAGTTTCTGATCTATCGAGCCTGTTGGGAATAGAAAATGTTTGGATTGGTCACGGTGATTGTTCGTCAATCGAGAATGATTGTTAGCGATCCTTGTAGATAAAGAAAAGGGCAAAAAGGTAGCTACCACTCTTAAGCAAGCTTTCAAAAAACACCTTTGGAAAACCAGAAATAAAAACGTGAACAACAGAAAAGGAAAAGAAACAAAGAGTGTTTTAAAATTTGTGGACAGAGTCTACTAAGGGATTAAAATATCTGGTAACACTCTATTCGTCCAGTTCCTGTCAGTCATCTTTTCGAGAAAGTAGTTAGAAGAAAAGTTGGAAGAGTAATTAGAAGAGTAGTTAGAAAAGTAGATAGAAGAGTTCCTGCTTAGCAGAAGGAATTTTAACATTCAACCGCACACATTGGTTTCGTATCCAGAATCTTGAATCCGGTAATTTCATATACCATGTGCACTTTTTATTTTTCATTATCAGTCCCATTTCTAATTTTATACTTCGTGACCACATTCTGTATCCATATATTGAACACAATTTTTATACCCAGCTTCTTTACCAGTTTCGTATCCAGGATCCAGAGACGTATCCAGCATCTTTTCCAGTTTTATATCTAAGATCCAGAGACGTATCCAGCATCTTTTTCAGTTTTATATCCAGGATCCAGAGACGTTTCCAGCATCTTTTCCAGTTTCGTATCCAGGATCCAGAGACGTATCCAGCATCTTTACCAGTTTCGTATCCAGTATCCAGAGACGTA
Source organism: Morinoia aosen (assembly GCA_030386875.1). Lineage (NCBI taxonomy): Eukaryota > Metazoa > Arthropoda > Malacostraca > Amphipoda > Talitridae > Morinoia > Morinoia aosen. The sequence continues at coordinate 46,388,119 of CM059567.1, read as the reverse complement.
TCCAGCATCTTTTCAAGTTTTGTATCCAGGATCCAGAAACGTGTCCAGCTTCTTTTCCAGTTTCGTATCCAGGATCCAGGGACGTATCCAGCATCTTTTCCAGTTTTATATCCAGGATCCAGAGACGTATCCAGCTTCTTTTCCAGTTTCATATCCAGTATCCAGAAACGTGTCCAGCTTCTTTTCCAGTTTCATATCCAGTATCCATAGACGTATCCAGCTACTTTTCCAGTTTCATATCCAGTATTCAGAGACGTATCCAGCGCTCGGGATGCAAGAATTATAACTAAACTATGTGTGTTTAGATTCAGCGACAGAACGTTTAAGATACAATCCGATGTAAACGACAATATTATCTCAGGAATGAACATAATCCTACTTATATTATACTGTGGTGAATAAACTGTGAGCTCAGTGAAGTGAATATAGGGGAAGATATATGAATGCCTTGAGGGGAGTGAAAGCCAACAAACTCGCATTTTTATGTAGGGTCCTTTTCAGAGCGAATAATTGAATAATTAAATAATTAACTCATGTTGTGATCACTTAACCATGAAATATCGCTGCAGAGGGAAACACAATGTACAATTTTCCGTCCGTTCTCCTTCATCACCGGAGAAGGAGGCTTCTGCAACTCAACGGACTGAAAATTAATAATCCAACACTTTGATCGCGACGTGAGACGCCTGTAGTTTTCTCCCTCAGACTGCTTTACACTCCGGGCAAACTATGAGTATCTAAGGACTTTGAATATCAATGCCCGAAGCGAGTGCCTGAGGTACCAACGAACCCGACAGAGTAAGAAAATACAACTGGAATAAATGCCGTTCTATTAGGAATATCGCCGACAGTGATGGCACACGAGGAAAAGATTGCTGACACGTAGTAATGCACCAAGAGACGTCTTGGAGGACCGTCAGGCGATTTGGAGTCGCAGCACGGATGGCGGTAGAGTGACTATTGAGTGCGAAGCGGCGGTAGAGGCAGTAGAGACTGTTGCTGGCGGAGCGTCTTCGGTGAGTGTTGTGAAGATCGGAGCCGCTGTGAGAAGACTGGTTGAGGAGGGGGGGCGGTGACAATAGGAAAGAAGAGAAATAGGAGGATAGAAAAGGAAAAGGATAGTGGAAGAAGAAAAAGGCGCTTAACGCATAATTAGGTGATCTTGTGCATCTTGTTTAATTTATACTGCTAATTAGTTAATATAATAAGGGAAAAGTACCCGTCAGGTCTTTTTATGCTAAAAGTGATTCATGTTTTGTATTATGCCGCGTCTACTCTGCTCTATTGTATTATTATATCCACGGTAGAGGGCGACATGAGCAATCCGTACACGGAGTGAATTTAAATTTAGACTTAGGCAATTTTATGCTCATCTACACGTCCCTATATACATACACACACTATATACATATACTATATATATACTAACCTATACATATATAATTTTCAAATTTTATTTATTTTTTTTCATTTTTTTTTTGGTATTTTAATATTTTTTATTTTTATTTTTTTTAATTTTTTTTTTTTATATACATATGCATATACACAAATTTTACACACAAATACACACAAACATACCCGACACGTGCACCCATACTTTTTTTTTTAAATTGCGCACACACACGATACACAGACATACATATGAATATATACAATTTTTATTTTATCATACATATATATACATTACCACCCACACTCACGACACATGAGCACATAAATAGTTATATACATTTCCATACCCATACACCCACAAACCAGCACACACACGCACACGATACGCATGCACACCAATATGCATATATACATTTTCACTCATTTTTTTTATTCATTTTTTTTTATTTTTTTTTGTTTTTGTTTTTATTTTTATTTTTTTCATTTTTTTTCATTTGTTTTTTATTTTTTTCCTAATTTATTTATTTATTTATTTATTTATTTTAATTTTTTTTATTTTTTATTTTTTTTCTTCTTTTATTATTTTTATTTTTTTTTTATTTTCTATTTTTTTATTTTTTTTTTTTTATTTTTTTATTTTTTTACATTACCTATGTGCCGTCGCAGTTGCGCATTTCCCTTGTAAACATGTTCGTATGTGCGGTAAAGCCCCGCCTGGGCGCGGTTCCCGCAGTGCGCATGCTGAGTCAGCGATTTGTGTGTATAAATGCCCCGTGTTCAGCACTTCAGAGCGCATTTGGTTGTACTACCTCCTTACGTCAAGTACACGCTGAAAAGTCTACTCGTTCTACTCAATATCCACCCTTAGATACGGCTTAGATACGGCACACTGGTGGATCAGTTCGTACGTACCCACGACGTGAAATTAACTTGATACTTGTGCTGTGATTTGGATGGTGCGAGTACGGTGATTGAAGATATCGGGAATTTCAGCCTGTTTCATCGACGACGATTTGGAGATCGCGTGTCTACAGAGGTTGGAGGAAGTTCTACGAGTGGTGACCTAAGCTTCGATTCGTGTGACGTGATTCTTTTTGGTGAACTCGGCAACTCTGCTATGGAGAAGACTGCGGCAACGGGAAGAGAACTTAAAGAAGCACCGCAAGTATATAATAACGTGTTCAGATTTCTTGTGAAAAGGGTTCCTGAGAAAGATATGGTCGATTCTTACAAATTGGACCTGCAGATCCCCGTAGGAGTGCCCTACAAAGCGCGTGTCGACCTGGAGCAGGAAGGAGATCATTGCGTTATGAAATTGTGCGTAAATTTCCATCGGAAAAAGTAACGTGGTCATTTAACAGTTGAATGCATAAGTGATTGTGTTCATTAATTTCTACGAACATTTCCTGTGATACTACATCTTCGAGAACAATTGTGACACGTGTATGTGATAAATAGATTGCATACCCAAGTGTGTTTACTTAAAGTCTATAAAGAAACTGTGTTAAAGTTATTAATACGTGTACATAAACTGTTGACTGTGATATTATACGCAGTCTGGAACCGTGAATATACGTGAACACTCCAAGAACGTGATCGTGCTCCCATCGCTACCCCGCTGTGTGTCGGCGCTTCGTGTACGACCTTCGCATCTGGCAGTCTCGCATCTGCCCGTGTTGTGGCTGAGCTACGCAGGCGACCTTGAGACAAGCCGCGCCGAGTCTGGTACTGCTGTTGCTGGGCAGTCTCCTCGGGCGTCCTTGACATCAGCTGTAGCTGTGCTGCCTACTCCCTGCGGCTGCTGCACTGCCTTGGCTGCGTTGCTGTATTATCAGTTAAGTGTTCTATAACTATTTTGTTCTTGTTGAAATTGTTAGGTGATTTTCCGTAACTTCGTCAGTTTTATTTTGTTACTTCTTATTGTGTCAGAAATTGTTGGGATCGATACCTTTGAATTCGTGTAACAAGTTCCTTGTTATTAATTGATTTCAGTTCGGTTTGCAAGTAGCAAGAAAAAAATTTTTGGGATTTAAATTTTCAGTGATATGTAATTGGAGATTTAACCGTGTACTATCTCCACGTTTGGTGTAACGTGTGTCTTTAGCGTTACGTTATGTGATTAAATTTTTGCGAGGTGAAGTATTTTTTTGAGGTTGTCAAGTCTTATTTTCTGTGGCGTTGGAATATTGCGTTGACCAGTGGCATTATTCAATTTTTAGTTTGTGCGAAAGATTTGTTTCCTTGTTACGATAACTGATGGGAGACTCAGATTCAGATCCAGAATTTATCCGTTCTACGAGTACTATTACTGGTGGTGGGAGGGTTTCTGTTCCAGCATTTAGTGGTACGTTACCTGGTACGTGCGCACATACTCCATCAAGTGTGATTATGTCTGGACCACAGACCACGACAGTAATTACGACCACTGTTAGCACACAGACTGTGTCGTTCAGTACGCCGAGTGTTAGTACAATGACGTCCTCTAGCGGACCGATGACAGGTGGTGGTGTAACAACCACGTTACAAAGAGGCAGTACTATTTTGTCAAGTGCAGAGCTACCTTTGTTTAAGGGCCGTCAGAGAGTCAGAGATCCGATTTTTTCTGAAACAAAAACCTTTAGAACGCATGTGGCAAATCTCAAATCATACATGTGTTTGTTGCCCGACGTTACTTCAGATGAGGCGAAAAAAGAGTTACTTGTGCGCAGCGCACACAAAAGCATGGGCGACTTTAATAGCGTCGTCACAAAATTAGTAGACCCTGCTATTAATTATTCATTTGATCAGGTTATCGATATTCTCGATGATATCTATGTATCGAAAGGTGAACGATCTGTACATGCTTTAGCTTGCGACCTTAACCAGCTACGGCTGTTACGAAACGAAGGGTTGTCTGCTCAATTGGTTATGGCGATGTCAAAAATAAGAAATTTGAGTGATCATATTCTTAATAGTAATGAAGTAGCAATACAAAGACATCCATTTGTAACTGCCAGTACAAATCAGAACGAGTTGAAAAAGTTCTCTGGCGATCTAGTTGTTTTCAGCCTTGCTACAGCACTCCTTGCACCATTATTGGAAGAGAATTTCTGTAAAAAAATATTTTCCCGACCATTCATAAGTTCAGAGGAGCTTTTAGCTCGTCTCGTTTCCGCTGTGCGTAATAACCCTGAGGGAAGAGAAATACTTGCGCGCAAAAATAATACCCAGTACCCGTATCAAACCAGAGAGACTTATCTTGCGGTCGTACCTGAAGAGGGAGAGTGGGATGAGAGAGATTCGTCCCCCGAGGTCTTGTATGCATCACAAAATACCAGCCGACGATTTCAAGGTCGAAGACCATTTTTCAGAAGCAATTGGAGAGCTGCTAGATTTCCAAGGGGGAGACAGCATGCTTACTTCGGAGATCGACCGTTAGGTTCTTTGGAGTGCCATGAGGCTCAGGTAGTTAACCCACAACAGAGTGGTAAAGATAAATCGTTTTGTTCACTGTGCAATACCGCAGGTCATGTTCAAAGTATGTGCACGAGTAAAAGAGGCCAAAGCAAATCAAATTTCCGAGGCCATGCTTGCTACACTTGTGGGAAGACGGGCCATTTTGCACGCGAATGTCTTTCGCGTGGTCGTAGTAGAGGGCGAGGCGAAGCGTACTACGCTGCATCTTGCGAGGGTGAAGATTTTTTAGAGTAGACAAGAAAAAATCGGAAAATTCAGAGTGTCTTGGAGTAGAGAAGGAGTTGCCAGTGCCCGGGGTTGCAGCTACTATCCTCGTCAACAAAAATGTGGTGTTGAAACCAGATACTATTATACAGTCGACTGCTGTGGTGGATCCGCTTTTCCTGTGTAAAAATAAATACGAATTACTAGGTGAACAAGAACTTGATGTAGGTGCAAATTCTGAACTACCTGTAGAAGTTTGTTTGTCAGCGACGATAATGAAGGAAGGTCGTTTAAGGAAAGAAAGCGATGGTTTATTTTCATTACGGCGTTCTAAGAAGCCTACAATTATTCTACGTCATGATACGAAGTTGATGAGCGCTCTCATAGATAGTGGTAGCGACAGATGTTTAGTGAGTTATCGTAATTTCAAGGGTATAAACGAGCGAATTAAGCCTAGTGCCTTGAGCATTCGGGGTGTAAATTCCAAAAGCCAGGTATCAGGAGAACTCGATCTTTGTATTACGCTGCCTAATAGTAAGGAAATCAATACCAGCGCTTTGATTTTGAAAGACGCCGAATTTAAATATGATGTAATCCTCGGTAGGGATATTCTACAAGATGCAGTGATTAATTTCAAGGAAGGATTCATTGTTCTCGACGGCGTAAAAGTACCGTTTCATGATGTGCAGGAATTGCACGAGCAAAGTAGGAAGGAGATATTTTTGAACACTGTAAGTAATCCAGAATGTCTGATGGCTGACATGCTTGCGAATAGGAGGAAAATAAGAAGATATCTGCTGAAGCAGAGAGAATCAAAAATTGCGAGCCAGGAAAGTGGCGATAAAAATGGTATAGAGATAAATACTGCAGAAGAGAAGGGTACCCAAGGCCCAACTGCAAGGCGAGAAAATAATGGGAAAGTAAAAAATAAACAGCATGCGAAGAAAATAAGAGAAACTAAGGAACATGCGAGAGGTTTAAAATATAGTAAAAAACGAGAAATAGTTGTTCATTGTGGAGCAGTGGAAATGCCCAGAAACTGCTTACGTGTCATTAATGGGTATGTCAAAAAGGCTAAGCCCGGAAGGTATATTATGAATAAGACAATTCTCGCGAATGGTATTTATGTCGCCGAATCTGTTGTGGATATCAAGTCAAATGGGTTTGTCCCTGTAATGCTTTTGAACGTCTCGGAGGACGTGGTATATTTGAGCGACAATACGATGTTAAGTACGATTGAAGAAATTAACGACATGGAAATTGAACACGAGAGTTACATGTCTACCGTGCACGAAGCTGTGCGAGATGCAAATTTGTGCGATGCCCGAGATAATGCGGATCTACCCAAAGTCGACAGTGTTAATGGTGGAAGTTTCAATGCCATCTCTGGTAAAGACGTCGGTTTAGTATCTGCAGAAACGAGGCATTGTGGTAACGATAATCGTGTTGATGAAGTGGGAATTAATACAGACAAAGATGATGTCCCAGAAGGAGGTGGTAACGAGAGACGTCCTCTGACGTGTGACGATGTAAATTGTGAAAATGATGATGCTAAACCATTACTGATGAATTTATTAAACAATTTTAGAGACGTAATTACTCTCGAAGGCGAAAATATTGCAGTCACGAATGTAATGCGACATGATATTGTATTAAAACCTGATGCTCCAGTACTTAACATCCCTCCATATCGAATTCCACATAAGTATCAAAATGAATTATTGGAAGCCAATAAACAGATGTTGAATCAAGGGATTATCGAACCTTCAAGCTCCGAATACAATTTTCCTTTAATCGTTGTGAAAAAGAAGTCGGGCGAGATTCGACCCGTCATAGATTTTCGTGAATTAAATAAAATAATTATCAAGGAAAGTTACCCCATTCCACGGATAGACGAGGTTCTTTATTCTTTAGGTGGTAATTGTATTTTTTCAAGTCTTGATCTCCGCTCTGCCTTTCATCAGGTCGAGTTGGAAGAGAAATGCCGTAAATTCACCGCGTTCAGTATCGGTTACGAGAAATTTCAGTTCAAGAGGTTGCCATTCGGGTTATCCTCGAGTCCATCAGTTTTCCAAAGAATAATTTCTTCTGTTCTTGCAAATATCATCGGTAAATTATGTTTTGTATTCCTTGATGATATACTAGTATTTTCCAAATCCATGAACCAACATCTGAAAGATTTACAGAGTGTTTTTGAGAAGCTACGTAGTGGAAATCTGTCCCTTAAACTTGAAAAATGTCATTTTCTAAAAAGCTCAATTGAATATCTTGGACACATTGTGTCGGCAGACGGAATCCGTTGCAAAGAATCGGAAAAACTACAAAAATTCCCGATTCCAAAAAATGTGAAGGAACTACAAAGTTTTCTAGGTGTGGCGAACTATTTCCGAAATCACATCCCGATGTTCGGTTCAATTTCATATCCTCTCTATCAATTGTTACGAAAAAATGTTGAATTTATCTGGACGTCTGAATGTCAGAAAGCTTTTGAAAAGATTAAATCTGTCTTAACATCAGATACCGTTTTAAAGCACCCTGATTTTTCCAAGCCTTTTCATGTATTTACAGATGCTTCAAACTATGGCATTGGGGCAGTACTTTTGCAACAAGATAATGATTCAAAAAAATCCATGAAGGCTATAGCTTATTACAGTAAAAGTTTAAATTCAACACAAAAGCGCTATTCAACGACTAAAAAAGAATTCTACGCCATTGTGAGCGCACTTAAAGCATTTAAATATCTCATTCTTGGATACCCGATACATATTTACACTGATCACAAGCCCCTCCAACCCTTATTTTTCAAAAAGCTTCCTGACGATTCGGCTATGTCTCGATGGTGTCTAACAGTGCAATGTTTCGAACCCATAGTAAAGTATTTCCCAGGAAAAAAGAATCTAGTTGCAGATTGCCTAAGTAGATTACCCGAGGATTTAACTATTTCTGATCTTGAAGAATGCTCAGAGTTCGATGAGGTCGACGTGTTGGCAGTAACTACTCGCCGTGGTGCACTGACCGCCGACGTAGACGATACAGACACGACGCCCTCTAATCAAGTGGCGCCAGAGTCGACTGAAAAACCCCGACTGACTGACTACGTACCTAAGTTAAAAGACGTATCATGGACTTTAGACGAATTCAGAAATGAGCAACGACTAGACCCATTCTGTTCTGAGGTTAAGGACGCATTACTATCTAGTAGACAATCTACGATCCCTGACTTACAAAAATACTTAATTCTGAACGACATACTTTATAGACGACGACAAATAGACTCTAGGGAAAGTACTATTCTCACTTCGGTTATACCGACATCGCTCATGCACAAGGCGGTGCTGAGTATCCATTCCTTATACCATACTGATGCCACGCATACGTTGTTTAAATTTAAGTTGCGTTATTTTCATTTATTGGAGAAGAGTATCATACGTAAATTTGTCACAATGTGTGATGTATGTAAGATTCTGAAAGCCCCCAGTACTGTACCTATTAAAATATTAGACGCTCCCATCGCTAAAGAACCGTTTGAGGTGGTATCAATGGATTTCCTGGGTCCTCTACCTGTCACAGATCAGCAGAATAAATATATTCTAATTTTGATTGATTTATTTTCGCGTTACTGTAAGCTTTACGCGACAGCAGATCGATTAGCAGATACAGTTGTCTCTTGTCTGGACAGCTGCTTCTCAACCTTTGGCTATCCTAAAACACTTCTAAGTGACCAAGCTCTTGAATTTAAGTCTGCGGCAGTTAAAAAATTCTCTCAAATTCATTGTATTGCGAAAAAAGAGGTCCTCCCTTGGAGTCCTCACAGTAACGCTATTGTTGAACGTAACAATCGCAAAATTACGAATTTATTAAAATTATACATAAATTCTTTGGCGCATACGGAATGGGATCAGTGTCTCAACAGCACAGAGAACGCGATAAACAATAGTTTAAATACCACATTGGGGGATACACCCTCGTTCATTGTTTTCAATCGCGATACGTGTCCGAGTTTTAGCGCTGTAACTTTCGAACCTAATTACAGTCACGACACGAACGTGGATATAATAAGATTTCGAGCTCAGGAAGCTGCCCGCATTGTTGAAAACGTTAGAGCTACTATCATAAATAATACCAGTGAAAGAACCATGTATCACAACCTTCGACGCAAAAATAAAAATTTTGAACTCAATGACCGTGTATTATTGCGCAATCACATGCGAAAAAACAAGCTTGATATAGCCTGGAACGGACCAGGTATTATAACAAAAATTAACCGAAATTACGTAGAAATAAAAATAGGCAATAAAACATTCAGAAGTAATAAAAATCATGTACTACCGTTACGTAAAAAGTGTTGAATGAAAACTATGCGACGTACGACTGACGATGTTACTAGGTCCACATAATTCTATTGTGTGATTCTTGTTTCGATGTTAATTTTACGTATATTTTTAACTGGAACTTTCCTTATATAACCGTATGTATTTACCTTATATTTTTCGTCCCGTATTTGGTGTACCGTGTTATTACGTGCGTGATTGAGTCTGTACCCATTAACTTTACCATTAAGGCTTACATCTGCCCGAGAGCCTTGCTCAGTCCAATAACATCTTGCTCAGTCCAATAACATCTTGCTCGGTTCAATAACATCCTGTGTTTAGAAACGCGGCCCCTCATTGCTGTGGGAGCGAAGGCTGGCTCCCGATTTGTTTTGCAAATAGGTGTGCAGCTGTCGAAGCCGTGTGGGACCTGCTGCGTGAAGATTTGATGTTTGTTTTTTTTTTCCCCATAGCAGCTGTCGCCAGCTGTGACTATTGGTTTCTTTAATTAATTTGACGTAATATTAATTGGTTATAAATTTTTTTATGAGGCCATGCTAATTGAACTCTGTGTTTGTTTCAATTTCAGACCGAGCACGCTCACGTTCCTGTCGTCCACGATGGGAAATAGAATGACACATGTGTCGGTGGAGGCACTAACGAATGCCCTAGAGAGCCATCAAGGTAGAGTCTCGGAGGACTGGGTGCGAGCGAACGCGCTCGTCGACATCCTACCGGATAGGGTGTCCGACCTCGGTATTCTTCTTCTTTTTCCTTTAACTCTGGCTTTAGGTGTATCTTTCTTCTACCTTCGCCGAGAACTTCGTCTGTTAGCGGATCGCTTTCGCGCGGAAGATGCCTTACTCCGCCGGCAGCAGCTCAGATCGAGTAACGCTGAGCAACCACTGCGTCACCTGCAAGCAAATAGCGAAGTTTAGGTGTCAGTGAAGCATGTGTTTTTCTTGTTTTTTTAATATGTGGACTTTAATTTTTTGCGTGTCTTCTAAGCGACACTATTTTTCTCATGCGTTATAAAACGGAATTCTAGTTTTATGTTTAACATATACCTCAGGAATTAGTTGTAAGGTATTAAGTTGATTCAAGTTTATAATATGACGTTAACGTAACTCAGTATGTATTAATTGTTTTCCGAATTCAGTAAATGTAATGCGAATTTTCTGATCAACTAAATTTCATAGACAATGCGTTGGCATTATTTTCATGCTTGATTTTTCTTATATTTAACGAATGTATTGTTCTTACTGCAAATTCATGGCAAGTATAACTTTTTATTTCGTAATTATGTTTGAATAAAAGTATTTTAATTGTTGTTTCAAGATGCGATTTTCTATTTTTACTGCGTTTAGCATTTACACTGTTCATCAAAAACATTAATGTTTGCGGTAATCGTGATTTCATGGCGAAGGTTGATGTAAATGTAATAGATAAATACATGCGATGTTTCAAAATTATCCTACTTCATACGTAATGAATATAAAATTTTTTTTTCTCCAAAAATATAAAAAAATAATAAATAAATTTAACGTTGAAAATATTTCTTTAACAAAATTGTTTGTTGTTTCTTTTACTTTAATATGATGCCTACGTAGTTTGATATTGATGTTGTTCGTTAATGTAGTAACGTTTATTTTTCTTCGAAAAGTTCCTTACGGATAATTGCAACGGTAGAGATAGTTAAATGTTGATAGCTTGTACCGTAGATTTTTTTTTGGTACGATATTTCTGAATGTCTTCACTATTTTTGCGGTACGCTGATATTGTTCTGTTGCGATTCTTGCCGACTTGACTTCGACGCGTTTTACTTTTATTTACGGATGTTTTTCTGTTTAGATAAATATATTCTTATTGTTGTACTATTGCGTTTTTCATTACGGGGTATTGCTTAAAAAAGTGGATATCTTTCACCCTTTATTACGTAAAATGTTCATAACCTGCGGCTCTCATCTTCTTTTTGTTGGTGGGGGTATATTGCGCATTTTCACTTTGCATACCTAAATCAAATTACATTGATGTGTTTATTTCTGTCACGAATTAGTAATTTTCAATCTTAGAAATTTACGCCTTTAGATACCTTTGTCATTTCTTGGAGTTATGATTTTTACATTCTGAGCGATTTATTTCAATTTGAGTAATAATACAGGTATGGTGGGGGAGGTGTGTGCCGTCGCAGTTGCGCATTTCCCTTGTAAACATGTTCGTATGTGCGGTAAAGCCCCGCCTGGGCGCGGTTCCCGCAGTGCGCATGCTGAGTCAGCGATTTGTGTGTATAAATGCCCCGTGTTCAGCACTTCAGAGCGCATTTGGTTGTACTACCTCCTTACGTCAAGTACACGCTGAAAAGTCTACTCGTTCTACTCAATATCCACCCTTAGATACGGCTTAGATACGGCACACCTACATTACATTCTAGCTATCTAAACAATTACACTTATCTTACCTACACAGTAAGCAATACCTAAAAATTCATTCTTTGTTCCTGAACTATGACTTAGGCCTATCTAGTTATTGATCTACGAGTATATACAATCTAATATCTACACATGTACATCATCTAGCTCCTATAATTAGAGAATGAGTTTTTACCTATACACTATCTTATTTACGAGTGTTATCTATTCTCTTCAATACACAAGCACTTTATGTTACGCTAATTTCGACCTACCATATGTCCCTACATTTCAAGTTAATTGTTTTTCTCAATCTATTCACAATTATAGCGTCTGTGCACGTCATACATTATATACACCTAGATACAGTTTTGCAGACATGCACTTTACACTACGTACATTTTTACAGATAGGCTATTGAATAATTAGAGGTGTAAGTAAACAGGAATTTAAGAACTTTTAAAGTAATGAAAAATAATTAATGAAATATTTTTTTGCTTGTCGGTGCAACTGAAATGAAGTTAAAAGTCTGGGGTTTTGGCTTCCCACCCATGGGGGGGAAGACCGTCCTACCGCTCGCCAAAACCCCAGAAAACAAAAAATAAAAAATATTAATGAAATTAGTTTGGTCTTCCCCCACGTCCTAAAAGGACTAGAAATTGTCTTAATAGGTGTGCCTGGCAAGGTTATTGGTTCATGTATATTTTGGAGGTGGAGGGGGGGCCATTGCAAGTAGTCTAGAGCTTTTAAATCGGGAATGTTGATTGGGGATGAGCTCCGGAGGAAAACTTAATTTTGTATACAGGTCAGGATCGAATTGCTGCATGTTGTGCCAGATCCTGTTTGCATGCTCGTGCAGCAGTATGTTTATGGGAGGGACATTTAGATGATTGTGCAGGTGTTTGGATGGTACTGCAGCATGCTTCTATTAAGCTTGTGCCGGTAATAAATCTAAGTGCTTTGTTTTGAACTCTTTGTAATTTGGATATTGCTGTTGCTGATGCTGTGTGTAAAGGTATGACTGGGTATATTAATGCTGATCTTACAAAGGCCATATATAATTTCAGTTTGGTTTCTGTAGGGAGGTGAGTAAAACGGTAAATTTTTTCTAGATTTTTGTAGGCTATTGCTTGTTTAATGGAGGCTTGTGATGATATACCATGTGTAGTTATGTTCTAACCCAGGACTTTTCCTTTATTTGTGTATGGTATTGATTTGTCGTTTATGGTAACTTCAAATGTTTTCCTTCTATTTATGGGGATTATTGCAAATTTACTACTGTTGGTTAATATTTTCCATTTCCTTTCAAACGTGTTTATTTGTTCTATTGCTCTTTTGGTGTTGGCTGTTGCGTATTTTGGTGAATATTTTCCGGCTGTTATCTGTGTGATGTCATCTGCAAAACATATGTAATCTGTTTTGGGTAGAGGCGGTGGTAAATCATGGGTATAAAAGCTGAAGAGTGTAGGGGATAGGCATGCTCCTTGGGGTACACCTGTGCACAGTGAGAATCGCGGCCCTATGTAATTGGATATTCTTATTGAGGCTGTCCTGCCATTAAGGTAATTGCTCAGGGTCCGGAGAAATATAGGGTGAAGATTGATTTGCGAAAGTTTGAAGATAAGACCAGAGTGCCATACCTTATCGAATGCTTTTTTAACATCTCTTAAGCAAATGTCTATTGTGAATTTTTGAGCTAATTGGATGGAATTGATTCGTGCAGGGTTGCCAGTGCGGTATGTGTGCCTCTATTACATCTGAATCCGTGTTCTCTGCTATTAAAATGATTATGAATTGTAAGGAAATTTGTCAGCCTATTATTTAAAATTTTAACTAGTAGTTTGCCGTGTACATCCACGAGAGAAATTGGTCTGTAATTTTGAACTGATTTTGGGGATGTATTTGGTTTTGGGAGGAAAATCATTATGGCATGTTTAGGACTGTTCGGGAAGTAACCAGCTGATATGGACATATTGAAAATATAAATCAGAAAGTGAATCATGTTTTTGGTAAGTTTTTAAGTTGTAAAGTGGTTATTTCCGTTGTCCCTGGTGCTTTCTGTTTGAACGGTCTCAGTGCTTGTAATAGTTCTTCAAATGTAATAGGGGGAAAATGTATAGGGTCCAGTCTGTTGATATTTCCTGTTCGGTATGGTTTGATTGTATTTGCTATGTTGTTCATTTGTTCTTGTACTATTGCAATGTGTTCCCTGTCGAAGTGGGGTTCGTCCTGTTCAGTAAATATTTCCTTCCAGTGTGCTCTGAAGATGGATTCTTTTTCTTGAGGAGTATGTAACTGTTCTTTATTATGTTCTATGTATGGTATTTGTTGTTTAGTGTTGCCGCCCATCATCCTCTTGCAGGAGGACCAAAACATTTTCGGATCCTCCTGCAATTTAAGACTATGAATTAATTCCTCCCAGGTTTGCTGATATTTGCCTTTGTATGTGTTTTGTAATCGGATTCTTATTGTGTTCAAATGTCGGTTCAAATTTATAGATGGCCCATATCTGGAGTTGTATTGGGTTGTCTGTCGGTATTGTGCTTGTAATGTCAAAGTTTCGTGAGTTGGTTTGATCCCCGGGATTATTCTATGATTTATCAGTGGGACTGCTCTATTTGTGGCATCCTGTATGTGTTTGGTCCATGTGTCTAGGTACTTGTCTATTTCGTTTATAGTTGGATCCGGTTGTGAAGGGGATGTGACTGGTGATAGTAACTGCTTGTATAATTTCCAATTTGCTTTATGAAAGTGCCTTCGCGGTTTGATGGGAATTTGTATTGGGTTGGCTGTGATGGTAGCGATTATTGGAATGTGATCTGATGGTGTGATGGGGCAAGGCTTCAAGAAAATATTGTGAAATGCATGCTTGTTTTGTAAAACTACATCGGGTGAGGTGGTGCTATTGTTAGTTATTAGGGTGGGAAAAAAGGGTCCAATGTGTGTGCATTTCTGTTCTGAAATTAGGTAGAAAAGATGGTTTCCTCTATTGTTCCTATGTGAGTATCCAGTTATGCTATGTGCGGCGTTTAGGTCACCTAGAAAATAGGTTGGGTGCGGTCTATTGAAAAGCATGTGGAAGTCTATGAAATTCAGGTAGTCTGTTCGTGGGGGTGTACATGTAGTGCCTATGGTGATTGGTCCCTGAAGCATATCTATTGTTACTGCTATCATATCTGTGTGGAAATCATCGTGAAGTCTGTACGAAATGCTTTTCCTGAGTGCTATTGCAGTGCCTGCGTGGTTTTCGTTTAGCTTATTTGAATAAAATGTATTGTAATTGAAGATCTTAAGGGGTTGGTTATTTATGAGGCAGTGACTATTGATAAGTATTATGTCTGGGTCTAGAAGGTTGTATATGTTGGATAGTGTGATTCGATTGGTATTCCAAGATTGCACGTTGTGTTGAATTATTGTTATTTTCTTCAGGTTCATTTTTGAGCAATTAATTTTTTTGGTTTTTTGGTGGCTGCTATTAGTGATTGGTGTCTTGGAAGATTTATGAAGTCCTCATGGGGGATTATGTTTATTTTTGTTCTTGTGAATTGGACCCTGTTGCTCCTAATGTAATCCAGTAATGTTTGTGATCTCATGTCCTGAACAGTGAATTTTAATCCTTTATCATTTTCTTTTCTGCTGAGTTCCTGGATGTACCATTCTGTCGGGGGATTTTCTGGGATTGGTGAATTGTCTATGAAGTTTCTGCACAGTTTTATATGAAAGTTGTGTTTGTTATCTAATACCCAATCCGAATTTTTCCGTCGGCGAACCGGTATTTATTATCGATTTCCATCGTTTATCGTAAGATTTCCGACAGTAAGTAAATTACTGGTGATCACCGGTAATTTAAGACGATATAAATGCCCACCGACAATGATGACCGTTATCTACCGTCGATTTTTGACGGTCATTTCGACCATAGAAAAACGCTGGTAAAAATACGATCGTTTTTACGCTATATTTTATAATTTTAAATTAACGGTAATGCTGGATGGCACAAGCCTAAGTTTAATTGATGAAAAGTTACACAATATTATGTGATGCATTTCTAACTGTCAAATATTATTTAACTTATCCTTTACATGCAACAGTCTGACCCTCAATTCTTCCAACATGAGAGTCAAAAACTTAAGTTCAAAATTAAGATATTGCAGGAGCAAATTTACATATTTCGCTATTTTTATACGTTCTAATTTTTAAGACGTTAGAATATGAAGTTCATGTTTTCTAATTTAAGCTTCAAATGTTGAGCATTTGACATGAAATATCTGAATTTTAGCGTTTGATAATTTCTTTGCAAATAAAAGGATGAATTTTAATAATATAGGACGATTATTGTGAAAATAATGAATAGGTGCATTTCATTTAAATAGGTTATTTATATCTAAAGAAAAAATCCTGGATGTATAAAATGCATAATTATATTTAGATGTCAACTGACAAAATGTACTTCTGACTTTATTCAATATTTAACTCACGCTTCAAAACGTTTCAAAGGATATTAAAGGTTCCAGTTCTTTAAAACGTGACCGTTTCGATGAGTTGGAATATCAGTGTTAAGTTCTTTTATACGGTTGAAGAGAACGCGATCTTAAACCAAAAGGACTTATTTTTAAATACATCAATTTTATGTGAATTTGTTAAGTTTTACATGTTCAAAAGATGGACGACCTATAACCCTATATACATTCACAGCATCAATTAATGAGAATGTTTTAAAAGTTGTTAATTTTTTCTAATGAAAATATTTCTTTCTCAAATCAGAGAAAAAATACGAGAAAAATTACTCGAACCTTCGCGTACAGAACACGAAGTTCCGAACGTTTATGTAGGCTTGAGTTCGAAAATTGTGCATATATTTGCAACTCTAGCTATAAAATAGCTAGATCCAGATAGGTTTCGTTCCATCTAGATATCGACTTGGGTATTCTTGTTACTAGCTGTAAATCTAGATAGCGTAAAAATATCCTAGATAGTTTCTAGCTAAAAACATCAATAATGAGTTGGGAGCTGAAATACGTTAAATTTGACATCAGTTGAGACAATATATTCCATGTTTGAAAGGCGTTCAAGCGTTGTTTGAGTGTCGATTGTTCCTCGTTCAGTTCAGTCACGTGAGTCTGTGTGAGAGATTCAGTTTCCGCGAGAAGTTAGTTGCACTTGGGATTAGTCGGGAGTCGGTACTCGGAAACATAAGTGATCAGTTTCTCAGTTGTTATCAAATTGTGTGTATACTCGTTTGTGATACTGTGAATCCCTTGAAAATAATGAAATTTAGCCCGTCACAGTATTTAAGATACGGAAATCTGATCAAACTGTGTATGTTTTAGCTGTGAAAGTATAAAAATTTTGTAACTATTCATGCTGCATAGCTTTCACTTGCTGACCGTGCGTGACTCATCGGGAATTCAAATTGGTAAATTCAGTTAACGGGCCTGATTAAACGCTGTAATTCCACAGTTAGCTACTAATTTACTAGGTATGAATAGGCTCTTTATTTGATTATATTTTATATTTCATGATTTATGACCTTCGTTTTTAAGATAAAATACGTATTATTGAAAAGTATTTTTATTGCATCAAGAAATGAAGTCGAAATCATGAAATAGCTCAGCTGGTAACATGAATGACTAACAAGTAGCATGCTATTTGACTTAGTTGCTCGAGTTGGAGCAGTGTTGTGTAACATATAACTCATTCTCTAGGTTTGAAAATAGTATCTTGAACTGTGAAAGATTTGATTCTCATTAATTACAAATTTATGCAATACATGACAGAACTAAGATCTAACTCCCGAATACTATTGTTGGTATTTGAATATTTTTTAATTGCTTCACTGTTGATGTAAGATTTCAAAAATTGATTGAACGGTTTTAATGCTCACCGTTGTGCATTCACATGAGAAATGGATAGGTGTTATAAAGATTTATGTATCCATTACAAATAAGACATGACTGTACCATGTTTAACTGTGTACAGTCATGAACAAGGATTTCTGAATATAACAGCTGACTGATGCTAACAAAATCCCAGTTTGACCAAAAATTATAGTAAAATATCATTTTACACTCATGTTCAATTGTGTTGAGGGGTAATTTCTGAAAATTTAGTTAGCTTATCCTTACCAATTTAAATAATGTTTGCTTTCAACTTAGTAGAGTAAATTGTTTATGGGATGAAAATGTACTTAAATATGTATGTATAACATTTCAAAATATCAATCTACAATCTGTCTCTGAAAGATGCTGTCCAGGAAATGAGAAGCATTCAACTCTCATACATTGGATACTATGGCAATGTTTCTCTTTGGATCCTATTATTTGTATAATGTTGGTATAGAAATTTTTTGGTTGGTTTCAGTTCAAAAGTAAAATTTGTTGATAAATTTCCGGTAAATCTGAAGGATATGTCAGTTATCGATTTTGTAAATTTCGATGCCTTAGCATAGTTAATTAGTTCGAAATAAACAAGTTTTCTGCTATGCACTTTCCGTCTCAAATGAGTATTTTATTAGTTATAGTGGTAAATGACTTACAGCAACTCCAGTGTTTGAAGCGGAAAGAAATTCTTCGATCGAGTTGTATGGCAATACTGCAATGGCGTCTCACTTCCAGCGCTCTGTCTTGAAAGACGAAACCAAACCTACCACTATACCTCGTTAAATACTCATTTGAAAAAATGTATGGAAGAAAAGTTGTTTATTTCGATGTTATTACCATGATACAATTAAGCAACAAAAATTCGAAAATCGATGAGTAGCTGTTTATTCGAGCGCATTCGTCATCAAAGACGAAACTAAACTTACCGCTATAAATCGTAAAATACTCATTTGAGACGGAAAGTGCATAGAAGAAAACTTATTTATTTTGATTCAATTAATTAGGTTCAGGCACCAAAAAGTGCAAAATCGAGAACTGAAATATCCTTCAGATTTACCCAATTTCCTTCTGATGAAACACATTACTCTGTCTATTCACTAAAAGAAGCTACTTACCAGTAAATATTTGTCCATGAAAAATATAGGAACCTATATGTGAATGCCTATTTTATTCATATAAAGAAAGACATTGAAATTTATTCCAGATATGTGAGAGGAACCAGTTACCAAACAAAAAATGATTGAGTTTATAGGACCTGGTTTTAACCGTGTGGTAACATAATTCCTATTTTGATTTAATCACTGTGTTGAAGCACTGTGTATTTATGAAAAAACTATTGGTAAATGTTAATTGACTCCAGAAATATTATTTGAGAAAAATGTTATGAAATATTCTCACATTATGACTCATATGTATGGATAGACACTTTCTGTTGAACTTTTGCTATCTTGACTCTACAAATCTACAATATCAAAGGAGAGCTTGAGTTTGATGATTGTAAAATGAGTTCATGTAGGAGATTGTTCTCACTCTAATGATAACAGACATGAATTAGTTTTTCATACTTGCCCAAGCAAACTTGTTTGACTTCAAACTTTGTGTGTTCAATAAACTGATCTCAGAGTCGTCCAGTAATGCAAATGAAAGCTTAGTCAGAGATATCCCTCTAGATTTGCTTGAGTTCTGAACCTAAAGATAGAAGTTCATTTCATAGCAATTCTTCCAATGATGCTATAATAGTACCTCATATTAAATATTTATTCAGGTTTGCGCGACCTATCTTGGTGAATTGTGAAGTATTTAGACCTTATTAAGTGAAAGCTAATGCAATACTCATTAGGCAATCCTTTCATTCAAATAATTTTAGTATTTGAATTGCTATGATGGCTCAGTGTAAAAAAAAACTTCAAAATGATTTTTCTTCTGATTAAAATTATTATTATTATTGTTCAAAACAGGAAATTGCTTTCCAGGAATATTTTTGTTTGTGAAATATATATGTAAGTTCAAATTCCTTACAATTATAAAGATAGACATAAAACTTATTATAGATATGACATCAAAAATTTTAGGTTCCAACTACGGTCAATAAGAAAGATTAAGGGGGACAACAAACTAAATTTTAATATGTGGACAGATTGCTCAGAAATTTGCCCAGCTTATGTAATTTTTTAAAAGAATAACATTTTGCTCTATGTAAATTTCGTGATTTTGGCCATAGTTTTTGAGTAAATGAGGAATATTTTTCATAATATATGGGATTTTTTTTGGACACTTCATAGGAATGAAGTCTGAGTTTTTATATTCTAGAACAAAAACTAAGACAGTTTTAGAATCTTTGTAACATTGCTAGCAAAGTTACAAAACTGTATTTTTCATTTTCCTTTCGTTTTCTGATGAAATGTTGGTCAAAAATTCACGGTTTTTTACCCTCACTATCTATCTTGAAACCCCTCTTTCGGGGGCTGTAGTACCCGTAACCACAATAAATTTTAGGACACAACAGCCCCTTCGACTTAATGAACCTTTCTCAGCAAAATTTAAAGTTTTTGATCAAATCACTCAGTTGTCCCCCTCAAGTTATTAAGAACTTTTTCAAACATGTGGTAACACTACAAGTTCTATTGTGATTTACTTTAACTGTGTATTTTGATATGAGATGTAGAGTTTTTGAATCAAACTGATGAACACAAGCAAAATCATTGCCTGTAAAATGATTCAATGTGAATATTTTTTTAACCCTCAGAGTCATTCAGCTTGAAATTTACTTTCAGGAAATGCCTTCACAGAAACGCAAATTATTTTCTGAATTGTCAACGCGGCAGAAGCATCGAAGGATTGTTGAAAGAATTTTTTCAGAAGATGATTCAGATGAAGCAGTTTCTCATATTTTCCCAGTTGAAGATTGGTGTGATTCGAAATCTTGTTTTTATGATTAACTTATCCCAGAATCCTCCAAAAATGCTATTGAAGCGAAATGCTCAAAGTTGTAAAGTGATACTCTTCCTGATAACAGATCAGACATGTTCACTGAAGACATTGCTCCATTGAAAAGTCAAAATTCAATAGGTGATGTTCCTAATCGCATAGGGTCAATCAAAGAACCTTCAGAAGAATGTCAGAGCTCAATCAGTGATACTCCTGAGCATAGTGATATCTTCATTTCATAGCAATTCCTCAAGTGATTGTTCAAGCAATTGTGTCCGAGATTGCAATTTTAGCGTTACTCCACGAACTACATCGGACAATCTTGAAAAAATCCTCTGAAAAACAATTGTCCAGTGATTGTTTAAGTAGACTGTTATGCGATTTAATGTGATTCACCCATCTATTCCGATGACTGCCAAAGCTCTAAAAGAATCGTATCAAGGTGTGAACGTTGAAACAATGAGTGAATTTGGAGAGTATGTTCTGTACACAAATTCACGAAAATATTGTGCATATCCAATTTTAATAAAGTTTATGCACATTGAAGAGCTTGTGTGTGCAGGTTTGTACTGCACAAACACTCCTGACAAGTTGCTTCCACCACCTGAAATTTTTCTTGACCAGTTCATCAAAGACTTAATGACATGCTCCGATGAGGAGCTATTTGAAGCAAATGATGGGACACTCCGGCTACAATAGTTGTGAACGATGTGTGCAAAAAGGAGAGTATTGGGGTGGGCATGTTGCTCTCCTTGAAACTGAATGTGATGTAAGAACAAACGACTCATTCAAATCTAACGCTGACCGTGATCATCATCTCAAAGAAAAGACATCTCCTCTTCTGTCAATATTAGATTTTCCAATGGTTTCACATTTTGTTCTTGATTATATGCACCTTGCATGCTGATGATGTCGATGCTCAAAGTGAAAATAATGCACAACCTGAAGAGAACTGGGCTACATCTCGAGTGAAGAAAATTATTGCACAGTCAAGTAAGTATTTTCTTACTTATCCTTACTTATTTTTGTGCATTAATCGTTCTAAAATTTACAAAATTTAAATCTTCAAAAGAAATCCACAGATTTTAGAGGACGTGTCACTTCCTCTAATGTTGAATCTTTTGAATTTTCTAATGATATTTATACAATAGAAGTATTTAAATTGATAGCAAATCAAGAATGAGTTGTTGCAATCAACAATTTAAGAAGCAATGACTCAAACTATTTGCTTCTATTATGCATGCACTAAGTATTTCATTTCTTTGGATGTTATATTGTATAGCAATGGATTTTATGTGTAGATGATCAGAAAGCTTACTTGATATAGCTGTGGGCCTGAGAGAAATTCCGGACTGGGATTATGACCCTATCAAACCTTCTTTTGTCTCCCTTTTCTTTGGCACTGATAACCCTTGTTTGACTGGTGCACTGCATCTCACATCCCTCAGCAAATGCCACAGTAGGTGAACAGTTTCAATTCATGAAGGTATGACAAATGCATGAGTCAGGTTTAGTTGGCTAACACAACAGCTTTATTTCAAGTAGTGTTACTTCTATGCATTTTTTATTTTTCTTTCCACTTAAGCTTTTTAAATGCTAAACAAACTTCTGTAAATTTACGTAAATGTTCAGTAATAAAATTGCATCTGTAATTAATACGATGCCATTTTTTCATTCTTGCATTCAGGTACATTTAGAGTTGCTGAACTGAAGCTGTACACTCCTGGTGGCAATGAGACTGACACAGTTCAGCAACCTGGGTGTTCATCTTTTGTGTCATCGTCTGAAGCTTCAACTCAGTTTAGTACTTCTTCTCCTGCCGCAGCTCGGTCTATTGCTTCCTCAGCTGCTTCGACTCAGTTGCTTCATCTGCAGCTACCTGTGGGGCACCCTCACAAAGTGCTTTCAAGTTACACAAGCACATTGCTCCCACACCCGTTTCAATTACAGACCCATGCAGGTAATGCTGTTAAATATAGCAGTTAATTATTATGTAATAGAATCCTTGATAACAGATATTGTCATGAATTGTTACATATCTTGTTGATTGGTCATTTATAGGCAAGAGAATGCATGAACTACATGTTTGGAATGTACAAATTATTCTATTTAATTTCGTCTTGGAATTTGTTTTTTCCCTACACATTTTCACTTATTTTCAGAAACATCTATCAGGCAAAAATGTGTAACATGTATGTGTACTTCTTTTCTCTATATCATATTTTAAAAATGGAAAAAATAAACATTCATGTTTCTTGGAGTTTCATGAGTTTCATTTTTAAATCGTGACTTTGACCTTTAACTTTAAAGGGATGTTACCTGGGTTGGTTGCACTCAATTACCTGTAATAACTTTGGTTACTCAAGTTAAAGTTTACCCTACTTTGAAATGTTAGCTGAAAAATTTTTCTATTACTCCTGTGTCTAACTATATTTTATTCTAATCTCCATAATAGACCTATGTTTATTTTTTGACTTTTATTCCAGGAAGGACTGTACTGCGATTGAGAAGATCAACAATAAGATTGAAGTTCTGCTCAACATGTCTCGCTCAAACAGACGTGACATCAAGAAAATTTTGGCCATTCTTGAACCTCAGAAGCCTTCTGCCACCTGTGTTCAGCCTGTCTCAACATTTCATCGAGCAACGTCAAAGGAGGAGCTTGACCAAAAAACGACCAATCAAACAGTGGTGAGGAAACCCAATAGCTATTAATAATTCAATACCACAAAAACAATCCTGAGGTTGAGTAACGCATTCTAATTTTTATGTGGATAAGATTAATTGTTCATTATGCATATGCTCCAGGCTGTCACAATACGTACATCCATACTTAGTGATTGCTCTTACGTTAATAGATGCCCCATCAGATACAGGAGTTATCGTAGTGTAGGGCTCAATATCCCGTACAAAGTGGAAAATTAACCTAAACTATCACTTTATAGAAGCTAATATAACTGGTATACAAGACTTCAGGACTAAAATGTCTGAGACAAATTATTTTCTGTTGGGGATTTAGCAACTCTTGAATCCGTTAATGACGATCGTTAACTTTTGATGCCAGTTCAAAAGAAAATATTGTTCGAGTAAAATGTCATTTAATAATAAATTATCAGACCGTGCAGATTAATGGATGTTTTATTCCTGTCATGTACAATGATTATACTTCTAAGTTCCGGATGTTATGTTCTACTGACAAGTTAAGTCAAATCTGAAAATGATATCGGGAAAATTATTATTGGGTTCAACAGCCGCCCTCCTGATCTTAAGATGCATAAGTATCAAAGTATATAATTTTGACATGGAAAAAATATGAAGTTGGTCAGTGATCGCACACATTAAATTGATCATTACGTTGAAAGTAATTCATATTTTAGGCTATGATTGCTGTCTCTGCAACACCTGCTCGCAGACGTGGTGAATTATCTCAAACAAACTGAACTGACAGAGTTATTCACCATTTCTAGAGAATATAGCACTCCATAGCAACTCTTCCGAAGGAGGTAGAAACTGTATGAATTTCGATTCTACTTGGTCGTTTAAATATCCAATTATCGAAGTTCCGCAATTGTTTCATTCGCTTCGTTTGTACTTCCGATTAGGTGAATGAAATTTCGTTTTAATGAACTGTCGTTAGTTTAAGAACGCTTATGTTTAAGGCTTCTTTATATCTTGTTCTCAAGTGAGCGTTGATTATAAATTCAACTGAATGCGTCCTGGTCATTCAGCATGATACGGTGTTGATAAGAGATTTCAATGCGATTAGAGTTTCATCCGTACAGTTAGGCCATTCCTCACATAGAGTGCGTATTTGATTTCGATTTACCACACACAATAATATTGCATCTTCTATCACTAGATGACGGAGCTCCAGCGATGCGTTTGCGTCAGTTTGCGGGACACCACGCGGCGAATGATGCAGCGCATCACGACGGCTGATGTAGCTGAAGAAATGTCCTACTCGGGATTAGGACAGGCTCTCCAACGGACGAAGATATCTTTCAAGGAGCATCCAGCCTGCCAGTTGATATTAGGTTCGTGTAAGCTCATACTTATTCTGGTTCATAGAGGACCAACATAGAAGAATGTTGTCTAGTGAAATTACACTACGATTAAATACAGTACGTATAATCGGTAATTTAATGCTGTAATAAATTTAAAGATACGCTGTTTTTTCTTTAGAGCATTGTTTATTCTTGAATGTATTTGATCGTAGTGTAATTGCAATAGACAACAGTCCTCTATGTTGCGTTGTAATATCAGTTCCCCTCAGGGGAATACGACTATTATATCTCTGGGAATTGGCATTTCCTAGGGAAAATTTGAGAGCCCGACCAGATAGATGAGTGAGCCTTTTTCTTGAATAAGATGTTTTTGTTTGGTCAAAGACCAGCGTTTTTTCGGCTCACTTCCGTCCTGTTTTTCAGCATCTCAGACTTTCTTCTTCAACTTTTATCATTGTTTCATAACCTTCCTACGTGACATTCTGTTTCTGTGTGCGCGGGGTCCTATACGGGAACACCTCTTGTGCATATATTTCACTTTCCCTTGACTCCACAGGGTGTCCCAAATAAACGATACCCAATTTCACGGGCTGTAATTCAAAAACAATTAAGAAATTAGAAAGTCACATTTTGTTTCTTAGCATTTTTTCCATCTCTGTACAAAATTGTGGGAGAATTGATCCAGCCGTTTTTTGTAAGCAGTATCTTTAGTGACCGATGCTGAAAACCTGGTTTGCACTTTTTTGGTAAATTTCGAATGTTATGATATTAAAACCATGTTTTTAAAAGTTATAAACCGTTTATTAAATGGAAAATGCCACTAAAATAAAAAAGAAATGTTACTCCTATTGTTCGTTTCCTTCGGTGTGTCCTCCGTTTCTCTCAATTTACAGTTGCATTCGCCTCATTCTCGCCATCACTCGTCTAACGTGAGGATCTCCTTGCAGCAAACGAACAATAGGAGGAACATTTCGTTGGTGTTCTTTCTTTTAGTGGTATTTTCCATTTAATAAATGAGTAAAAGTTAATAATAACATGATTTTAATGTCATAAAATACTAAGTTTACCAAAAGTGTGCGAACAGGCTTGCAGTATCGGTCGCTAAACTGCTTAATGAAACGGTTGAATGAATTCATCTGAAATTTTGTACAGAAATGGAACAAATGTTAGGAAACAAAATGTGATTTCCCATTTTTTTCAAGTTCAATAGTTTCTGAATTACAGCCCTGGAAAATTAGGTATAGGTTTTTTGGGACACCCCGTAAACGTAATGGTGCTTTCATCCTTTCTCTCTTTGAACATCTTTGGAGTGGTAAGGAAGGCTATGACTAATTTATAAGCAATGTAATGGTTTTTTCATCCGTATAAAATAATTTGATTCAGATCTGACCGCCTATAGATATACTCAAAGTTACCTTATAAATAAATTATCAATAACTTTACCGCCCAGTTATGCAATAGGGTACAGGTATCAGGTGTTGTATTCAGAGTTAAGTTAATTGACTTGTTCTCTGATAGCAGCCAAAGTTCCCAAGTTGCTATCACAAGTAGAGCTAGCCTGGCCTGCTCCTAACACAGTGGTAGCTAAAACAGTCATTGGGCAAACGGTAATTTAATTTATTTTGTTTTTATTTGCACAGTTAATATTACTAATTTATTCCAATTTATCAGGTTCTTTAGCTGCAGTCGGGCATAATGAAGATCAGAGACTAAAGGCGTCAGTCATCCAAGAGGTCCCAGCGTCACTGCAAAGATTGGGCTGGCTTAAAGAGACGACGGATTGAGTCAGAAGTGTCCGCGGCGGAAAAGAGTACACTTCCTCGAAGTCTACTTGCTTCTCCATCTCTTTCTTTGACCGCCTCTCAGACGCCTCATTTGCTTGCTCCGTCGGCATCAGCTGATCATGCTCCTCCCTTACCAGGAGTGGATAAAGTTCAAGTTGACTATGAAAATCCTACATTTATTTTTTTTTTTCTACGTGGGATATGAGTGGGGGTGTATAACTTGGCGAACGTTGTGCCTTTGAAAACCCCTGCAGGGGGATACAAATATTGTATCTATGAGAATTAGCACTCCCATGGGGAAAATAAGAGGGCCCGAGCTGAGAGTTAGGTAGGCCTACTTTTTTGTTGAAATGATATGTTAGTTATATGAAAGTCCATCTTTTTTCTTTTTCTTTTCTTCCGGTTCACTGCTGTCGTGTTTTTTAGCATCTCTGACTTTCTTCTTTAAATTTTATCTTGTTTCATAAAATTTTTTCCAACTTGCGGTTTCCATGCCCCATCTACATAGATTCCGCATTCCCTAATAACCATACTAAATGGTGCCTTCCTCATTCCTTTCTTCGATACGCTCTTTTTCGTAGCGATAAGGGAGGCTCAACCCTCTTACGCCCATCAGGACTTTTCGGTCCTCTTTCATGAATAGCCTCAATATATTATGTTTCTTGTAATTTTGTTCTCTAATGTGTACTTCGGAATTCACTGCCGAGGGGTAGCTCCATCCTCGTTCTGAAACCTGTCACTCCCTGATGGCAGAGTAGGTCTTCTGATGGTAGTTATGTTTACGATCATTAGGGGAGTAAAATGCTGACGCTGAAGGTTTCCCGTCAAACCTGAGTTTTGATACGATTGGCCTGAAATTTAGCCAGTACGTGTATTTTTGAAAGAAAAACATTTTATTTGTGTAACTTTTTTATTAAGGCCTTAGTTTTTCCGAAAAATTAGAAATATTAGTTTTTCAGTTATTTATATACATACTATTTCAAAAAGATAGAAGTTCAAATGTTTTTATGGTGGAACAAATTCAAAGACAGTTTTGGAATCCTTGGAACATTTCTAAGAAAGTGATAGTCCTTTTTTTTGTATTTGAATCTTATTTATATATGTATATATATGCGTTATACCAATGTATACAATATAGCGAAATTTTGTTTTTGGACTACGACAAAAAAATTTAAAATGTGCAAATTGGAAAAAAGGGACTATCAGTTTGTTAGAAATGTTCCAAGGATTCTAAAACTGTCTTTGTTTTCTTCCTAGCATAAAAAATCAATGACTTCTTTTCTTATGAATGTTGAAAATAAGTAACTATACAGTACAGGCCAAAAACAAAACTTTTTGTTTATGTGTAATTTAATGGGAAATTTATGTAATTGGATGTTGTTTGTATTTCGATAATCTATATTCATTTGTATTTCGATAATCTATATGCATAACTTCATTTTCCCACTGTGAATATATTATATGTATTGTAGTTTCCATAAAATTTTTTATTTATATTTTTCATAAAAAAATTATGAATTTTTTTATTTTCAATCTGATTCATATGAAATTTGATTGGAATAGGTACCTTTCATAAAGAAACACCATTTCTTTCATACATTTTTTTGATTCAGGCCTTAGTTTTTGAAAAAAATTGACATATTGGTATTTAGTCCATTGGTATTGATGTTTCAAATGAATAGAACTCATTGAGGTTTTATGCTAGAACAAAAACAAAGACAGTTTTAGAATCCTTGGAACATATATAACAAAAATATAGTAGCAATTTTTTATTTTCTCGTTTTTTTCTTTTTTTATATGGGGTCGAAAATTCAAGATTTTGGTAGGCTTTCTTTTTGTTGAAATAAAATGTTTTTGTTATGTTAAAGACTAACTTTTTTCGGTTCACTGATGTCCTGTTTTTCAGCACCTACTGCTTTCTTCTCAAACTTTGGTCTCGTTTCATAATCTTTTTTCACAACTTACTGTTGTTATGCCCTCTCTGCGTAGATTCCGCGTTTCCTTAACTTCATACTAAATGACGCCTTCCTCCTTCCTCTCTTTGGATCTCATTTATTGCTGCGAGTAGGGAGGCTGACACTAAAAACTAATCTAATTTTATCTTTTATTTTCGTTTAATCAAACAGGAGGTATTTGCATTACAAAAATTTCTGTGTTGTAGCACCATTTTTATGGGAAAGTTGTATTTGAAATATTTTGAGTTGTATATTTGCTTATGATGTGAATATCTGGTAAATTGATAATTCTAAAGAAATTACAAACGTTAGAGCCGCACAAAAGCGGGAGGTGGAGGGCTACTTCTGAAGAGGTGTAGCTGTGGAGGATAACCTCGCCCTCTGCTACTTGCGACTCGAGTGCATTAGTGCAGGCCCTGTCGTCTCCTCATCCCAATTAATTAAGAGACTAAGATGTGTAGTGGTTATGAGAGTTTGACATAGTAGATATTTGATTTGTAAGAATGGAAGTGCGCAAATTTAATTTAAAATTGGTAAAATTTTCTTAGTTATCAGTTGCTTGATGAGACCTTTTGTGGTGGTGGTGGTTAATTTTAAATGAAAGTTACATACGTAGTGTTTGTAGTGATGAATCTTACAAACAACCTGTGATAAAATTCTTTGCGTGCCGAATATATTTTTGTAAGAATTTATTTCAATAAATGAATGATGGCTGCTGAAAATGAAATAAAAATATTTGTTGAACATCTGGAATGTTTTAACCTATTTCTAAATCACTGGCAATTTAAAATGACGTTATATTTTTTGTGAGACTTATCGTAATTGTCTCGTGCTCTACGATGAAGATGACAATTTGAGCCTTCTTACTGTAGCATTCATCAGCATCGCAGCTATTTTTTCAAATAATGCATTGTTACTTGTTACAATAGGCCTCACCCTGTGACACTAATCTGTTCAATTATCGCAATTTGCAAGAAACTTGCCGAAATATATAGACAGTATTAAACGTATTTGTTGAATTAAAATAAGTAATTTCGGAATTTTTGTGCAGTCTTCAAATTCGTGGTAATTGGACAGATGCATTTCACGAGGTGTGGCCTATTGTTTTTGGGAGCAATTCGCCATTTTTGGGACAAATCGTTGCACTGCTTATGAATCTCCTGGAATATAGTGGTTAGAGTAGCCATTTATAAGGTTAAATCAACGGTAATTATCGAAAGTTTTGAACGAAGACCGACTATAATAAACGTTTAACTGCCGGTAATTGACTGGTTAATATCGTCGGTCTTCGTCCAAAATTCACGATAAAAACCGGTAATTTATCGTAAATCGGACGATAATAGGGGACATTCGCGACACTAATTCTGACGATATATCGTCGGTTTATAGGAAGAAGAAGATGATAATTACTGGTAAATTCGGACGTAAATTTTCGTCGGTCAGACGAAAAATTTCTGACTGGGTACTATGCTTGAATTACCCAAATCATCACTTATCCTGCGTTTAGTTCTAGCCTCCGTGTCCATGGCCTCCTCCACATGCTCCTGTTCACATTCCAGAGAGAAATCCACCGTTTTTTCCTGTTCCGTTTCCGTCTCCCGTGGTGTTGTTTCTGATTTGTAGTAAAAATTGAAAATTGCGGCTGAGTCACGATCTGGGAAAGTGGTATCGATATTGAAGTTCAGTTTTAAGGATTGTGAAAGAAGGTCGCCAAATTTTTGTGTTCTATTCAGTGCTGCTATGTGTGCTTCCAAGATGAGTGCTGTCAGTTTAATATGTGTTTGTGATGTTAGTGTGAGGGTGTGTTCTGAGGGGTTTGTTTGTAATATTGCCTGCTTTGCAATTTCAGCATAGGTGTTTTGAGTTTGTTGGTGATGCTCCTGTTTTTCATTTTCGATTTTTTGTTTGATTACATTTTTTCTATACGGGCAACTTGATGCTAGTGTTGTGTGTGATCCATTGCAATTGAGGCATTGTTTAAGTGTGCTTGTGCATTGTTGGTAAGTATGTTCTTGTGAGGAGCATTCTGAACAATATTGTGTTGTTTGGGTGCATTTGGATGTTGGGTGGTCTTCATATTTGTAGCACTTGTAACAGATGAGGATGTGTGTGTATTTTTCTTGTTCACATTGATAGGGTGTAATTTTTGTATGTTACATATAAAACCCATCTCGGAGGATCCTTTGCGCAGTGGCGGTGTCGGAAGTTATAATTTTAATTAGATGAGTATATTGCTTTATTTTAACTATTTCTGTGACTGATAACCATGAATTTTGATGTTGGATTTCTGCTTTGATTTCATCTGCAGGTCTTGCACCTATTTTATCATCAATTTGTCTGACAAAAATGGATCTTTTCGCTCTTAGGTCGGGGGGAATAACTGGAATTACATCCAATTTTTGGAATGCGTTGATTGCTTTACTGGAAGTTAGTTTATCAACTGAAGTGACATCGTCTGTTACTGCATAGAAACCTGTACTGGTGGAAGTAAGTCTAATGAGAGGAGCATTTAGGTCTTTGAAGGTTGTTTCAAAAATTTTTGTCTTGTCCACTGGTTTAGCTGTATCGATAAACTTAAGTTGAACTCTATATGTTGATGATTTTATTCTAGGTGCTGCACTGGTTGCAGCAATGTTGGGTTTTGGTGGTATAAGCATCGTAGGCGGAAGGTTGCCAGGGTTGAGGGGGAAGGACCCCGGAGTTGTGTTCCTAGTTTTGGAAGCTGAACGAGGATTTGAAGGAAGAGGGGCCCTGGGGGGGCGGCTACCCGAGCCTCCCCGCCCAGCACCAGCTCCCCTCCCCCGATCAGGGGGGGCATTACGGAAAAAGGCATAGCCCTGCCCTACTATAATTACAATTGAGCTACGCAATATTATGATGCAATATATACAGCAAACAGCTGTACAAATCACCTACTGATGGCACCCTTAAGCAACGGTGCCCCTAGTTCTGGTATTAATTACCGAAATAGACGAGATCTAGAAGATTATATCACTGTGACCTATAAAATATCAACACATTAAACCCTACAATACTAGTACATTTGACTATACAATATTATTACGTTACACTATACGATGCTAATATAATAGACTATACAGTACTAATACAATAGACTATACAATAATAATACAATAGACTATACAAATATCAATACATTAAACTATACAATGTGAATGAATTTAAAACTATACAGTATTAAGACATTTGAATTCGACAAGTATACACAAGATCACACAACTAAAAAAGCACACAGAATGGGAAAGCAATACTTGGAAAAAATTCTCACCTCTGGCCCGGAGGGGTTGCCCCGGGGCCGGTGGTCAAAAACCACACTCCGTCTTCCGACTTAGCTTTCTCTTAAGCTTTCAAAACAGAAAGAGTATAAAAAATAGGGGGCTGGAGAAAGTATAACTTTTATGCACTTTTATCGCACAAAGAGAGCCACTAACCATCCACGGCGCATTCACGAGAGTCCACTGGTTGAGCGTCTTCTGCACCTCCTTATATAGGGCATGGTGAGATGGTAACGCGCTGAGCACGCGTCCCCAATGGTTGGTGGTTGAGTGACGCTTAAGCCAATCCGAAAGCCGCCTCGAAGCCCGTCGTTGCGTGAGGTGGCTGCTCGTCGCTCGAAGCTTGTGGGGTGGTGTACAACCGAACGGCTTGTTTAGACCACCACACGCCGGTGTGAGAGGGCTTTCATAATGCTGCTGACTGACCACAGTCACAATTTTAATAAATACTTAATCAAAGTTAAATGAAGGCATGATCCAGTTAATGTTTCCAATTATCAAAACTGTTTATTACAATACAATTCAAATTTGGGTTGAATGTTGAAAAACAGTTTAAGGGGATCATCCGGGGCCCTTGCCAGATCCTGTCGATGTCATGGTCATTTTGCATGTTTTTGTTGTAGAAGGACCCTTAGTTGGTGGACTATTCGTTCCTAAAATTTTATGGCGCTACGACAATAATTCCCCCCCTCCCGGGGGGGGGGGGGGGGTGAAGGGACCAAAATATTTCAATTTTCCCGATTTTGACCCCATATAAAAAGAGAAAAAATGGGAAATGGAAAAAAGCCGAACGTGAATGTGTTGGAAATGTTCCAAGGATTCTAAAACTGCATTTGTTTTTGTTCTAGCATCAAAACTGAAGGAGGAATCCCATTTTGAAATATCGATATCAATGAAAAGCACCCAAATTTTTTAAACTTTTTCCCGATTTTGACCCCATATAAAAAGAGAACAAATGGGAAATGAAAAAAAAGCCGAACGTGAGTATGTTAGAAATGTTCCAAGGATTCTAAAACTGCATTTGTTTTTGTTCTAGCATCAAAACTGAAGGAGGAGTCCCATTTTGAAATATCAATATAAGTGAAATATCAATACCTAAAAATCAATATGTCAAATTTTTGCAAAATCTAAGGCCGGAATCAAAAAAATGAATAGAATCAATTGTGTTTCTGTTCAAAGGTTACATATCAAAGTCAAATTTCATAAGAATCAGACTGAAAAAAGAAAAAAATTATTTTTTTTGATAGAGTAAAAATTTTTATAATTTTTTTTTTTTTGAAATCACAATTCACAGTTTGAATATGAAGTTATGTATGGAAAGTATCGAAATAAAAATCAAAACTGCATTCAATTACATCAATTGTTCATTATATTACACTTCAACACAAAATTTTATTTTTTGCTTATACCCAACACTTTGAATTTTCAACATTCATCCTGGGACTAGTTCTCGAGTTTTGATGCTAGAACAAATCCAGAGACAGTTTTAGAATCCTTGGAACATTTCTAACAAACGTTCGTTCTGCTTTTTTTCAAATTTAAATTCTTTGATGAAATATATAGCTCTAAACCCGAAAAATTGTTGCTGATTTATGAAATTTCCAAAAATTTTGGAAAAATAGAAAAAATTTGAATTTGAAAAAAAATGAATGAGCGTTTGTTAGAAATGTTCCAAGGGTTCTAAAACTGTCTTTGTTTTTGCTCTAGCATCAAAACTGAAGGAGGAGTTCCAATCTGAAATAACAATAAAAATATACAAAAAACACATTTTTCGTCAAAAAAAAACTAAGGTCTAAATCGAAAAAATGATTTGATTAAAAAAGGTTTACTTTCACAAAAGACATATACTGGCCAATTTTCAAACAAATCGGACGAAAAAAGGTCTCAAACCCGGATGATCCCCTTAGCCAATCGCAGTAAATGTGTTAAACAACCAACTGGATTATTTGTTATTGCTTCAGGAATGAAAGCGGGAAGTGCTTAGTGTTATTACATGCTTGAATCGCCTCACATGATCCACGAAAACTAAGAGATTTGCTAAAATTTATTTTGAGTGAGGATTTAAAGACGGTTTAGAAGATAAATTTATGTACTTTGCAGACGCAGGAGTATTTAGAACAGTATGTGCATTTATTGTCACTAGCAGGACCCGCTGAAATTCCACGGAGAATGTCATCAATAAGCTAGGTGGACACGCGAAAAAATAAAGTTGAACATTACTTGACAAATTTTTAAATAACATATTCTAACCTAACCAATTTTATCCTAACATATTCTAACTTATTTTGTCCTAACCTATGCTAACCAAATCTATCCTAACCTAACATATCTTTGCTTATCCTAATCTTACCCACCCTAACCTAACCCAACCTAAACTATCGTATCCAAAACTAACTTTAACCAATGTCATCGTTAGGCTAGGTGGACCCGTAAAAAAATTTGGTCAACACTACCTAACAAATTCTAACATAACATATTTTAATCTAACCCATCCTAACATAACATACACTAACCTATCGTATCCTAACCTATCCTATCCTAACAAATTAAATAAATTAAAAATTAGATAAATCCCAAAAATTTAAAAAATTAAACCTTTTACATCTCTCCCTTTCCCTCTCCCTCACTCTCTCCCTTCTTTCTCACCCCCACTCTATCTCTCTCCCTCGCTGTCTCTCTCTCTCCCTCTCATGTAACGCGACCCGACGCGAGCCAAACCGTATCATAGATACCGCAAGATGTTGAAGGGTGTGACGCACTGGTAAGCGTATTAATATATAGATTTGCAAGAAAATGAAAAAAATTCAGTAAAATATATCTTATTTACATTTTACGATTTATAATTACACTTCACCATAAATTAAAACTAGTTTCGCCTTATTTAATTTTATTTGTTCATACAATGTCGAACTTAAAACGCACCTGTGGTGCCAATTACTAAACCATAAATTTAAGTTACTTCACTTTTTTAAATTCATTTGTTCTTTCGATGTCGAACTCAGACAGTAAAGGGGTTTCGATCCGAAAGAATTGTGTTACAAAGATGTCAAAGAAACGTATTAAAGTGAACCCTGCAAAATTCATTATGTCTCTGACAAACGAGACTGTAACGCTTCATTTCTCGCAAGTTCACAATCGTTCCAGAATTACATTTCTTCAATATGTTTCCTTTGGAACTCTATACCTGCAGAGATCCGTGAATGTAATTCGTACAAAGTATTCAAAAGACATCTTGAGTCTCACTTCCTATCAGAATACTAGTAGTGTAAGATCACCGTGTCGAAATCTTGCCTCCTACATGTAACTAATGATAGTGTCATAATGTAACTTGCCTTGTGTACCATAACCAATCTTCTCTCTGCTCTTGAATCGTTTTATCGAACATACTGTTAAATATAGCCGACTTGTAAAATATCGAGTTAATCATCTCAATGATCAGTCTAATGCGAAACTAGGTTAAGTGAACTAGGTTAAACTTTTGTACACCCTAGAATAGCGTGATGGTAGGATGCCCTAGAAGTCGCTGAACTTATTCGG
The DNA here is from genome assembly GCA_030386875.1 of Morinoia aosen. NCBI lineage: Eukaryota > Metazoa > Arthropoda > Malacostraca > Amphipoda > Talitridae > Morinoia > Morinoia aosen. The sequence goes on along the minus strand of CM059567.1, from coordinate 46,352,966 downwards.
GCCCACAGGTAGCTATACTCAAATTTGACCATTGTACTAGACTTAAGTAAAACTCTACCTCTGTATCACCTACCTCTGTATCTCCTGTGGTAAATAAATTGTTTAAATTGTTTAAATTGTTTAAATATTGCAGACAACGAGGACCTCGTGGCGCATGTTGGTCTCCTGATGACAACAGTTCGATACATCATGTTGAATGTTGTCACTTAAATTTTATTGTAAACTCAGATTTGAGATAATTCAATTTTAGTGTGAACTAAATTTGTGTTGTGACTTGTATATGACAATTATTTACATTTTTTGACAACTTAAATTTAATTTTACCATGAATTATAATGAAACTTGTATTTAGTTTCCCCTTAAATTTAGTTTTACCTAGAATTATAATGAAACTTGTATTTAGTTTCAACTTAAATTTAGTTTTACCTTGAATTATAATAAAACTTGTATTTAGTTTCCACTTAAATTTAGTTTTACCTTGAATTATAATAAAACTTGTATTTAGTTTCCACTTAAATTTAGCTTTACCTTGAATTATAATAAAACTTGTATTTAGTTTCCACTTAAATTTAGTTTTACCTTGAATTATAATAAAACTTGTATTTAGTTTCCACTTAAATTTAGTTTTACCTTGAATTATAATAAAACTTGTATTTAGTTTCCACTTAAATTTAGTTTTACCTTGAATTATAATAAAACTTGTATTTAGTTTCCACTTAAATTTAGTTTTACCTTGAATTATAATAAAACTTGTATTTAGTTTCCACTTAAATTTAGTTTTACCGTGAATTATAATCAAACTTGTATTTAGTTTCAACTGAAATTTAGTTTGACCATGAATTATAATCAAACTTGTATTTAGTTTCAACTTAAATTTAGTTTGACCATGAATTATAATCAAACTTGTATTTAGTTTCAACTTAAATTTAGTTTTACCGTGAATTATAATCAAACTTGTATTTAGTTTCAACTGAAATTTAGTTTGACCATGAATTATAATCAAACTTGTATTTAGTTTCAACTTAAATTTAGTTTGACCATGAATTATAATCAAACTTGTATTTAGTTTCAACTGAAATTTAGTTTGACCATGAATTTTCACGTAACTGCAATTTTATTTCACCTTAAATTTTAGTTTCAAGTAAAATTTTAGTGCACCCTAATTTCAGAATAAAGTAAATGTTGATGACAGATAAATTTAAGAGTAACTTACATTCAAGTGGAAACAACTTGAATTTGGAAACAACTTGAATTTCAATATAACTTATATTTTTGATTAAGTTCAATTTTGGAGTTGTTTCAATTCTGTTTGAACTTGAACTTTAGAGTAAACTAAATATTGTTTTAGCTGATACTTTGGTAAATGTGAATGTGCAAGAAAGTAACGAATTGCTGATGTGTTATTGAAAAGGAGTTGGATTGATTTGGATAATTAAACCTTAATTTGAATTCATTCGATTCCCTCATTGAAGAAGAGGATATCGTGAAGAACAAACCAATGAACCATAACAACATCTTGATTTTTAACTAGGCAACGTAACTCGATCGAATAAATTTAATGCGAGTGTGTTCAAGATTTTGCTGCTCGAGCAGTATCACAAGCCAAGTCCTCTCACTCAAACTATTGAGGTTCGCTTGTTCAGAGACTTGTACGACTCAGACGAACTTTTCATCATGGTTGAACAACTCGATATGACTTCAATTTGCCCAAATTATTCTGGAGGAAATCCGAACATCACTTACAATGCTACCAGAAATATCGCCTTATTGTCTCGACGTCGTAGTTGCCAACCGATTGCCGTATTCTCTCGTCACCTGAATTGCTAACAGATTGCCGTATTCTCTCGTCACCTGAATTGCTAACAGATTGCTGTATTCTCTCGTCACCTGAATTGCTAACAGATTGCCGTATTCTCTCGTCACCTGAATTGCTAACAGATTGCCGTATTCTCTCGTCACCTGAATTGCTAACAGATTGCCGTATTCTCTCGTCACCTGAATTGCTAACAGATTGCCGTATTCTCTCGTCACCTGAATTGCCAACATTTGGGCGTATTCCCTCGACTCCGGATTTTCAACCCACATCAGCTGCTCTTGACCGATTGATGAGAATCAGAGCACAATAATTAAATGTATTCTGAGAATCTTGGGTAGTAACTCGTGTTCCATAATCGAAAGTATCACATATTGAGTATCTAGGGTACAAGGAGGTCGAGGGGAATGTTCCAAATGTAGCTGTATTTTGTTTTCCTCGGGTACAAACTCATCGAGGGAAATGTTCCAAATGTAGCTGTATTTTGTTTTCCTCGGGTACAACTCATCGAGGGAAATGTTTCAAATGTAGCTGTATTTTGTTTTCCTCGGGTACAACTCATCGAGGGAAATGTTCCAAATGTAGCTGTATTTTGTTTTCCTCGGGTACAAACTCATCGAGGGGAATGTTCCAAATGTAGCTGTATTTTGTTTTCCTCGGGTACAAACTCATCGAGGGAAATGTTCCAAATGTAGCTGTATTTTGTTTTCCTCGGGTACAAACTCATCGAGGGAAATGTTCCAAATGTAGCTGTATTTTGTTTTCCTCGGGTACAACTCATCGAGGGAAATGTTCCAAATGTAGCTGTATTTTGTTTTCCTCGGGTACAAACTCATCGAGGGAAATGTTCCAAATGTAGCTGTATTTTGTTTTCCTCGGGTACAACTCATCGAGGGAAATGTTCCAAATGTAGCTGTATTTTGTTTTCCTCGGGTACAAACTCATCGAGGGAAATGTTCCAAATGTAGCTGTATTTTGTTTTCCTCGGGTACAAACTCATCGAGGGAAATGTTCCAAATGTAGCTGTATTTTGTTTTCCTCGGGTACAACTCATCGAGGGAAATGTTCCAAATGTAGCTGTATTTTGTTTTCCTCGGGTACAAACTCATCGAGGGAAATGTTCCAAATGTAGCTGTATTTTGTTTTCCTCGGGTACAAACTCATCGAGGGAAATGTTCCAAATGTAGCTGTATTTTGTTTTCCTCGGGTACAACTCATCGAGGGAAATGTTCCAAATGTAGCTGTATTTTGTTTTCCTCGGGTACAAACTCATCGAGGGAAATGTTCCAAATGTAGCTGTATTTTGTTTTCCTCGGGTACAACTCATCGAGGGAAATGTTCCAAATGTAGCTGTATTTTGTTTTCCTCGGGTACAAACTCATCGAGGGAAATGTTTCAAATGTAGCTGTATTTTGTTTTCCTCGGGTACAAACTCATCGAGGGAAATGTTCCAAATGTAGCTGTATTTTGTTTTCCTCGGGTACAACTCATCGAGGGAAATGTTCCAAATGTAGCTGTATTTTGTTTTTCTCGGGTACAAACTCATCGAGGGGAATGTTCCAAATGGGCTGTAATTGAAGTGTCTAAGAGCCTAGAATATATAAGAGTGTCTAAGAGGGTAGAAGCTGGTCGAGAGAAATGTTCTAAAATTGGCAGCATTTTGAGTATCAAAAGTACGAAAGCGTTGAGACAAATGTCGCATCGTTGGCAGTACTTCGATTATTTAGAGAACAAATGCGTCGAGGCCTACGCTCCATGTTTGGCGGTATTTTGAGTATCCAGAACGCAAGCTAGTTAACGCAAACGCTCGAATCAATTCTCATGCCAATCAGACTTTTTTTCGCTTACTTGTTTCGTTTTCAGTTAAGTGTTGTACGACACCGGAGACATTTGGGTGCTATGCAATGGTTATTCGAACATAGAAATCGAGTCAAGAGCCTTACTTAATTACCTAGGTCGAGTCTCTGAATCTCAAGCGAGTGAAGAGATTCAGCTTTAGATTTTGAGTCAATTATTTTCATTTACACGAAGGAGCTTGAAAATTTCAGTCGTTAATTTCATGAAAATTAATATTAAATCAATACGACTACGAGAGGCAAATAAATAAGTCAATATTATAAGAAAAGAAACGGAGCCAAGAGTTTCAGTAGTCAAGATTTTGAGCGGAGAGATTGAGGCGAGAAGTTCATTAATCGAAATTAAAAGTGAAGAGATTGAACCAAGATTTTGAGAGAAGTGTTTGAGCCTAGAGTTCCAGAAGTCAAGATTTACTGTGACTATTCAAAATAAAATACAACACAGTCACAGTTAAGGAAAACAAGTAAAACGTTATTTTCTTTACGGAACAAGATGATGAAACAGTGTGACCCTTATGGAACAACGCGACTCTCACAAAACAACGCGACTCACAAAACAATGCGACTCTCACAAAACAACGCGACTCTCACAAAACAACGCGACTCACAAAACAATGCGACTCTCACAAAACAACGCGACTCTCACAAAACAACGCGACTCACAAAACAATGCGACTCTCACAAAACAACGCGACTCTCACAAAACAACGCGACTCTCACAAAACAACGCGACTCTCACAAAACAACGCGACTCTCACATAACAATTCTACTCTCACAAAACAACACAACTCTCACAAAACAACGCGACTCTCCCAAAACAACGCGACTCTCACAAAACAACGCGACTCTCACAAAACAACGCGACTCTCACAAAACAACGCGACTCTCACAAAACAACGCGACTCTCACAAAACAACACAACTCCCACAAAACAACACAACCCTCACAAAACAACACAACTCTCACAAAACTGCACAACTCTCACAAAACAACATAACTCCCACACAACCACACAACTCCCACACAACAATACAACTCCCACAAAACAACACAACTCCCACACAACAACACAACTTCAACAAAACAACACAACCCTCACAAAACAACACAACTCTCACAAAACAACGCGACTCACACAAAACAACGCGACCCTCACAAAACAACAAAACTCTCACAAAATAACACAACCCTCACAAAACAACACAACTCTCACAAAACAACGCGACTCTCACAAAACAACGCGACTCTCACAAAAAACGTGACTCTCACAAAACAACGCGACTCTCACAAAACAACGGGACTCTCACAAAACAACACAACTCTCACAAAACAACGCGACTCTCACAAAACAACACAACCCTCACAAAACAACGCGAATCTCACAAAACAACACAACCCTCATAAAGCAACGCGACTCTCACAAAACAACATAACTCCCACACAACAACACAACTCCCACACAACAACACAACTGCCACACAACAACACAACTCCCACAAAACAACACAACCCTTACAAAACAACACAACCCTCACAAAACATCCCACAAAACACCGAGCCTACAAAACTCAACATAAATCGTCGGGTCGCTGGAACATATGCATCAGAGCGCTGCCTGCCGGCCCTTATTGAAGGTATGCCCACGGTCTGCAACACTTGACGAGGGAGGCATGGCATGCAAGATGGCACCTCAAGTCCAGAGTGATAGATGGAAATCAAATATTCCAATATGTAAAATTCTTCTTCAGGGGTTTGCGTCTCAAAAGATGGGTGCCTATACGCGCTAGCTCTTTCAATTGATCGAGTATTTTTGCGCCTATACAATGTGTGTGTAGTTTTAAACTTTTATTTTCTGTACTTTGAATCTTTTCTTTGTTTACCGCAGAGATACGCTGTTTAAAATCCTCCTCACCTCCTGAAATTAAAGCCTTCAGCCTTGACGTTATGTTTGATAGAAAGGAAATCAATTATACATTGTGTAATTCATTCGGAATTTATTTATCTGGAAAATTTATTTAAATCCATTTGCTGCTCCATCAAAACTTTGCATAACATATTTCATCAATTTAATTTGCTATTTATTCAAATTAATTTGTCAAGGGAATGCAATTGGCCTCCGATACTTGGATTTCTATTTGAATTACCATACCTAGAATATATAAATACATATTTCATTCATTTCCATCCGTAATTGATCCCCCATTCCTCATCTCAAAGTAACTTGGTCTTCGTCAACTTTTAATAAATTTTGGTATCATGGTAAGTGATAAAATTTGTGCAATTTTTCCGAAGAGAGGACTGTGTATTTATTGTTTTACATGAGCTTGTTTTATTCAGTTCTTTTTTCTTTCTCTTTCAAATTTTAAAGTGCGCTTCAGCACCGCTATGGGCAATTAGGTTGGAGGATCCAAAAAAATCACCACAAAAATTATACCCCCCACAAAAACAAATACAAAAACACTTCCCTCAAAAAACGATAAGCCCAGCCCCCCACACACAAAAACTCCACATATAAAAACCCCCAACACAAAAAACACAAAGCTCCAACCCACACTAAATCAAAACATACAAAAAATCTCCCTCCACAAATATCTAAGCTGCATATCACAACATAAAAAAGAGCCAAAATCTCGATGTGTTCAAGAATTTTAAACTTCTCTCTCAGCTCAAGTTCAACCAGCGAACTTCAGAAACTTTCTATCTGCTGTTTTGTTGGAGTTATGAAACTTCTTCGTTTCCAAATGCAGTCTTCGAAAATGTTTTCAACGAATCATTTGCTTTAGGTTTTGTGTTAAATTTCTCTCTCTCCTAAAGTTAGAAGTGGAAAACTCGTGTATTGTTAATGGAAAATTTCGCGGAGCTCCCTCAGGGAAAATGAGGCTTTACTCTTACGAGACCGAACAAATTTCTGTTAGAATGTGTAAATTCCAGGGAGCATTCACCGTAGATCTGAGCCTTCATAAATAAATTTTATAATTATAAGTTTCCAGTTGATCAGAATGGATCAGAATAAGTTGATCAGAATGGATCAGATACGGAAATGAATGAATGGGTCAGAATTGAATGTGAATGAATAGATCAAAACTTGGATCAAAATGGATTAGAAATGAACGCGATTGAATGGATCAGAAATGGTAAGTATCATACCATATCTGATCCATTTAATCGCTTTCATTTCTAATCCATTTTGATCCAAGTTTTGATCTATTCATTCACATTCAATTCTGACCCATTCATTCATTTCCGTTTCTGATCCATTCTGATCAAAGTTTCGATTTTTGATCCACTCCAGTACTCTAATTTCTGATTCAATCTGATCTTTCCATTTCTGTTCCATTTCTTATAAGAAAAACGGCTGTTCCAATGTCAAGGTTTGAAAAATCATCGTATACAAATCATCAATAGAAAGTTGTTTTCTTCACCTACATTGAGAACCACTATTAAAATTGAAATAAATGACTTATTCTAACAAAATTTTTCAAGTCTGCATCAATTTCGAGATATTTCATTAGAAGTGAAAGAGTACGTTTAAAGTATTTCTTATGAAACTACAAAGTCAACTCGTGTGCAATCGCCTACAGTATTTCAAGCACTACGCTTCGAAAATTGAAGAATTTCCAACACATTCATGAATTTCAGTTTAGAATTAACTTCAACTCAAGCCCACGGTTCGAAATAAATACTTAGAACAGAACTGCATTCGTTTCTGCGCTCTGATACATAATTCTGGACCGAAATTCTCGCTCAAGCGAAACGTCAGCTGAGGAAAAGTTTGGAATTCAAAGCGGTGCCACACTAACGCGGTGCCACACTAACGCGGTGCCACACTAACGCGGTGTCACACTAACGCGGTGCCACACTAACGCGGTGCCACACTAACGCGGTGCTACACTAACGCGGTGCCACACTAACGCGGTGCCACACTAACGCGGTGCCACACTAACGCGGTGCCACACTAACGCGGTGCTACACTAACGCGGTGCCACACTAACGCGGTGCCACACTAACGCGGTGCCACACTAACGGGTGCCACACTAACGCGGTGCTACACTAACGCGGTGCCACACTAACGCGGTGCCACACTAACGCGGTGCCACACTAACGCGGTGCCACACTAACGCGGTGCCACACTAACGCGGTGCCACACTAACGCGGTGGCACACTAACGCGGTGCCACACTAACGCGGTGCCACACTAACGCGGTGCTACACTAACGCGGTGCCACACTAACGCGGTGCCACACTAACGCGGTGCCACACTAACGCGGTGCCACACTAACGCGGTGCCACACTAACGCGGTGCCACACCAACGCGGTGCCACACTAACGCGGTGCCACACTAACGCGGTGCCACACCAACGCGGTGCCACACTAACGCGGTGCCACACTAACGCGGTGCCACACTAACGCGGTGCTACACTAACGCGGTGCCACACTAACGCGGTGCCACACTAACGCGGTGCCACACTAACGCGGTGCCACACTAACGCGGTGCCACACTAACGCGGTGCCACACTAACGCGGTGCCACACTAACGCGGTGCCACACTAACCAATTTGATGAGAACGAGTGAATTTTCACGTTGCGTGGCTCTGGAATTAGTAGAGTTTATTGTAGTTAGTCCATTCATCGAATGTTCACGACAAAAGATCAAAGCGAAAAAACGAAGATACATCATTTTCTAAGTAATGATTATTTCTCACAAGCTCAATGATCCTACATTGGGGAAATATTTCTGCATGTCCATTTTTTCTGTTCGTTCACTAGTCCGCTTTGTCCAGCTATGGGACAGAAATTCGGGTATTACAATTGTTTCATTCATATTGATGTATAAGGACGTTAAAACTTCACTTCCAACGTCAATAAAATAAATAAGAGTATCAATAAAGCGTGTAAAGTATGTAAAGTGTATAAATATAAGTGCTATATAAGCGTATAAAAGTGTACGAGCGTCATTTGCGGTGTCAATATCTGTAATGGGGAAATTTCTTGAATAAATAATGATTGAAAGGGAGAACATTCGTAAATAATTTCTACTTAGCTCGTAAACGAAAACGCAGGTCACTATACTCCCCTTCCTCATCGCTGGGGTGCCTCTTCTTATGAATTTGATAATAAAATTTATGAGCGAAAAATTCTATAGGACTTTTTAGCGTCTCGATTACAGAAATTACAAGCAAAGTGATGTCACCGAAATCCATTTACTAGGCACATGCTAGGCGTAAGGGTATTCTCAATACCCTTCCTCATTTTCATTTTTTTGCATCTTAATTAGTCATGACCAATTTTAGTTCTATAGGGTGCGTGAACAAGTTTTTGGGCAGCATTTTTGAATGATCAAATAATAAGTTACAATCTGTTGAAAACACATCACAACCTCACCGTTCCTGTTAGATGAGTTTGAGATCTTTTACCGGTTCACCCTCCATACACGACAAGCTTTTTCATTCATTTTGGTTACACCTTGGCATCACCCCTGCCAAATATTGCCGCCCTCAGCTGCCGCAGCTTTAAAATTTTCCCAAAAATTGCCAGTTTGCGCAGGACGACAATATTTGCTTTCAACTGGCCGCGAAAAATGCCTCGATGCTATCCAATTGCATTGCCTGATTGAAGCAAAACTCGAGCAGCATCTCGTGCAGTCACTTGAAAATGTACTGCAAAAAAGTCTTGAAGAGTACGAGTTCGTAAAAAAAGTCTATCTTGAAAATATGACAATCAAACTGCAGTTTCCTTACGTGCTCCAGTATCAAACGAGTGCTCCTTTTGTAATTTCTTTACGTGTTTCAGTCAAACAAGTCCTCCAGCTGCAATTTTTTACGTTTTTTTATGCGTGCTAGAAGCGAAAAAGTTTCTTGCACCAATTTTCCACGCGTTTCAAGCAAATAAGTCCTTCTGCTTCAACTTCTTACTGAACTTCTAGTGGAGATAAAATGTCAAAAAACACTTTCTAGATTTCGGGCAAATCTTGGTTGGCGAAATAATTTTAGTGATAACCAAATATCATTTGAGCGTGGGACTTGTAGCGCGAATAAAGTATACGACATTAAATTTAGTGATAACCAAATATCATTTGAGCGTGGGACTTGTAGTGTGAATAAAGTAAACGAAATTAAATTTAGTGATAACCAAATATCATTTGAGCGTGGGACTTGTAGTGTGAATAAAGTAAACGACATTAAATTTAGTGATTATCAAATATCATTTGAGCGTGGGACTTGTAGTGTGAATAAAGTAAACGACATTAAATTTAGTGATAACCAAATATCATTTGAGCGTGGGACTTGTAGTGTGAATAAAGTAAACGACATTAAATTTAGTGATAACCAAATATCATTTGAGCGTGGGACTTGTAGTGTGAATAAAGTAAACGACATTAAATTTAGTGATAACCAAATATCATTTGAGCGTGGGACTTGTAGTGTGAATAAAGTAAACGACATTAAATTTAGTGATAACCAAATATCATTTGAGCGTGGGACTTGTAGTGTGAATAAAGTAAACGACATTAAATTTAGTGATAATCAAATATCATTTGAGCGTGGGACTTGTAGTGTGAATAAAGTATACGACATTAAATTTAGTGATAACCAAATATCATTTGAGCGTGGGACTTGTAGCGTGAATAAAGTAAACGACATTAAATTTAGTGATAATCAAATATCATTTGAGCGTGGGACTTGTAGTGTGAATAATGTAAACGACATTAAATTTAGTGATAAACAAATATCATTTGAGCGTGGGACTTGTAGTGTGAATAAAGTAAACGACATTAAATTTAGTGATAACCAAATATCATTTGAGCGTGGGACTTGTAGCGGGAATAAAGTATCCGACGTTAAATTTAGTGATAACCAAATATCATTTAAGCGTGGGACTTGTAGCGTGAATAAAGTATACGACATTAAATTTAGTGATAACCAAATATCATTTGAACGTGAGACTTGTAGCGTGAATAAAGTATACGACATTAAATTTAGTGATAACCAAATATCATTTGAACGTGGGACTTGTAGCGTGAATAAAGTATACGACATTAAATTTAGTGATAACCAAATATCATTTGAACGTGAGACTTGTAGCGTGAATAAAGTATACGACATTAAAAACAACATTCGCGAACATAAAATTAATGAAAATAACATTACTGAAAGCAAGTTTTATCGTTTGTGTAGAGTTATTACCTGAAATATGTGTTCTGATGTACTGTAGCCTTTCAATAATCATATTTTTCTTATTTTTCCAAAGAAGTTACTCGTCAACTAGATTGTTTCCATCAATTATAATACTCTCACTCAATACCGAGTTTTCACCTTCAACACAACTAATATTCTAATTCAGCGCGAATTATAATTCAAACTCTAATATCCTAATTTTATTAGCCTACATTGCCCTCGAGGCTGCCCTGATTTACTTTTCTTGGCAGAAGTTCATTTTGTAGCGCTGAGCGAGCATCATTTTTACATTACTATACTTTTAATCATCAACATTTTCAAATAATAAGGAACAGTTAATTCTCTGCAATAAATATGCGTTCATAAATATGGCTAAATGTATGGACCAGAAGTTGGAGAAATTTATTGTTCGCGGTAAAAATAATTGAAATAAACAAAGAAGGCACCGATGAATAACACGTGAAATTTATCGCAGCCCGGACCGGAAGGCGCGTGAGGCTATCCTTTCTTTTAGGTTCCGTCCTTAATGTCTTTCAAACTTCTGATCAAAAAACCCTGAAATTTTTAAAGGCCCGCTCAACTTTCCGCCGTAATGGAAGTTTCATTTTTTCTCTCTTTCATTCGATGGAGGCACTTCTTTGTTTCAAGTCTTGGCAAAAATCTGGAGAACTCGGCTGAGAGAAAAATTCTCCAGCAAAACCAGTCAGAAAAAGGTGGTGCTAGCGCTCCCTTGAGTAGATTTGGGGTGTTGGGTTGGCTCGAACTTCTCAATCGACTTCCGATCTTGTGTAGACTTTTGTACTCGGATAGACTTTTGTTCACAGTTTAACTTGGAATTTAATACCATCAGAAACTTTCAAGTAAAAATTCCTAGGAAATTAATCATCATTACTTAGAATACGTTCAATAAGATTCAAGTAACGCTCATTTAAAAAGCGTTAACTTAGGATTCTTGTTAGAAATAAGATCTTGGGAAGACTTGTATTCTTGCTATGACGATTACGTACACTAGACGCTCTGCGACCAGTAAGTTTTAAATTATTAATCAGAAATAAGTAGATATTTCAGTAAATGCAATTAGTATACTGACGAACTGCTTTAGAAAGAGATTTTTCTCTACATTCGGCGTCGTATGTTTCTGAATATCAAAATATGAAGAAATAAACATAATTGGATTAATATGGGGCTTAGGAGCTATGGACCAATCTATTTTTCTCACATCGTATTGTGAGCAAGAATTGATACTTATTTCAGAGTATGTGTTGGTTTGTTTGTTCATTTCCATAGAAGCATGGAAGTTGTGCTACGTTTTCGTAAATTATGTTTGTCGACCTTTAATCATTATTTGAATATCATGTATGATATTACTTGAATATCATTTTTGATATTCAAGTGCCTATTACAGTATTATTATCGTTCATTAATTGATTCAGTTATTTTGTGTAAGTATTTTTATTTATTTATTTTATTATTTATTTTTATTCTTTTGTTTTTTAACTATTATCATTTATTAAAATTTATGACGATCTCTTTGCCTATTAAGCAGATTGTTTTGATTTGCTTTCATAACTTAAAGCGAAAAAGTAGAACACGTTTTGCCTACAATGGTCGCACTTTATTCTACCTCATCCATGGGTATCAGAAAACCTGTTATTTTATTTTAGCTAATAGAATATAAGTTATTTCAAATTAGGTATTTTGTGTTAAATCTAAAATGTTGACTGTCCATGGAAACTTTTGATCGTTTTCGTTCCCTCTTTTTCGAATAGTAAGAAGTTTTTGTTCGCAGGCGTGACAACTTCCTGGCTCCTGACTGCTGACAGTTTTTGTGCCAGCATTATTTTGGTAGAATATACAAAAAACAAAACTTCGGCATCTTTGGGATGCTTTATTTCCAATCAAGCCTGATACATATGATCTTGAGCATTGGTTTTTCAAATGCCTTATAACTAACACTATATATAGGACACCATGACGGTTCCCCCGTAAAGCCGGTACCCATTTCCGACACCTGGGTTGAGTGGGGTATTGTGCTTGAGCTTTCCCTTATACCCAACGGGGAAAATCGCGGTGCCAGCGCCGGGATACGAACCCTCGTCTCCAACATACAAGACCGATCCCTTAACCACAGTGCCACGGCGAGCAATATTGCCGAACAAATTTGTAGTGTAGTAAAGGAACTCCCCAAACTGGACAAAATCCGCACTTCTAGAAACGCGCGCACGAAAAACTAGTTTCGAATTTCCGAGATGTCGATTTCTTAGTTTTGGAAGCGTAATCATTTACTTCCACCAACAACCCTTTCAACACTTGCAACGGCTGTCACAGAAGCATAATCTCATGAGCCAAAGTAGGAGGAAAATGTTCTCTAAGACAATCTTTATCTGTACAGTCTTCACAGAATTTATGAGCATTGAGTCCTCGTGACTAGATTACAATATCCATTAGAACAGATTTTTATATTATACCTGTCAAAAACTTATTTAATCGCTGACATGACTATTGTCGAACATCAATGTATGACCTATATGTTAAGAAATATTTATCATTCATTTGTAACTCTGCATTTCATGTTGCAACTTTTTTCGGGAATGAACCTTTTCATTTTTCTTCCTGTCTATTTGTTTCGTTCAAATTTGGGATTTGGTTGTAAATTTTGCCCGTGTGTTGACTAGTTATGTTGGACACACTACGACCGTGTGTTGACTAGTTATGTTGGACACACTACGAATCTTTCACACACTTGTAATCTTTCACACCTTTTCACGCCTTTCATCTTTTCACATCAGACGTTGCACTTCAACTTCACACGCGTATGAGATATGCGAAGGTTGACTTACGAACAGACAATTCGTGCTACCAAACGGGCACCGGGGCGAGCGGACTGACGTGAAACCTCTCGGAGATTGCGCGTGGTGGGCATTACTCTGAACGGAGCCTTTAGTACCTCTTGAGGGGAGCCTTTAGTACCTCTTGAGGGAAGCCTTTAGTACCTCTTGAGGGGAGCCTTTAGTACCTCTTGAGGGGAGCCTTTAGTACCTCTTGAGGGGAGCCTTTAGTACCTCTTGAGGGGAGCCTTTAGTACCTCTTGAGGGGAGCCTTTAGTACCTCTTGAGGGGAGCCTTGAGTACCTTTTGAGGGGAGCCTTTAGTACCTCTTGAGGGGAGCCTTTAGTACCTCTTGAGGGGAGCCTTTAGTACCTCTTGAGGGGAGCCTTTAGTACCTCTTGAGGGGAGCCTTGAGTACCTCTTGAGGGGAGCCTTAGTACCTCTTGAGGGGAGCCTTTAGTACCTCTTGGGGGGAGCCTTTAGTACCTCTTGAGGGGAGCCTTTAGTACCTCTTGAGGGGAGCCTTTAGTACCTCTTGAGGGGAGCCTTTAGTACCTCTTGAGGGGAGCCTTTAGTACCTATTGAGGGGAGCCTTTAGTACCTCTTGAGGGGAGCCTTTAGTACCTCTTGAGGGGCGCCTTTAGTACCTCTTGAGGGGAGCCTTTAGTGCCTCTTGAAGGGAGCCTTGAGTACCTCTTGAGGGGAGCCTTTAGTACCTCTTGAGGGGAGCCTTTAGTACCTCTTGAGGGGAGCCTTTAGTACCTCTTGAGGGGAGCCTTTAGTACCTCTTGAGGGGAGCCTTTAAGACTTCCTGAGGGGAGCCTATAAGCCCTCTTGAACGGAGCCTTAAAGACCTCTTGAACGGAGCCTTTAAGTCCTCTTGAGGGGAACCTTCAAGCCCTTTTGAACGGAGCCTTTAAGACCTCTTGAGGGGAGCCTTTAAGCCTTCTTGAACGGAGCCTTTAAGACCTCTTGAGGGGAACCTTTAAGCCCTTTTGAATGGAGCCTTTAAGACCTCTTGAAGGGAGCCTTTAAGCCCTCTTGAACGGAGCCTTTAAGACCTCTTGAGGGGAACCTTTAAGCCCTTTTGAACGGAGCCTTTAAGACCTCTTGAGGGGAGCCTTTAACCCCTCTTGAACGGAGCCTTTAAGACCTCTTGAGGGGAACCTTTAGTACCTCTTGAGGGAAGCCTTTAGTACCTCTTGAGGGGAGCCTTTAGTACCTCTTGAGGGGAGCCTTTAGTACCTCTTGAGGGGAGCCTTTAGTACCTCTTGAGGGGAGCCTTTAGTACCTCTTGAGGGGAGCCTTTAGTACCTCTTGAGGGGAGCCTTGAGTACCTTTTGAGGGGAGCCTTTAGTACCTCTTGAGGGGAGCCTTTAGTACCTCTTGAGGGGAGCCTTTAGTACCTCTTGAGGGGAGCCTTTAGTACCTCTTGAGGGGAGCCTTGAGTACCTCTTGAGGGGAGCCTTAGTACCTCTTGAGGGGAGCCTTTAGTACCTCTTGAGGGGAGCCTTTAGCACCTCTTAAGGGGAGCCTTTAGTACCTCTTGAGGGGAGCCTTTAGTACCTCTTGAGGGAAGCCTTTAGTACCTCTTGAGGGGAGCCTTTAGTACCTATTGAGAGGAGCCTTTAGTACCTCTTGAGGGGAGCCTTTAGTACCTCTTGAGGGGCGCCTTTAGTACCTCTTGAGGGGAGCCTTTAGTACCTCTTGAAGGGAGCCTTGAGTACCTCTTGAGGGGAGCCTTTAGTACCTCTTGAGGGGAGCCTTTAGTACCTCTTGAGGGGAGCCTTTAGTACCTCTTGAGGGGAGCCTTTAGTACCTCTTGAGGGGAGCCTTTAAGACTTCCTGAGGGGAGCCTATAAGCCCTCTTGAACGGAGCCTTGAAGACCTCTTGAACGGAGCCTTTAAGTCCTCTTGAGGGGAACCTTCAAGCCCTTTTGAACGGAGCCTTTAAGACCTCTTGAGGGGAGCCTTTAAGCCCTCTTGAACGGAGCCTTTAAGACCTCTTGAGGGGAACCTTTAAGCCCTTTTGAACGGAGCCTTTAAGACCTCTTGAAGGGAGCCTTTAAGCCCTCTTGAACGGAGCCTTTAAGACCTCTTGAGGGGAACCTTTAAGCCCTTTTGAACGGAGCCTTTAAGACCTCTTGAGGGGAGCCTTTAACCCCTCTTGAACGGAGCCTTTAAGACCTCTTGAGGGGAACCTTTAAGCCCTTTTGAACGGAGCCTTTAGGACCTCTTGAAGGGAGCCTTTAAGCCATCTTGAACGGAGCCTTTAAGACCTCTTGAGGGGAGCCTTCAAGCCCTCTTGAACAGAGCCTTTAAGACCTCTTGAAGGGAGCCTTTAAGCCCTCTTGAACGGAGCCTTTAAGACCTCTTGAACGGAACCTTTAAGACCTCATGAACAGAGCCTTTAAGACCTCTTGAACGGAACCTTTAAGACCTCTTGAACGGAGCCTTTAAGACCTCATGAACGGAACCTTTAAGACCTCTTGAACGGAGCCTTTAAGACCTCATGAACGGAACCTTTAAGACCTCTTGAACGGAACCTTTAAGACCTCTTGAACAGAGCCTTTAAGACCTCTTGAAGGGAGCCTTTAAGACCTCATGAACGGAACCTTTAAGACCTCATGAACGGAACCTGTAAAACCTTTTGAAGGTTGCGGTGATGGGTTTAGTTCAGAGGGAGGCTTTAAAAAGTGCATTTAAGGTAATAAAATATTTTAATAAACAAATAATTATTGTGCAAATCAACGACATAATTTTTAATTTCAATAAATTATTTATTACTCCCTATAATACACAATACTGCCTATTAAAATAGAAAATATTCATTGAGCAAATCAAATTACAAAAAAAATTGACACAATTAATCATTTTCAGTAAAATATACTGAACATGAACTTTCGGTGAAATATATTTAGTACTTTTATCCATCATTTTTAATTCTACCAAAACACACAAAATTTTATGCAATTGACGAATGTAATTGAGAAACTTAAAGATGTGGGCAAGTAATTAAAATATTTTGTATTTGAGAAGCCAATTAGGTTGTAAATTTTGCATAATCGTGCGGTACTAATAAAACACACATATTCTCTTATTCATTATTTTTATTCACTGACAAGTCGCTAAAAGTTAAATCCACGCTAATTATCATCTCTAAATAATCATTTACTGAATGTGCCAACATTATGCACGTATGAATTAATTCTGACGCACGAGTTATTTAGAACACTGCATTATTCATCCTTTATTCTGTTGATCTGCCCCCGTTGAAGGAAGGAATTTTTCCACGTCCTGATGAAAGAGCAACATGAAATTCAGGAAAAAATCGAAAAATCCTGATAAAACACGGTCGGGTTTTTTTCTAAGCGCTAGAGACAGAATAATAGCGTTCTGCTGTTGAATATCAGAATGTCTTCCATTTCAATAGAAGAGGAAGTAATTCTTCAGACGTCGTCCGTCCGCTGGCCAACTGCTCCGCAGTCATCCGCATCCGTCCCTGCAAAAAAGCCGGACGGCCGAGTTGTCTGTCTCGAAAGTTATGAAAGGCCGAGCTGAAATAAAGAAATAGATGTTAACCTGAATTGCGATATATTGTCTGTAAAGAAATTTAAATCTCAAAACTGAAAAAAATTGAGGATAACGGAACTACAAAGTTATAAAGGAAAAACTCGAAAGTTATCGACAACTACTGATTGAATAATTATCGCAATATTCCTATAAATATTCATGTTTGAAATCAAAAATGATATAGACACATGAAATAAATCATATGTTCAATTCATACACAAGATAAAAGACACTTCAGGAGGCACAAAGTACGAGACGCTTCATATAGCAAATTTAAACATACTCGTACTCAAAAAACTTCTAGCACACATCCCAGAAATCGACTTTTTAGCGCATCGAAGGATGGTCCGTAGAATAATTGGAAGGAGAGTGTGTCAGGTGACTCGCAATAAAATAGTAAGGATGACCTCAATGAAATACAATGAAATAATTGGAAGGAGAGTGTGTCAGGTGACTCGCAATAAAATAGTAAGGATGACCTCAATGAAATACAATGAAATAATTGGAAGGAGAGTGTGTCAGGTTTCTCGCAATAAAATAGTAAGGATGACCTCAATGAAATACAAGTCAGAGGGCAGGTGATCGCCTGGAATTTGTCAGGGCGACGTAGCAAAATGTCAACTTGAGGAGTGACTAAACTCCCATGAAAACAAACTTCTTTACTCAATTTCTTCCTCTGAACTCTTCGAAAAATTCAGCAAAATTTCCCACTGATGTTCCCTAACGAAGCTTTGAAGTTTAAATTTAGGCTCAGATTTATGAATATTTTAAATATGCTACACTGAATAATGATACTTAGGATCCATTCTCTTCCATTGAAAGAAAGTTTAACGTTTACTAAACTGATCCATGAAATTCAAGCACAGCTCAGGGAACGTTAGCGGCAAAGTATTTTCATTTGCAAAAGAATTTAGAAAAGCTACTTTAAAAGCACGGTGTTCCGGCGTTGCATGCGGACAGCTTCCTCGCAGCCTGTTATTCAGATGCGTGAGCACCACAAAGCAGCGTTCTAAAACTGAAAAAAAATTTAAGCCAATGTTCACGATAAAGACCGAGAGTTGAATTACTGTTCAGAACTTGTGTTCATATTTACCTCCAGCACATTAGATGAAAGCTTGACTTTTAAAATTTTGCAAATGCGCAGTGAGTTTTCAAAAACCTTGTATTTTCCACCTTGTAGTTAAAAATAGTTAACTACAGTTTTCAGTTTTTGTAGGTTAGCGCAGTTTTGTACCCTCCAGTTTTTTGGAGGTTAGCGCAGCAGGTTACTTTGAGGTCGATACAGAGCAGTTGAGTGAGCGAGCAGCTCTGGTTTCAGAGAAGTCATGTTGGGCCGCTCAACTTTTGGTGCTGTCAAAACTACGCGCGTCTCACGGCAGTAAATACTGCCAGAAGACACAATAGATTATTGAGAGAACTGCTGTACAGCCCAGTTATTTTGTTTCCGATCAGTGGAATTAACTGACGGAATGAATGCAGTGAGACGCGTAGTCATGGTGCAACAAAACTGCTGTAAACGAAAACTTGACTTTTTTATCTCTGGGGCGAACTGCAGTGGTAACTAATTTTTATTAAAACTGCAAAAAAATTTTAAAGCGTTGTTTCGCCGCTTTCATTTTTCCGCAATTTTCTAATCCATCAAAACCAACTCACCTCTGCGGGGAAAAAATGTTGGTTGTATGGGAAGTTAAGTTCTAAAGTAGGCGTCCTGTTTACATAAGAACCAAATTCTCTATTTAGATAGTTTGTTCCACATTCGACCAACATTTTTTCCTGCGGGTGAATATATTTTTATTTTTTCTCTGATCATTGGATCTTTCGTCCGGAACAGATGAAAAGTGTGCAATGAACGTATTTGTGATACTGACATTTATACCTCACGGGACCTCAGAGTTAGCACTCATAATTTCAAGATTTCAGACAGACGTAAAACAAATTTTGGCCTGGCATCCTTGAGTCTTTTTGTGCCCATTACCTAAATCTACCACTCAACGTAAAACCCTTTTGTACCCATTAACTGAATCCACCACTAAACGTAAAACCCTTTTGTACCCATTACCTGAGTCCACCACTCAACGTAAAACCCTTTTGTACCCATTACATAAATCCACCACTCAACGTAAAACCCTTTTGTACCCATTACCTAAATCCACCACTCAACGTAAAACCCTTTTGTACCCATTACCTGAATCCACCACTCAACGTAAAACCCTTTTGTACCCATTACCTGAATCCACCACTCAACGTAAAACCCTTTTGTACCCATTACATAAATCCACCACTCAACGTAAAACCCTTTTGTACCCATTACCTGAATCCACCACTCAACGTAAAACCCTTTTGTACCCATTACCTGAATCCACCACTCAACGTAAAACCCTTTTGTACCCATTACCTGAATCCACCACTCAACGTAAAACCCTTTTGTACCCATTACCTAAATCCACCACTAAACGTAAAACCCTTTTGTACCCATTACCTGAATCCACCACTCAACGTAAAACCCTTTTGTACCCATTACCTAAATCCACAACTCAACGTAAAACACTTTTGTACCCATTACCTAAATCCACCACTCAACGTAAAACCCTTTTGTACCCATTACCTAAATCCACCACTCAACGTAAAACCCTTTTGTACCCATTACCTAAATCCACCATTCAACGTAAAACCCTTTTGTACCCATTACCTTAATCCACCACTCAACGTAAAACCCTTTTGTACCCATTACCTAAATCCACCACTCAACGTCAAACCCTTTTGTACCCATTACCTAAATCCACCACTCAACGAAAACCCTTTTGTACCCATTACCTAAATACACCACTCAACGTAAAACCTTTTTGTACCCATTACCTAAATCCACCACTCAACGTGAAACAGAAAACTTATCCTCGAAAAATAACCAGCTGTTGATTCGCTTTAGTTTCACTTTTTTTAAAATTCTTTTGGTAACGTATCATTCTGATTTCTTTATGTTTTATATATCTGCTTTAAATAGGTTTTATTCTAAGTTCTTGGTCACTTTCAATCAAAAAATTTTTTCCTATTTTGCTTGCAGATTTTTTCATATTGATTTTAAGATCGAAACGTTTATATTTAAGGTTTTTAGCATTTTTCTTCGCTCCTCCATTCTAAAATTTATTTCGGTATCAATAAACATAAAATACTTATGTCTTTTTCTGTGAAAGAATGATAATCATGTTCAGTTCTTAACTTTACTGGACATAAACGAACCTATTCTTAAAAATTTATGGAAAATAAAAATCAGAAGACATTTTATCACAAAAAAGGGCAAATGTGCGTTTTTAACGCACTCCCTGCGCACTGGGCCGCATGTGTACCACACCCTGCTCACTGGGCCGCATGTGTACCACACCCTGCTCACTGGGCCGCATGTGTACCACTCCCTGCTCACTGGGCCGCATGTGTACCACTCCCTGCTCACTGGGCCGCATGTGTACCACTCCCTGCTCACTGGGCCGCATGTGTACCACTCCCTGCGCACTGGGCTGCATGTGTACCACTCCCTGCTCACTGGGCCGCATGTGTACCACTCCCTGCGCACTGGGCTGCATGTGTACCACTCCCTGCTCACTGGGCTGCATGTGTACCACTCCCTGCTCACTGGGCTGCATGTGTACCACTAGGTAAGTCGCTCATTCACGCACCGGTATAAAGGAATGCCATTCCATCTGTTTTGTGACCTTTTTGATAAAACTGTTTTCAAACGAGGTGAAATGTTATCGTAAATTTGTATTTTTCCTTTTTCTAAAGAAGAATAAAAATTTATTCGAGAAGTAAGGTCGATTTCCCAATTCTGTTTCTTACAACGTAACCAAACTAGCTGTTAATAACCTTGGAGACGCGGTGAACGTGTTAAACGGTTAATAGTCTGTAAACAACAAGCAACACCGAATTATGTAAAAATATTCCTTGCTAGAATTCCACAAGCTTCAAAATAATCTGCCGCATTTCGTGTCATCCTCACCCAAGTTTATGGCGAAGGTATAAAATGCACAAGACGCTCGCCAAGCCACTTCTAGTTTTATCCGAGCGGCAAGTTGCTCATGAAGTCTACGGGAGCCCCAACCATGATTTGACAACAAACAAAGGACGCTCAAACCTCTTGTTGATGTCAAAGGCATAAAAATGAAGCATCAAAAGGCGGGGTTTTGTGTCTTTTGAGCTACGCAAGGCCAGACCTCTCACAGCTCATATATGAATGCAAGCAAATCTGCATTGTGCGCGTGAGTATGTACGAAAATAATAAAAATTTTCATGGTTTATCTATAAAGGTCAATAGTTACATAATCAAGCTTGGTTCCTTTTTTACACTCACGCATTCATTTGCAATGAGTGATATGCGAATTTGTGTTTTT
Organism: Morinoia aosen; assembly: GCA_030386875.1. NCBI lineage: Eukaryota > Metazoa > Arthropoda > Malacostraca > Amphipoda > Talitridae > Morinoia > Morinoia aosen. The sequence continues at coordinate 46,331,339 of CM059567.1, read as the reverse complement.
GAGAGCAGTGAGTTTTATAAAGTAAGAAATATATTCCCTGAACTTGTGTTTTTTTTACTCTTTGCTCAATCACTGACTATTATTGTGACAACTGATACAAAAGTAAAGAATAGCAATTGAAAAAGACGTTGAGGCTGAAATACACCGCTGATGTAGATTACTTACTCAAAAGCGGACTACCGAATGAGAGGAGAGCGTAAATTTGTCTGCACATAAACAATTCACGTCTGAATGGGTCGCAGGAGTTGAAGTCGATAACTGCGTTACCCAGACTGCTGATATAAGCCCATCTTAGCTTTTATGGCATAGCAAATATTGTTTGTTTGACCAGTCTTAGGATTTATAGCAAATAAAATATTGTTTGTTTGAACAATCTTAGGGTTTATAGCATATCTAATATTATTTATTTGACCGATCTTAGGATTTATAGCACATCTAATACTGTTTTTTTGAAACTTAAAATGATGTTATCCAGACTGCTGATGCAAACGAAGCTTGTAATATATAGCATGTCTAACATTGTTTTGAGCGAAATTTGAAATGATGTTATCCAGACTGTTGATGCAAACGAAGCTTGTAATATATAGCATGTCTAACATTGTTTTGAGCGAAACTTGAAATGATGTTATCCAGACTGCTGATGCAAACGAAGCTTGTAATATATAGCATGTCTAACATTGTTTTGAGCGAAACTTGAAATGATGTTATCCAGACTGCTGATGCAAACGAAGCTTGTAATATAAAGCATGTCTAACATTGTTTTGAGCGAAACTTGAAATGATGTTATCCAGACTGCTGATGCAAACGAAGCTTGTAATATATGGCATGTCTAACATTGTTTTGAGCGAAACTTGAAATGATGCTATCCAGACTGCTGATGCAAACGAAGCTTGTAATATAAAGCATGTCTAACATTGTTTTGAGCGAAACTTGAAATGATGTTATCCAGACTGCTGATGCAAACGAAGCTTGTAATATAAAGCATGTCTAACATTGTTTTGAGCGAAACTTGAAATGATGTTATCCAGACTGCTGATGCAAACGAAGCTTGTAATATAAAGCATGTCTAACATTGTTTTGAGCGAAACTTGAAATGATGTTATCCAGACTGCTGATGCAAACGAAGCTTGTAATATAAAGCATGTCTAACATTGTTTTGAGCGAAACTTGAAATGATGTTATCCAGACTGCTGATGCAAACGAAGCTTGTAATATAAAGCATGTCTAACATTGTTTTGAGCGAAACTTGAAATGATGTTATCCAGACTGCTGATGCAAACGAAGCTTGTAATATAAAGCATGTCTAACATTGTTTTGAGCGAAACTTGAAATGATGTTATCCAGACTGTTGATGCAGACTCCTGGTGTTGAAATATCTGGTCGGGTGATGATACTATAGCTCGTTCTCTGAGACCAACAATACATGACCAAAGCTCAGCAGCTGCGCTACGCAATAACGCCACGTAGTTAGCAGTACTAGCTGCCCATGTGTAACTACGACATGTATAATAAAAAATGAAAACCAACATGCATATGAACACCCAACCCAAAATATTTCGAAGTACAAAATTTCATGTTCTGGGCTTGAATGTATATGGTGTTGAACTTAAAATATCGAGGTGATTGAAAACCACAATTACGCATAAAATTTTCATGTGAACGTTAGTTTTTATTTTTTTTTAAAGACTTTAGCTTCCTTGAAATAGACTTATTTGTTACGCATTCGGTATTTGTAAGCTCAGCGACAAATGATCACAGAACCCAGTAATCGGCTCTACAAAATGTAAAGCCATTAGCAAATTGATGTTTTTATAACTAAGACGCAGAAGTGAATGCCTATCAATAGGCCTAGACACAGCCTTTTCCCTCTGAACAATTAATCGTCGGGCATCCGATCCCAACTCACCACTTTTCTGCAATTAATTTAGAGCTGCCAATTTTCCGAGTCGAAGCGCACGCTAGAAACCTTTCATTTGAAGACGAGTTACGACCTTCTCAAGTTCAAAGTTCTTTACATCCTTCTGATCTCCCGCTCCCATTTATTCCTTGTTGCTTGATCAAATGTCCTCGTAAGAGAAATTATTCTCATTTTTAATTCCATTCTCTCTGTATTTTATGAGACTCCAGCCTGACGCACAAGAGTTCAATCTGCCGCATGTTAATTGTTTGATTTGTTGTTTCTGCCAGGGTTGGTGTAATTAATTACAGAGCAATTAATCAGGCGTCAAAATGGCCCTTTTTTACATTTCATCGCGAGCCAAAAGAGAGAGGAACATGTCTCGGAGGTATTTCTTTTAATATGAATTGTATCTCTCATACCGAGTGTTCTATTTCCCACAACATGTCTTATATCTCTCAAAACATGTCTTGCATTTCTTATAAGATATCTTAAATTCCTTACTGCACGTTTGTTTCTTATTTCTAATAGCATGTCTCATAATTTATGGTAACTTTTATGTATTTTACAGCATGTACGACATGCTGTACATTTTGCACAGAATGTCTTTAAAACATCTAACCTAATAATACCCGTTGTGTGTTTATTTATATATATATATATATATATATATTTATAATTTTTTTTTGTGTCCGCGTCTTGAGAAACATAGGATGTCTGAATGTGCGGTATCATGGATACCGAATATTTCAGTGTAACATTGAAATAGGGCCATTTCATGCATTGATATGGTTGACATTTTATCAGGATAGGTTCGGTTAGGACATGTTAGATTAGGTTAGGATAGGAAATGTTAGGACATGTTAGGTTAGCATAGGTTAGGTATTATTGGAATTTTTCACGGGTTCACCTAGCATAACGATGACATTGTCTGTAGAGTTTCCACGCGTCCTACTATCACCTAATAATACCCTTGCTTTATTTGTTTGGAGTACGCATATACCATTTCTCTGTCACCACATCTGGAAAATTCGTTAAAGAAAGGTATTGAATCCCGTCATTAAAGGCCGTGCACACTAGTACCATATATTTTTCACAACATGCCTTATATATATGTCTATTCCCACAGTCGCATTTCTGAGCGATGGAGCCGAGGTGTTTCCTTTCACATTACGCCGACACGGCCACCGGCATCAGACAGCCTATACAGGCCTTCACCAACAATGAGGACACCGGCATCAGACAGCACCGTCTACAGGCCTTCACCGACATTAAAATGAGGACACCGGCACCAGACAGAACCGTCTACAGGCCTTCACCGACATTAAAATGAGGACACCGGCATCAGACAGCACCGTCTACAGGCCTTCACCGACATTAAAATGAGGACACCGGCACCAGACAGCCCCGTCTGCAGGCCTTCACCGACATTAAAATGAGGACACCGGCATCAGACAGCCCCGTCTGCAGGCCTTCATCGACATTAAAATGAGGACACCGGCACCAGACAGCACCGTCTGCAGACCTTCACCGACATTAAAATGAGGACACCGGCATCAGACAGCACAGTCTGAAGGCCTTCACCGACATTAAAATGAGGACACCGGCACCAGACAGCCCCGTCTGCAGGCCTTCACCGACATTAAAATGAGGACACCGGCACCAGACAGCCCTATCTGCAGGCCTTCATCGACATTAAAATGAGGACACCGGCACCAGACAGCACCGTCTACAGGCCTTCACCGAAATTAAAATGAGGACATCGGCACCAGACAGCCCCGTCTGCAGGCATACACCGATATTAAAATGAGCAAGTACTGCCACTCGTAAGCAAAATGAGCAAGTACTGCCACTCGTGAGCAAAATGAGCAAATAGGATTGAATTGAGGAGTTATCTGTGTTTGCTTTGGAGGGTACTTGTTTTGGAGGGTACTTGTTGTTGAGAGTATTTACTTTTGAAGGTGCTCGCATTGGAGAGTCCATGTTTTGGAGGGTACTTGTTTTGGAGAGTATTTACTTTTGAAGGTGCTTGCATTGGAGAGTACTTGTTTTGGAGGGTATTTGTTTTGGAGAGTATTTACTTTTGAAGGTGCTTGCATTGGAGAGTACTTGCTTTGGAGGGTACTTGTTTTGGAGAGTATTTACTTTTGAAGGTGCTTGCATTGGAGAGTACTTGTTTTGGAGGGTACTTGTTTTGGAGAGTATTTACTTTTGAAGGTGCTTGCATTGGAGAGTACTTGTTTTGGAGGGTACTTGTTGTTGAGAGTATTTACTTTTGAAGGTGCTTGCATTGGAGAGTACTTGCTTTGGAGGGTACTTGTTTTGGAGAGTATTTACTTTTGAAGGTGCTTGCATTGGAGAGTACTTGTTTTGGAGGGTACTTGTTTTGGAGAGTATTTACTTTTGAAGGTGCTTGCATTGGAGAGTACTTGTTTTGGAGGGTACTTGTTTTGGAGAATATTTACTTTTGAAGGTGCTTGCATTGGAGAGTACTTGTTTTGGAGGGTACTTGTTTTGGAGAGTATTTACTTTTGAAGGTGCTTGCATTGGAGAGTACTTGTTTTGGAGGGTACTTGTTTTGGAGAATATTTACTTTTGAAGGTGCTTGCATTGGAGAGTACTTGCTTTAGAGGGTACTTGTTTTGGAGAGTATTTACTTTTGAAGGTGCTTGCATTGGAGAGTACTTGTTTTGGAGGGTTCTTGCCTTGACGGGAACTTGCTTTAGAAGGTTTTTAATTTATGAAGAAAATTAATCCATTCATGTTTCATACATGTTTTCATGCTTCCCTCCCCTTCCCCTCAACTTACTTATTTCGTTTCTCTGCCCGAAATTCTAATGCTATTATCAACCATATCGTTACTTATCTTTTGTCAGTTTTGATGTTGAGACCTCGAGGCGTTTTCGATAGATGTGCAAATTAGTTTCATTGAAAATCAAGTTAGTCGAGTCGATTTACTTTAGTTCACACTCAAAGTAATGCTTAGTTTGAGAAAAATGAAAGAATCAGTATCTAGCAAAGCTTTAAAATTCTATCAAATCTGCGTCATTTCTTTGTCCTGTTTTTTCATGGCAATAAAGTTTAACAGAAACCTTTTTCAACTCAGCCTATCAAATATGATGAACTTCAAGTAAACGTGTGTTCTAACTCATTAGAACACCAGTAATTTCTAGAGCTTTAAATTTTCAAAGTAATTGTCAATGAATCTTTAATCTTCACCCAACGTATACTATTTTCCAAAAACCTGCATGTTTAGCAAAGTTCATTTTAGAAAAACAAGTTACATCCTGACGGAATTTAAGAAGCAGACTTGAGTGGACTCAAGCCTCAAAAGTGACAAAACCATAAAATGTTTGAAAAGAAACAAGTTCTACTGATGTTCAACTTGTCCCCTCATTTTCTGCGTTGGTTTTTGAAAATTGACTCCTAGACACGCATAATAAAACTACATGGTTATTGACCCTTGAATCACGGGCCTTTTTTGGTATTTGAACCACCATTACTACCACCAGCATTAGAAAGGCACTGTCAGCGAATGGTCACCGACATTACAATGGAGAAGGACTACTTCTCGTAAGGAAAATGAACAAAAAGGGTCAAATTGAGGAGTTATCATGACATAATTCATGTATTGCACCAATCTCGCTAGTGACATTCTAAGCCAACACTTTTCGAAAGTGCTTTATGAATTCTACGTTAACGTTGTTTAGCTACGTTGGTTTTTTTTCTTCCCTACAGTTTCACTCAGATGACATTTTCGCAACCGAGTCAAAAGAAGACGATTGTTGGACTCCAGTACAAACATCTAAGTTTGTGCCTCCATCTTTTTTGCTGCCGCGTGTGCTACCTTAGTACATCGATCACGCAAAGTGCTCCTAAACTCTGGAATTTACTACGTCGCTGTACCGACGTACCGACCACGGGATGACGCATTATTTCGCCGTCCTGTGCTAGCAATTGCCCCACCGTCATCCCAATGTATCCATCACAAATTCTGAGGTGCTGCGACCACCCTCGCTCGGGCATGACGCACCCACACAGACACATGAGGGCATCTGTATTGTGGTCACACCTGCAGCGGTCACGTCAGCGTCCACAGCAGGCACTTCTCTTACAAATGGCTTTTGGGGGATACTTGCTTTAAAGAAGGGTGCTTTGTAGAGTACTTACTTTGTTATGGTAGATAATTTAGAAGGTACTTGCTTTTGGGGAACTCATTTCATAGGGTTTTTGCTTTGGGGGTACTCGTTTTAGAGTTTACTTTGGGGGGTACCCACATAAGCTAAGAGCTGCTGAATGATAATTATCAATCAATGCTCATGGCGTTTGAGCACCATACCGACCCGAATTTGTCTGCTATCCAAGACTTATAACTTGCCTAAGTGCAAATTTACAACTTATAACATGGCTATATGCATTTTAAATTCTGAACTGCCAAAGTAACAATTTAAAATTTACAACTTCCCTAAATACACGTAATAAATTTTGTTACTTGTCTAAGTTCATTTTAAAAAATTATAACTTCCCTAAGTGCCTAATCAAAACTTGCGACTTGCTTTTTGCGTATTAATGAGTTGCAGACTGTTTCGAGCGTAATCGAAACTATAGCCTTAACTACTGTACGTACACTAAGCTATAGCCTTAACTACTGTACGTACACTAAACTCACATCATAATTTTCTAACCTGGCAATCTAAGATAGAGAAATGGTCGGTACTCGGTCGCCTAATTTTCCCTCCAGTACGTCGAAACTTCCATGTTTCTCGTATTTTCCGGAACTCTATAGATTACAGATTATCACATGCCATATTCCATGCCATGTTGTATTAATCAATAATTTCTCAGTAATTAATCAACTCCAGGCTGTAGTTTATTTTAATTAAGCATTCCTTTCTTAGACTCGTATGCAGAAGAGAATTTTGAAATCCACTCTGGTGTTCGTGGAGCTGAATTTTGTAATTTATCGGGACTTTTACAGAAGTTGGGTTCGAAGTTACATTTTTGAAGTAGTAGTGATGCTACTTACTTTCGTATTAATACTAAACGGGTAACAAATTATGTAAGTTGGGTTCGAAGTTACATTTTTGAAGTAGTAGTGATGCTACTTACTTTCGTATTAATACTAAACGGGTAACAAATTATGTAAGTTGGGTTCGAAGTTACATTTTTGAAGTAGTAGTGATGCTACTTACATTCGTATTAATACTAAACGGGTAACAAATTATGTAAGTTGGGTTCGAAGTTACATTTTTGAAGTAGTAGTGATGCTACTTACTTTCGTATGAATACTAAACGGGTAACAAATTATGTAAGTTGGGTTCGAAGTTACATTTTTGAAGTAGTAGTGATGCTACTTACATTCGTATTAATACTAAACGGGTAACAAATTATGTAAGTTGGGTTCGAAGTTACATTTTTGAAGTAGTAGTGATGCTACTTACATTCGTATTAAAACTAAACGGGTAACAAAGTAAGAGTTTATTTCATTTTTACGAGTATCAAAATAACGTCAGCTCCAAAGTAAGAAGATCATCATTCCAAAAACTCGTTCAGGAATCACACGATTATTCAAGCAACGCTCGCATCAAAACAAAAAGCGCATCGAATTACGAACAAGCACATAAGCCCCATGGTTTTCTTAGCAACACTTGCATTAGAACAAGAACCGTATCAAATTCCAAATATGTACAGAACTCACACGATTATTCAACCAACTCTCACAAAGAAATAAGAAGTGTATCGAATTTAAAAGCGTGTACTGAAACCACACTGTTGTCTGAGAATCACTCGCATCAAAACTAAGGTAGGAGAGTGCAAAAAGTCCATCAGAATAGCGTGAACACCGACCAAAACTAAGGTAGGAGAGGGCAAAAAGTCCATCAGAATAGCGTGAACACCGACCAAAACTAAGGTAGGAGAGGGCAAAAAGTCCATCAGAATAGCGTGAACACCGACCAAAACTAAGGTAGGAGAGGGCAAAAAGTCCATCAGAATAGCGTGAACACCAACCAAAACTAAGGTAGGAGAGGGCAAAAAGTCCATCAGAATAGCGTGAACACCAACCAAAACTAAGGTAGGAGAGGGCAAAAAGTCCATCAGAATAGCGTGAACACCAACCAAAACTAAGGTAGGAGAGGGCAAAAAGTCCATCAGAATAGCGTGAACACCAACCAAAACTAAGGTAGGCGAGGGCAAAATGTCCATCAGAATAGCGTGAACACCAACCAAAACTAAGGTAGGAGAGGGAAAAAGTCCATCAGAATAGCGTGAACACCAACCAAAACTAAGGTAAGAGAGGGAAAAAGTCCATCAGAATAGCGTGAGCACCTACCAAAACTAAGGTAGGAGAGGGAAAAAGTCCATCAGAATAGCGTGAACACCAACCAAAACTAAGGTAGGCGAGGGCAAAATGTCCATCAGAATAGCGTGAACACCAACCAAAACTAAGGTAGGAGAGGGAAAAAGTCCATCAGAATAGCGTGAACACCAACCAAAACTAAGGTAGGAGAGGGAAAAGGTCCATCAGAATAGCGTGAACACCAACCAAAACTAAGGTAGGAGAGGGAAAAAGTCCATCAGAATAGCGTGAACACCAACCAAAACTAAGGTAGGAGAGGGAAAAAGTCCATCAGAATAGCGTGAACACCAACCAAAACTAAGGTAGGCGAGGGAAAAAGTCCATCAGAATAGCGTGAACACCAACCAAAACTAAGGTAGGAGAGGGAAAAAGTCCATCAGAATAGCGTGAACACCAACCAAAACTAAGGTAGGAGAGGGAAAAAGTCCATCAGAATAGCGTGAACACCAACCAAAACTAAGGTAGGAGAAGACAAAAAGTCCATCAGAATAGCGTGAACACCAACCAAAACTAAGGTAGGAGAAGACAAAAAGTCCATAAGAATAGCGTGAACACCAACCAAAACTAAGGTAGGAGAGGGGAAAAGTCCATCAGAATAGCGTGAACACCAACCAAAACTAAGGTAGGAGAGGGAAAAAGTCCATCAGAATAGCGTGAACACCAACCAAAACTAAGGTAGGAGAGGGAAAAAGTCCATCAGAATAGCGTGAACACCAACCAAAACTAAGGTAGGAGAGGGGAAAAGTCCATCAGAATAGCGTGAACACCAACCAAAACTAAGGTAGGAGAGGGAAAAAGTCCATCAGAATAGCGTGAACACCTACCAAAACTAAGGTAGGAGAGGGAAAAAGTCCATCAGAATAGCGTGAACACCAACCAAAACTAAGGTAGGAGAGGGAAAAAGTCCATCAGAATAGCGTGAACACCAACCAAAACTAAGGTAGGAGAGGGAAAAAGTCCATCAGAATAGCGTGAACACCAACCAAAACTAAGGTAGGAGAAGACAAAAAGTCCATCAGAATAGCGTGAACACCAACCAAAACTAAGGTAGGAGAAGACAAAATGTCCATAAGAATAGCGTGAACACCAACCAAAACTAAGGTAGGAGAGGACAAAAAGTCCATAAGAATAGCGTGAGCACCTACCAAAACTAAGAGCGCATTAGAACTACAGCGGTACTAAATTCACATTAGCTTCAAAATGAGAACGAATCAAATTAAAACTTATATCAAAACCACATAAGTGACAAAGCTGCGTTCCAATCAAAACAACGTCTGTATTTTTCGTGGAAGAGGCTGAAGTGATCCGTTCCCATGCAAGCGTCATCAAGAACTTAATTCGCGCGGGTAAATAGCAGCGCTAGCTTCTGAACAAAATCACCTAATTAGTGGCGCTTGTAAAAAGTCAGCTTCTCCGTAAATAATTCAGTTAGGCGGTTCAAAACAAACCGCTTTTGACCAAAATACTCGATAATTCATCTCTCAGGAAAAAATACAGATTTTTGAGCAAAATATTTCAAAAAACGCGTACAAAAAAGCCAGCAAAAATGCGTTGGCGATTCGCTCAAAAATTCTATCAAGCAGCCATCGCATGAAGACCAAACCGTAGTGCAACGTAACCGAGTTCATGAAAATGGAAAGAAAAATAATTTATTTTCAACAAAGCTGATACAAAAAATATCTTTGATTTTTAACACTTCAACGGCGGAAGGTTGAAATGAAGTTCAATATTCAACTCAAATTTAAAGTCAATTGTAGTAAGCAATGTTGAAAATAGTAAACATTAACTGGATCGTGCATTCATTTAGTTTTTAAGTATGCATGAAAATTGAGTTGGTGACTACTGCTCGGTTAGCAGCGTCATAGAAATCCCCTCCGTGACCGCCGGTGGCTAACGTCGCTGCCAAAGTGTTCAAATGTATTAACATACAAATTCTTCATTAATATACTAGCATGAGTGTCGCAGTACCTGCGTTGAGGTGGCGTGACGAGATCATGCAGGGAGCCATCACCCGCCTCCTCCTGTCGTCCGTGACACTTTCCCTTGCCAATTTTAGTGCGAAATTTACTGCAAAATGACGAGGTTAAAAATACATTTTCAATTTTAGTTTTAAGCTTTGGAAAATGACCAGTGTGAAAAGTTGGAGTTAATGGAAATCGTTTTTGAAGATTCCAAAGTCACATGATAGAAAAATAATTTATAAGCGTCAAAACGATATTAAAGCGTAAATAATTTATGAGCGTCAAAACGATATTAAAGCGTAAATAATTTATAAGCGTCAAAACGATATTAAAGCGTAAATAATTTATAAGCGTCAAAACGATATTAAAGCGTAAAAGTGAATGCATGATATCCACATAATATAAAACGTAAAAAGATTTTAAAAGCTGTCTTATAATCTGAATATCATTTGCTTGCGCTGTCAGTAATTTTGAGAATTAAATCAAATTTAATTTGAAAATAATTATTTTATTTATAATATGGTCGATTTGTATGTGCTTTTGCATTACAAAACGTTCATCAGCGTGCTTGCATAACGATGACGTGTTCGAAATCCAAATAATTCTCTTTTCCTAAATTCTAAAGCAACAGATCTTCCCACTCTAGCTAGAAGTTTCCTATCATTCAATCTCATTTCATATCTGTATGGTAATTTAAAACAGATTTAAAATTACCGAATATATTTAAACAATATTGAAGGCAAATGAATCATTTGGCATCCAAAAACATAACACAACAAGCATTGTTTTTTATTCAAAACAAGAATTTTCTTATCGAAACCATTTGTCTCATTTTATTATTGACATCGAGAAAAACTAAATTAAAATTTCCTGACAGCAACACGCAAAAAAATAAAAAAAATGTTGTAGGGCCCAATGTAGCAAAGTTAAGGCTCGCGGAAAATTATGACTTACCAGGAATTATGATGGAAAAACTTTCAGTTTTTCGGCGTCGAAAAAAATTAAGCAGAGAAACGTTAAAGGCCCTAAGTACAGAAATTATGGCTTTTAGTTTACTGAAAAATAAGAACGATCTTCGTCAAAAAGAATATATTGATATGCTAAGTAATGTTGTTGGGCCTAGGTAAGGAAATTATGGCTTGAAGTTTATGGAACAATAAAAGAGAGCCTCTACGAAGAAAGAAATAAGCAGAGAAGCGTTGTAGACCTTAGGCAGAAAAATTATGGCTTGTGGTGTACTGAAAAATAAATTAAGTCTCATGCGTTCGTATCGTCGTCACTGCCACGATGGCGAGTCAGACCGAATCTTGAACTGATCTCCCGAGAGAAGCCTATGAGGAAAGTAGCTGCGAAATGCCACGCTGATCCTCGATAATTTCTGTGGCTTCTATCCTGCCCGACAACAGCCTGCCGCAGCGCTCGGTCACGTCGCTGTCTGCTCGGGTGGTGGGGCGTTGTGGCTGTACTTCTGATGGGCAGTTGGGCGGGTCTGCGGGTGTGTTGTGCCAACGCGGGTGTTGTAAATCTTGTAACGCGGGTGTTGTACATCTTGTAACGCGGGTGTTGTACATCTTGTAACGCAGGTGTTGTACATCTTGTAAAGCGGGTGTTGTACATCAACGCGGGTGTTGTACATCTTGTAACGCGGGTGTTGTAAATCTTGTAACGCGGGTGTTGTGTGTCAACGCGTGTGTTGTACATCTTGTAACGCGGGTGTTGTACATCAACGCGGGTGTTGTACATCTTGTAACGCGGGTGTTGTGTGTCAACGCGTGTGTTGTACATCAACGCGGGTGTTGTACATCTTGTACGCGGGTGTTGTATATCTTGTAACGCGGGTGTTGTGTGTCAACGCGGGTGTTGTACATCTTGTAACGCGGGTGTTGTACATCAACGCGGGTGTTGTACATCTTGTAACGCGGGTGTTGTGTGTCAACGCGTGTGTTGTACATCAACGCGGGTGTTGTATATCTTGTAACGCGGGTGTTGTGCGTCAGCGCGTGTGGTGTACATCAACGCGTGTGTTGTACATCAACGCGGGTGTTGTACATCAACACATGTCTTGTACATCAACACGTGTGTTGTACATCAACACGGGTGTTGTACATCAACACGGGTGTTGTACATCAACACGGGTGTTGTACATCAACGCGGGTGTTGTACATCAACGCGGGTGTTGTACATCAACGCGGGTGTTGTGTGTCAACGCGTGTGTTGTACATAAAGTTGTGCGTTGTACATCAACAAGTGCTGCATGTCATCGAACAGACTATACTTGAACAACCCTGCAGCATTAAAAGCAACGTGTCTGTACTGAATCTATAACAAATCTTTCAAAATTAAAATTACACGCCTGCTGCGAATCAACAAGTCTTGTTCCATCCGAGCAGCACTTCAATAGTTCATCTACAATAGGTCCGCAATATCGAGGCAATGCCTCGTTACATTACAATATTGCACCAATAAAAGATACATCTTGATTGATCCTAATTATTAATAAAAGTGCCAAGATACACGTCTTCAATCTCATTATTTATTTAGGAAAATCAATGAATAAAAATTTCTGGAAAGTTTCGACCACCAGGGTCATTATCAACCTGGTAACAAATAGAAAAACTATTCAAGTGAATTTACATCACTGATGAACGAAGAAAACAAACAAATATAAAAGTTTGCTTTCTTCGTTCATCGTCGATTTAAATTTGACACTTGACCAGTTTTTTCTATTTGTTTTCAGGTTGATAATGACCCTGGTGGTCGAAACGTTAAATATTTTTTATTCATTGATTTTCTTAAATGAATAATGAGATTTAAGACGTGTATCTTGGAACTTTTATTTATAATTCGAATATGCAGAAAGCGAACCACTCATATATATCCATTGATTGATCCTTACCTTATTGCAATTGTGTTGTGAAAAGGATTTTTAGGCTTCTCTACCTAACAAGAAAAAGGGAGTGATGTGCAAGTTCCATAAGTAGAAGATTTTATCTATCAGCCCCATCTACCCGTCTTTTCTGCTTTCTATGGTCACCAGAAGAGATGCACCTACGTTGGTGAAAATATCCAGGGTAAGATCTGGGACTGAACCTGAGTCTTTCTTGTACGAAGAGTGATGCTCAACCCTCGATCTGGGACTGAACCTGAGTCCTTCTTGTACGAAGTGTGATGCTCAACCCTCGATCTGGGACTGAACCTGAGTCCTTCTTTTCTTATACGAAGTGTGATGCTCAACCCTCGATCTGGGACTGAACATGAGTCCTTCTTGTACGAAGTGTGATGCTCAACCCTCGATCTGGGACTGAACATGAGTCCTTCTTGTACGAAGTGTGATGCTCAACCCTCGATCTGGGACTGAACCTGAGTCCTTCTTGTACGAAGTGTGATGCTCAACCCTCGATCTGGAACTGAACCTGAGTCCTTCTTGTACGAAGTGTGATGCTCAACCCTCGATCTGGGACTGAACCTGAGTCTTTCTTGTACGAAGTGTGATGCTCAACCCTCGATCTGGGACTGAACCTGAATCGTTCTTGTACGAAGTGTGATGCTTAATCCTCGATCCACTGAGAAGCTGTAAATTTGAGTACATGATTATCAATACAGGCACAGAAATACCGCCAACACAGTTTCTCGGTCAAACATCAAGAGCAATTCAAGAGTGGCATTGATCCTCATGATGCATTTCACTTTGAAACGCAGACATACCGCGGCTCACAGCCTCGAGCATCTAAGTGAGTGTTTAGTTAATTTTCTCCACCCGAGTTCTCCTCTGTTTCTAGGTAGCAACGTTGTATATATTTCTTTGTTCCTGTGTTGGTTCTGTTTTGTGTGAAGGCTTGTGCTTCATAAGTCAGACTGAACTTACAAAAGTATCATCCACTTACAGTTAACATGTTTATTGAAAGCATATTACCAGAAAAATGATGTACCAATTAAAAAAATTAAGTTTGCAATTTACGTAGCCCCTATATTAAATTTATTTTAATCCCACGAGTAACTCTTAATTTTTGCAGCCCAAAGCATGATTTAAACCTCGAATTGACAATGGATATTTTACATATTTGCAATAACTGATAATGACTTCATCTACGTTCGTCTGCATATATTTTTCTCATATGCTAACATGTTTCGTCTAGAATTTTTTCAATAGAACAAAGTTCTCTCCTGATATAATCAGTTCAAATTTTCTGCGTGATGAATCAGTTCATTCTAAATTTTTTCGGTTACATAAGCAATTCGAAATTTTATGATTAACCTTTCGATTCCTTCTTGATTTTTTTTAATTATTAGTTTCAAGATTGCGGAACACAGCGTTCTGTACCCGCATTGCGGTCCTGGCAGTCGCCGCAGGCGGGTGTGCGGCGCTGCTGCTTTGCCTGGTAACCGCGTCTGCTCCAGGCCCACGATATTCCGGTGGGTGCAGGCATTTTAATTACTGCTGTATCAGACAATTATCTAAGATGTAAATACATAAGTCAATCAATAAAACAATAATAGTTTCCAAAGTAGCGCGAAGTCTGAAAATACATAAGCGTACTATAATTTATCTGATATGCATTATTGAGGTTTTCTGTAGTTACTCCTGCCCAACTTTCTGTAGTTCCTCCTGCCCAACTTTCACACTGGAAGTGACAAAATCTAAATATGTGGTTATTAGCTACGCGGAAATCAGTGCACTGATCCCTCATACTACGTGATGACCGGCGTGTTATCTTTTTCAGTGAGACTACCCCAAAGATAAAAAATATGAATTATTTTAACTTGATTTGTGTCTCCGAAGAATATCTGTTGATCACAGCATCATTTTACTTTCACAATCTTCAATTTCTGTCTCGATTAATAACTTTTGAGTTGTTAATCATTCATTCATTCTAACTTGCGCTGCCCATTTCCACCTCTGCAGCATACCTGCTGAGCGCTCTGAAGGGGCCCCTGCAGGCCGGCGACCCTGAGCTGCTGGAGTTCGTCCGAAATGAGGTACCTTCATACAGTACGACCATCCTTGGATGATAATCCTGTAAATAAGTAAATAAAATATAATGATAATTACTCTAAAATAAATCCTAAAATAATCCTATTAATAAATCCTGAAATAATCCTATTAATAATTCTTACAAATCCTAACACATATAATCCTATAAATGATAATAAATCCTATAAATCCTTAAATACCCCTAAGATAATGAACATAGGGCTCCACATCATCATAATGATCACCATTTAATTGAAGTGTTTTAGAAATTGACAAAATTCATGATGAGAAAGAAATCGGAAAAATTTTCAATGCCCGCTACAAATAGTTTTTGATTATATTCAATTAAAGTTGCATGAGGGGTTAAATGTATTCAATTTTTATTTATTTTATCGCGCTTTTTTCAGCTAATCGGGCATCAAATTTTCCTTGGTAAATTCTAATCCCACCTCTTCGGAACTAATTTTTTGTCTGGTACTAATTCCGTTATGACATCTGATGATATTCTTTTGTCAGTAAGTAATTCTTACGAGTAGTTATTGTTTCATCGTCATGTTGTAATTTCGGTCTTTCGGGTATTGATTAACTCTGGTAGTGTTATTACTTTTTCTCATGGTGTGGTGCTTCATTCCATGAGCTAATTTCCCTCAGTCGTGCACTAATTCTCCTCGTTGGGCTTCAGTGTTCCCTCGTCATGTACTGCGTCATCCTTGTCATTTATTAATTGCCTTCGTCATGTGTTATTTTTCCTTTCGGCGTGTGATAATGCGTCTTTACGGTAATTTATTCCTTCTCCATTATGTGCTTATTTCCTCTTCTTCATGCGCTGATTCCCTTTACATTAATCACTTGATAAATCCCCCACACCCCCTCCCCCCCTCTCCCCCCCCTCCCGCCCATCGTCATGCGCTGATTCCCTTTACATTAATCATTTGATAATTCCCCCCCCTCCCCCCCACCCATCGTATTGCGCTGATTCCTTTTACATTAATCATTTGATAATTCCCCCCCCCCCCACCCATCGTATTGCAATGATTCCTTTTACATTAATCATTTGATAATTCCCCCCCCCCACCCATCGTATTGCGCTGATTCCTTTTATATTAATCATTTGATAATTCCCCCCCCCCCCCACCCATCGTATTGCGCTGATTCCTTTTACATTAATCATTTGATAATTCCCCCCCCCCACCCATCGTATTGCGCTGATTCCTTTTACATTAATCATTTGATAATTCCCCCCCCCCCCACCCATCGTATTGCGCTGATTCCTTTTACATTAATCATTTGATAATTCCCCCCCCCACCTCCTCTTCCCCCACCCATCGTCATGCGCTGATTCCCTTTACATTAATCATTTGATAATTCCCCCCCACCCATCGTCATGCGCTGATTCCCTTTACATTAATCATTTGATAATTCCCCCCCACCCATCGTCATGCGCTGATTCGCTCACGTCATGTGATAATTCCCCCTCGTCGTGAGCTAATTTCCCCTTTGTCATATGACAATTCTTCCACGTTGAGCACTAACACCCCCTTCGTCCTGTGGCAATTCTCCCTCGTCATGCTCCAATTTCCCTTCGTCACGTGATAATTTCTCCAAGTCAAGCGCTTGTACCCCCTTCTTCCTGTGACAATTCTCCCTCGTCATGCTCTAATTTCCCTTCGTCACGTGATAATTTCTCCAAGTCAAGCGCTTGTACCCCCTTCGTCCTGTGGCAATTCTCCCTCGTCATGCTCCAATTTCCCTTCGTCACGTGATAATTTCTTCAAGTCAAGCGCTTGTACCCCCTTCGTCCTGAGGCAATTCTCCCTCGTCATGCTCCAATTTCCCTTCGTCACGTGATAATTTCTTCAAGTCAAGCGCTTGTACCCCCTTCGTCCTGTGGCAATTCTCCCTCATCATGCTCCAATTTCCCTTCGTCACGTGATAATTTCTTCAAGTCAAGCGCTTGTACCCCCTTCGTCCTGTGGCAATTCTCCCTCATCATGCTCCAATTTCCCTTCGTCACGTGATAATTTTGTTATAGCGTCTTCTTTTTCTTTGCATAATTCGTCGTGAGGCATTTCTTTTCTGTCGTAATTTATCGTTGTTTCTTTCAGTTGATGTCATTTCTCTTGATAATCGTCCTGACAGAAGGCCACTATCTTTTATTTTAGTTGATAAAGATCAAAATTAGACCGAGACTTTTCAATGTCATCAGTTATTATTATTGTAACTAATTAGATTATTGGTATCAAACCGATTA
Source organism: Morinoia aosen (assembly GCA_030386875.1). Lineage (NCBI taxonomy): Eukaryota > Metazoa > Arthropoda > Malacostraca > Amphipoda > Talitridae > Morinoia > Morinoia aosen. Next base: position 46,313,900 of record CM059567.1, on the reverse strand, counting down.
TAATTGATTATTATTATTAATATGGTAGCGTATATTATTATTACCAAACAGAATATAATGATTAACCTCTCTCTCTCTAAATAAACAGGAAATAATACTAATAGGACATATGGTTATTTATTTACCTATCTCGATACAAATTTAATGACATGGAAATAAGAATCATTGCGCATCTAGTTTACGTAACAAGAGACATTTATAAAGAATAGAATCATTGCGCATCTAGTTTCCGTAACAAGAAACATTTATAGAGAAAAGAATCATTGCGCATCTAATTTACGTTACTAGTAACATTACTGATGTATGCCGAAGGCATTCATCTAACTCAGTTAAGCCTACGCACAAAGAAATCGAGATGGGGACGCTTCAGGAATAATGTACTGAATGTGAGACTCATCTTAATTGTGGATTCCGAGATGATGTTGCTATGTGCTACGCGGACAGCCAATTACATTACGTTACTTGAGACAGTATGAGCAGTTCACATTTACACATGGTAAAAGACAACGAAGACGGGACCCCAGAGGGCCCCGCAGACAAGATACAATTCAGAGCTCTCTTCTCTGTGGCTGCCGCGTGCTTACTGACTCGCCCTCGCTTGGTAGCCGTGCGGACTGTGCACTTCCCAGTCGTTGGCATCGTACGAGAATGTTGCTACAATGTTTAAGATAGATTGATTTACAATTGAGCGTTACGGATAACTCTAGCGTATTTAATTATTTCGCAATATGAAATATCAATTTATGATAATTGTATTAATGACCTATGAAACGTTAGCTACTGAACAATACAAACGTTATTTATAGTAAATATTTCTAGTATCGATGTCTAGCAATCCTCCGTCGGTCGGTTGACACTTCTCCTTTCGTGTCCTCTTCGAATGAATGAATGAAGGCATCTACGGATGCTTTATTTCCAATTTCAAGCCTGATACATATCACCTTATACATTGGATTTTCAAATGCCTTATAACTAACGCCAGGACGCCATTACGCTTTCCCCCGGTCAAGACCGGTACCCATTTCAGACACCTGGGTAGAGTGGGGTATTGTGCTTGGAATTTTTCCCCTATACCCAACAGAGAAAATCGCCACCAGCGCCGGGACTCGAACCAGGGTCTGCCTGGACGGAGGCAAGTTCGCTAGTCTCACGACACGACGAGCACTTCGAAGATGGAGTGAAGCTGGTATATATATATAGAGAGAGAGAGCTGGTAACCGTTAGCGGCTCATGACATACCTCTGCTGTTTCAAACTATTCGAGTAACGGAGCGTCCTCCTTCGAATGATCGTTTTTTTATATGTGTCGTGTGTAAAATCACAACAATTTCTCCAAGTCAAGCGCTTGTACCCCCACCGTCCTGTGGCAATTCTCCCTCGTCAATCTCCAATTCCCCCCGTCAGGTACTAATTTCCCCACGTCAAGCGCTTGTATCCCATTCGTCCAGCAGCCAATCCCCCTCTTGATGCTCCAATTTCGCCGTCAGGTGCTGATTCCCCCGTCAGCGCAGCCCTACGCCCTGGAGGGCCGCCGCAACTCAGCTCTGCAGAGCGTGCACTCCAGCGAAACTTTCTACAGGAACGCCACTAGGCTCATCTTCAACAATACTGTGAGCCAAATCTTTTTTACTCCATAAGGTTGACATTTCTAGATGTTCATTTGTTGTTCCTATAGATGTTTGTTATTCATAAATGTTTCCTAGATGTTCATTTATTGTTCCTAGATGCTTGTTATTCTTAGATGTTTCCTAGATGTTCATTTGTTGCTCCTAGATGCTTGTTATTCTTAGATGTTTCCTAGATGTTCATTTGTTGTTCCTAGATGCTTGTTATTCTTAGATGTTTCCTAGATGTTCATTTGTTGCTTTTAGATGCTTGTTATTCTTAGATGTTTCCTAGATGTTCATTTGTTGCTCCTAGATGCTTGTTATTCTTAGATGTTTCCTAGATGTTCATTTGTGGTTCCTAGATGCTTGTTAATCTTAGATGTTTCCTAGATGTTCATTTGTGGTTCCTAGATGCTTGTTATTCTTTGATGTTTCGTAGATGTTCATTTGTTGCTCCATGATGCTTGTTAATCTTAGATGTTTCTAGATGTTCATCTGTGGTTCCTAGATGCTTGTTAATTTTAGATGTTTTCTAGATGTTCATTTGTGGTTCCTAGACGCTTGTTATTCTTTGATGTTTCCTAGATGTTCATTTGTGATTCCTAGATGCTTGTTATTCTTAGGTGTTTCCTAGATGTTCATTTGTTGTTCCTAGATGCCTGTTATTCTTAGATGTTTGTTTTGCTTAAATGTATGTTTCATGAAATTTTTGCTGTTCTAAGATGTCAATTATTCTGAGTTGTTTGTTGAACTTGAACGTTTGTCTCCGCGCTAGATGTGGGATTTAATTTAAGATTGGTTATGCATCGATTGTTTTGTTTCGATTGATTGTTTGTTACCAGTGAATATTTGTTTCAACTTGATGTTTGTTGTTCTTAGATGTTTTTCTAACATGTTTGTTGTCATGCGCTGTATGTTATTTTTGATGTCTGTTGTTCATGAATATTAGTAATTCCTAAATGTTTGTTTTTATATTTTTTGTTCCTGTATGCTTTTCAGTTTTGATGATTGCCATTCCTACAAGTTTGTTATTTCAAGATGTTTGTTATGATTAAATGTTTGCTATTTGTAGATGTTTGTTGCTTCAAGATTTTTGTTACTGCCAGATGACTGCTATTCTTACAAGTTTGTTGTTTCAAAGTATTTGTTGTTTTTAGAAGACTGTTATTCCTGCAAGTTTGTTATTTCAAGGTAGTTTTATTTCTAGACGTTTATTCTTCCTAGATGAAAGTTTTCTCGGGCTTTATTTTTTTGTTAGTCGATGGATTGTGTGTAGAAATATTAATCACTTTCGTTGTTTTTTCTCCGTGATGACTAAAGAAATTATGATAGTAACAATGATACATGTACAGGTTTCATCATGATGTACAAACTTGGCCAAAGAACGTAACGATTATTCAATTGACACATATCATTCATGATAATCACAATAATTATGAACTAGCATACACATTTACAATATAAACGAAATTCCATGATATAGGGAAATTAATGTTATTCATGATATCAGTAAACTCTGCCCTGAGAGTTAAATAAACTTCCAATTTTCATTGCCAATTTCATTATGTGTTCATTTTCAAATTCCATTATGTGCTCATGTTCAAATTCCATTATGTGTTCATTTTCAAATTCCATTATGTGTTCATTTTCAAATTCCATTATGTGCTTATTTCCAAATTCCATTATACGTTCATTTCCAAATTCCCTTTTGTGTTCATTTCCAAATTTCATTAGGTGTTCATTTTCAAATTCCATTATGCGTTCATTTCCAAGTTCCCTTTTGTGTTCATTTCCAAATTTCCTTATGAGTTCATTTTCAAATTCCATTATGTGGTCATTTCCAAATTCGCTTTTGTGTTCACTTCAAAATTTCATTATGTGTTCATTTTCAAATTCCCTTTTGTGTTCATTTCCAAATTCCATTATGTGTTCATTTCCAAATTCCCTCATGTGTTCATTTCCAAATTTAATTATGTGTTCATTTCCAAATTCCCTTTTGTGTTCATTTCCAAATTTCATTATATGTTAATTTTCAAATTCCATTACGTGTTCATTTCCAAATTTCATTATGTGTTCACTTTCAGAGAAACAGAATATTCGTGGAGGCAGGCGCGCTGGACGGCGAGACGATGTCCAACACGCTCGGTCTCGAGAAGAACAGAGGCTGGACGGGACTGCTGGTCGAGGCCGAAAAAATCGCCTTCGCGCAGCTGCTGAAGAAACATCGGAGGTCGTGGCTGGCTAACGTCTGTCTGTCACCCACGCCTCATCCGTCTGTGGTGGGTCAAATCCTGGGATATATGCTGTCAATTATAATTGATTTCAGTGATGTTCAGTCTGTCACCCACGCCTCATCCGTCTATACTGGGTGTAAAAGTATTCGCGTAATACTACAGTACAGACAGCCAGCAGACACGATTCATAAAGAGAGGTCATTAAAGTATGGTCTTCGACTGTACTTAGTTTGGCACCCCAAAGTGGAGTTAACTGGCAGAATTACTACAGCGGCACTCGGAGTAACAGTGCAAGAGAAATGCGGTAAACGTGGACGTCCGTAAAGCTGCTTCATCAATACTGCTCTGGACTGCTGCAGTACTGCGTCGATTTTCAATAGAGCATTCCATTCACAGTCAAATTTGCAATTGATTTTATAATGCCAAACACATGATGTACGCGTGCTTTACGTACGTCGGAAAAATGTTTAGTTGATGGGGTGCAGAATAATACTGTTAAAGCCAACGCTGATCTTTTTTATGTGATATCGAATGTTGTGAAAAAGAGCTAATGTTCATGATGCAATGTTTGAAAAGATGCCAAACACCTCTGGTTTATGCACAATGGCGTGCAAAAAACACTGGATAGTTCATTTCAGGTTTTTATCTGGACGCGCTTGAGAGCGGAGGTGCTTAGAGTGTAACCTATTTATCTGGACGCGCGTGAGAGCGGAGTTGCTTAGAGTGTAACCTATTTATCTGGACGCGCGTGGGAGCGGAGGTGCTTAGAGAGTAACCTATTTATCTGGACGCGCGTGAGAGCGGAAGTGCTTAGAGTGTAACCTATTTATCTGGACGCGCGTGAGAGCGGAGGTGCTTAGAGTGTAACCTATTTATCTGGACGCGCGTGAGAGCGGAGGTGCTTAGAGTGTAACCTATTTATCTGGACGCGAGTGAGAGCGGAGGTGCTTAGAGTGTAACCTATTTATCTGGACGCGCGTGAGAGCGGAGGTGCTTAGAGTGTAACCTATTTATCTGGACGCGCGTGAGAGCGGAGGTGCTTAGAGTGTAACCTATTTATCTGGACGCGCGTGAGAGCGGAGGTGCTTAGAGTGTAACCTATTTATCTGGACGCGCGTGAGAGCGGAGGTGCTTAGAGTGTAACCTATTTATCTGGACGCGCGTGAGAGCGGAGGTGCTTAGAGTGTAACCTATTTATCTGGACGCGCGTGAGAGTGGAGGTGCTTAGAGTGTAACCTATTTATCTGGACGCGCGTGAGAGCGGAGGTGCTTAGAGTGTAACCTATTTATCTGGACGCGCGTGAGAGCGGAGGTGCTTAGAGCGTAACCTATCTATCTGGACGCGCGTGAGAGCGGAGGTGCTTAGAGTGTAACCTATTTATCTGGACGCGCGTGAGAGCGGAGGTGCTTAGAGCGTAACCTATTTATCTGGATGCGCGTGAGAGCGGAGGTGCTTAGAGTGTAACCTATTTATCTGGACGCGCGTGGGAGCGGAGGTGCTTAGAGTGTAACCTATTCCACATGATCGGGGATGGGGACCGAAAAATACTGATTTCTAAAAGTATTTGTCAATAAATCATCAAAATATGTGTGTTCTCTTGGATATCTCATTAAAGAAAATGTTTTTCATTTTCAACAGTGCGATGCAATACCAAAACGCACTTTATCACTGCATCGTCGTGCCGACTGGTTGGTGTGCAACAGTGCGATGCAATACCAAAACGCACTTTATCACTGCATCGTCGTGCCGACTGGTTGGTGTGCAACAGTGCGATGCAATACCAAAACGCACTTTATCACTGCATCGTTGTGCCGACTGGTTGGTGTGCAACAGTGCGATGCAATACCAAAACGCACTTTATCACTGCATCGTTGTGCCGACTGGTTGGTGTGCAACAGTGCGATGCAATACCAAAACGCACTTTATCACTGCATCGTCGTGCCGACTGGTTGGTGTGCAAAAGTTAAGAAAAAATTCACTACCATTTCTGCGTATCTCAGCATATGTGAAAACTTTCCTACATGAAACTTCACATAGACTTAAAATTCACACTAAACTCAAAATATTTCATAAAATAAAAAACAATATGAGTATATTATTTACTTATACCCTTCCACTATCATTTAAATTCAATAGAAGTAATAATTCTGAAGTTCTTTTAAATAAAACTTTTATGTCGATGAGTAACTTGATAGCATGTCAGAGAGTAACCTGACAGCATGTCAGAGAGTAACCTGACAACATGTCAGAGAGTAACCTGACAGCATGTCAGAGAGTAACCTGACAGCATGTCAGAGAGTAACCTGACAACATGTCAGAGAGTAACCTGACAACATGTCAGAGAGTAACCTGACAGCATGTCAGAGAGTAACCTGACAACATGTCAGAGAGTAACCTGACAGCATGTCAGAGAGTAACCTGACAACATGTCAGAGAGTAACCTGACAGCATGTCAGAGAGTAACCTGACAACACGTCAGAGAGTAACCTGACAACATGTCAGAGAGTAACCTGAAAACATGTCAGAGAGTAACCTGACAGCATGTCAGAGATTAACCTGACAATATGTCAGAGAGAAACCTGACAGCATGTCAGAGAGTAACCTGACAGCATGTCAGAGAGTAACCTGACAGCATGTCAGAGAGTAACCTGACAGCATGTCAGAGAGTAACCTGACAACATGCCAGAGAGTAACCTGACAGCATGTCAGAGAGTAACCTGACAGCATGTCAAAGAGTAACCTGACAGCATGTCAGAGAGTAACCTGACAGCATGTCAGAGAGTAACCTGACAGCATGTCAGAGAATAACCTGACAGCATGTCAGAGAGTAACCTGACAGCATGTCAGAGAGTAACCTGACAGCATGTCAGAGAGTAACTTGACAGCATGTCAGAGAGTAACCTGACAGCATGTCAGAGAGTAACCTGACAACATGTCAGAGAGTAACCTGACAGCAGGTAAGAGAGTAACCTGACAGCATGTCAGAGAGTAACCTGGCACCATAACAGAGAGTAATCTATCCTCACAGGAGCTGTTTGCGACAAAATCCTCTCACCTCTCGGCAGCATCAGCATCCCTCGCCAACTTCAAAGAGCGCGCCATGGGCAAGCTGCAGAGATACCGGCTCGGCTCAGTGAGTGTTCTATTCCTCACGCTAGATAAAGAAATGTCACGCTCTTGAGGATGTTTAATGACCGCATCTGTGATATGAGTTTCACCAGTGCACAAGTATAAGAATATTTTAATCGCGGGTACTATTGGGACGAATGTATTTCTTTATGTACCACATTTGGACGATTTATTTAAAGAAAATATCAAATCACGTCATTTTTAACGAGCAGTGTGTACTAGTCAAAAATATGAGGCACCAAATCTTAAGTAAGGGTAAAGAAATAATGTTTAAAATAAAATAGGATCTAAAATGAGCTCTGGAAAAAAATTAAGCTTTTCTTAGCGTCCAAAATAGTGTTGAAGCTCTCAGTTTGTTCGCTCAAATTTAATTAGGGAAGTAGAGCACATGAATTACACAAACAGTTATCTATATATTCAAAATTTCTGCCTTCCCGTACTTCAGAATAAACAACTATATTATTTTATTTTTCCTTAGTCGTTCCCTTTTTTTTGCAGCAAAACGAGTCTGTCAGAAAATTTCAGGAAAAGCGGAAAATTAAGCCCCTGTTCGCTTATCAGCTGCGTCAGATTATGTTCCAAATGTGCCTCTATAGACATTTCAACTCCAGACACGTTAGCAGTCGCGTGCTTAGTCACAATGTGTATCGTTTCCCTTAGTATCAGCGATCAGTTGCTGCTAAGCTCACTGCCTATATACAGGTAGAGCATTGATGATGTACTGCCACACAGGAATAGCATGATTAAACTGTGGCACAAGTGCTGACGGCATCAAAACGACCCACAACGGCACTCGACCTCCTCCCCCTGCTTCATGCAGTTATCGAGACTTGATGGCTCAAATTTTTAAATTCTTGCCCAAAGGCGTCTGATTAACCTATGTTAATTATCATTCCGCTTCAGTAAAAAATGTCTGATGAATCATGATTTGAAGAAAAAACTGCTGATCCCTTTGATTTTATTAAAAAATTTTACGGCGCATTTTTCTTCTTTCTTAAACTCACACGCTTTTGGCAAGTGAAAAACAACGAGAACGAGTGACAAAGTCTAAATGATTTATTATTTTTTTTACTGAGCAGAATCTGTTGAAAAGTTCGCTCAAACGAGTGCAATGCATCCCGCTGACGTCACTGCTGCTCGCCCTCAACTACAGGCGGGTCGACCTCTTGGTGCTCGACGTGGAAGGAGCCGAGATGGACATCATCAGGACTCTGGACTTCACAGTATTCGATGTACAGGCGAGTACACGGCGGGCTCTCAATCAAATCTTCAGTTGTTTTTGAAAGCATCGAAGGAAAATATTTAAAATAAAATAGGGAAGATAAAATAGGGCTCTAGTTCTTAATATTTAGGGATAGGAACAGACATTCGTTGTTTCACAAAATGTATTGGGTGTTCACATTGAATCATACGAGATGTCATATTCGCAGCGTGCTTCCTCACGACGGAAATTTGACTTAACACGTTGACTGCGTTACGACCCACCGGTGGGTCGTAGTTAGGTTTTTCCTGCTGCGAAACGACCCATCGATGGGTCGTTTTCAAAAATTCTAACAACCTTTCTAAATTAATGGAATTTAACAGGCTCAGTTAATGTTTGATATTTACAAATTTGCTTATCACTTTTGACTTAAAATTTAAGTTGAATACTGAATTTCAGTTTAACCCATCGCAACTAACGTGTTAAGTTTGTCCCAACAGGTCATCTACCTCGAATGGAAGGATTTGTCGAAACATCATGAAGTTTCTGCAGAAATTAAGAAGAAAGGTTATCGTCTCATTTTGCATCTGACAGAGGACTTTGTTTTCTTGAAGAAGGGAACTGAATACGACGCAGTTTTGCCAGGAGTTGATATTAAGCTTCCTAAATTTTGAAGAGGAAATGACTTTCAGTATTTTCCGAGCGTTCTCTCATGTATGACCTGATCCAAATCAAGGCCGTCAAGGGTTTTCTCCCGGTCATAATTACGGCGTAGGTAGAGCCTCGCTGGTGCATGACTCTAAGTATTCCTACTCACTCGTGACCGAGTGATGTGTTCCGTTATGAAACTAACAGCATCATTTTGTTCTCCCCTTTCATTCGCTGCTTATGACATGAATTTGACACAAATAAATGATAAAAACTAAAACACAGTTTGTTTTCAACAAAGTTAAGTCATAAATGTATAACCACACTGGCTTGAAAAAATATTTTATAATAAGGATCCTTAGTTAGTAAACATCCTGTAAGAGATTTCTTAATGGTTTATCGAAAGATTGTAAGAAGGCTGCACAAACATTTCATGATCTGATGGCATCGATCGATGTTGGTGAATTTCGCACTTGAGTTTCCACGATAAAGAATGATTTAAGAAAATATGTAGAGGAGCAAGAATGAATAAAGAAGAGGAGCAAGAGGAGCAAGAATGAATAAAGCTCATTTCTCAGAGGACAAATTGTTTAACAAAAAAATGAAAATGATCACTATGATACAATGACCGAAAATAAATTTGAAAATCGAGTTGGCTTCGTCGTAAAACGTTCCTGGAGATGAAAATTAGAATTTTTCTTTCAGTTTCTAGTTAAGCTGTGCATACTACTGCGCTGATGAGCATGCTGATTAGCTGTACATACTACTGCGACGATGAGCATGCTGATTAGCTGTACGTACTACTGCGACGATGAGCATGCTGATTAGCTGTACGTACTACTGCGACGATGAGCATGCTGATTAGCTGTACATACTACTGCGACGATGAGCATGCAGATTAGCTGTACGTACTACTGCGACGATGAGCATGCTGATTAGCTGTACGTACTACTGCGACGATGAGCATGCTGATTAGCTGTGCATACTACTGCGACGATGAGCATGCAGATTAGCTGTACGTACTACTGCGACGATGAGCATGCTGATTAGCTGTACGTACTACTGCGACGATGAGCATGCTGATTAGCTGTACGTACTACTGCGACGATGAGCATGCTGATTAGCTGTACATACTACTGCGACGATGAGCATGCAGATTAGCTGTACGTACTACTGCGACGATGAGCATGCTGATTAGCTGTAAGTACTACTGCGACGATGAGCACGCTGATTAGCTGTACGTACTACTGCGACGATGAGCATGCTGATTAGCTGTACATACTACTGCGCTAATGAGCATGCTGATTAGCTGTACGTACTACTGCGACGATGAGCATGCTGATTAGCTGTACATACTACTGCGACGATGAGCATGCTGATTAGCTGTACATACTACTGCGACGATGAGCATGCTGATTAGCTGTACATACTACTGCGCTGATGAGCATGCTGATTAGCTGTACATACTACTGCGACGATGAGCATGCTGATTAGCTGTACATACTACTGCGACGATGAGCATGCAGATTAGCTGTACGTACTACTGCGACGATGAGCATGCTGATTAGCTGTACGTACTACTGCGACGATGAGCATGCTGATTAGCTGTACGTACTACTGCGACGATGAGCATGCTGATTAGCTGTACATACTACTGCGCTGATGAGCATGCTGATTAGCTGTACGTACTACTGCGACGATGAGCATGCTGATTAGCTGTACATACTACTGCGACGATGAGCATGCTGATTAGCTGTACATACTACTGCGACGATGAGCATGCAGATTAGCTGTACGTACTACTGCGACGATGAGCATGCTGATTAGCAGTACATACTACTGCGACGATGAGCATGCTGATTAGCTGTACATACTACTGCGACGATGAGCATGCAGATTAGCTGTACGTACTACTGCGACGATGAGCATGCTGATTAGCTGTACGTACTACTGCGACGATGAGCATGCTGATTAGCTGTGCATACTACTGCGACGATGAGCATGCAGATTAGCTGTACGTACTACTGCGACGATGAGCATGCTGATTAGCTGTACGTACTACTGCGACGATGAGCATGCTGATTAGCTGTACGTACTACTGCGACGATGAGCATGCTGATTAGCTGTAAATACTACTGCGACGATGAGCATGCAGATTAGCTGTACGTACTACTGCGACGATGAGCATGCTGATTAGCTGTAAGTACTACTGCGACGATGAGCACGCTGATTAGCTGTACGTACTACTGCGACGATGAGCATGCTGATTAGCTGTACATACTACTGCGCTGATGCGCATGCTGATTAGCTGTACGTACTACTGCGACGATGAGCATGCTGATTAGCTGTACATACTACTGCGACGATGAGCATGCTGATTAGCTGTACATACTACTGCGACGATGAGCATGCTGATTAGCTGTACATACTACTGCGCTGATGAGCATGCTGATTAGCTGTACATACTACTGCGACGATGAGCATGCTGATTAGCTGTACATACTACTGCGACGATGAGCATGCAGATTAGCTGTACGTACTACTGCGACGATGAGCATGCTGATTAGCTGTACGTACTACTGCGACGATGAGCATGCTGATTAGCTGTACGTACTACTGCGACGATGAGCATGCTGATTAGCTTTACATACTACTGCGCTGATGAGCATGCTGATTAGCTGTACGTACTACTGCGACGATGAGCATGCTGATTAGCTGTACATACTACTGCGACGATGAGCATGCTGATTAGCTGTACATACTTCTGCGACGATGAGCATGCAGATTAGCTGTACGTACTACTGCGACGATGAGCATGCTGATTAGCTGTACATACTACTGCGACGATGAGCATGCTGATTAGCTGTACATACTACTGCGAAGATGAGCATGCTGATTAGCTGTTCATACTACTGCGACGATGAGCATGCTGATTAGCTGTACATACTACTGCGACGATGAGCATGCTGATTAGCTGTACATACTACTGCGCTGATGAGCATGCTGATTAGCTGTACGTACTACTGCGCTGATGAGCATGCTGATTAGCTGTACGTACTACTGCGACGATGAGCATGCAGATTAGCTGTACATACTACTGCGACGATGAGCATGCAGATTAGCTGTACATACTACTGCGACGATGAGCATGCAGATTAGCTGTACGTACTACTGCGCTGATGAGCATGCTGATTAGCTGTACGTACTACTGCGACGATAAGCATGCTGATTAGCTGTACATACTACTGCGACGATGAGCATGCAGATTAGCTGTACATACTACTGCGCTGATGAGCATGCTGATTAGCTGTACGTACTACTGCGACGATGAGCATGCTGATTAGCTGTACATACTACTGCGAAGATGAGCATGCAGATTAGCTGTACGTACTACTGCGACGATGTGCATGCTGATTAGCTGTACATACTACTGCGACGATGAGCATGCTGATTAGCTGTACATACTACTGCGACGATGAGCATGCTGATTAGCTGTACATACTACTGCGACGATGAGCATGCTGATTAGCTGTACATACTACTGCGACGATGAGCATGCAGATTAGCTGTACATACTACTGCGACGATGAGCATGCAGATTAGCTGTACGTACTACTGCGCTGATGAGCATGCTGATTAGCTGTACGTACTACTGCGACGATGAGCATGCTGATTAGCTGTACATACTACTGCGACGATGAGCATGCAGATTAGCTGTACATACTACTGCGCTGATGAGCATGCTGATTAGCTGTACGTACTACTGCGACGATGAGCATGCTGATTAGCTGTACATACTACTGCGACGATGAGCATGCAGATTAGCTGTACATACTACTGCGACGATGAGCACGCTGATTAGCTGTACATACTACTGCGACGATGAGCATGCTGATTAGCTGTACATACTACTGCGCTGATGAGCATGCTGATTAGCTGTACGTACTACTGCGACGATGAGCATGCTGATTAGCTGTACATACTACTGCGCTTATGAGCATGCTGATTAGCTGTACATACTACTGCGACGATGAGCATGCTGATTAGCTGTACATACTACTGCGACGATGAGCATGCTGATTAGCTGTACATACTACTGCGACGATGAGCATGCTGATTAGCTGTACGTACTACTGCGACGATGAGCATGCTGATTAGCTGTACATACTACTGCGCTGATGAGCATGCTGATTAGCTGTACATACTACTGCGACGATGAGCATGCTGATTAGCTGTACATACTACTGCGCTGATGAGCATGCTGATTAGCTGTACGTACTACTGCGCTGATGAGCATGCTGATTAGCTGTACATACTACTGCGACGATGAGCACGCTGATTAGCTGTACATACTACTGCGACGATGAGCATGCAGATTAGCTGTACATACTACTGCGACGATGAGCATGCTGATTAGCTGTACATACTACTGCGACGATGAGCATGCTGATTAGCTGTACGTACTACTGCGACGATGAGCATGCTGATTAGCTGTACGTACTACTGCGACGATGAGCATGCTGATTAGCTGTACATACTACTGCGACGATGAGCATGCAGATTAGCTGTACATACTACTGCGACGATGAGCATGCTGATTAGCTGTACGTACTACTGCGACGATGAGCATGCTGATTAGCTGTACGTACTACTGCGACGATGAGCATGCTGATTAGCTGTACGTACTACTGCGCTGATGAGCATGCTGATTAGCTGTACATACTACTGCGACGATGAGCATGCTGATTAGCTGTACGTACTACTGCGCTGATGAGCATGCTGATTAGCTGTACATACTACTGCGACGATGAGCATGCTGATTAGCTGTACATACTACTGCGACGATGAGCATGCTGATTAGCTGTACATACTACTGCGACGATGAGCATGCTGATTAGCTGTACGTACTACTGCGACGATGAGCATGCTGATTAGCTGTACGTACTACTGCGACGATGAGCATGCTGATCAGCTGTACGTACTACTGCGCTGATGAGCATGCTGATTAGCTGTACATACTACTGCGACGATGAGCATGCTGATTAGCTGTACATACTACTGCGACGATGAGCATGCTGATTAGCTGTACATACTACTGCGACGATGAGCATGCTGATTAGCTGTACGCACTACTGCGCTGATGAGCATGCTGATTAGCTGTACATACTACTGCGACGATGAGCATGCTGATTAGCTGTACGTACTACTGCGCTGATGAGCATGCTGATTAGCTGTACGTACTACTGCGACGATGAGCATGCTGATTAGCTGTACATACTACTGCGACGATGAGCATGCTGATTAGATGTACATACCACTGCGACGATGAGCATGCTGATTAGCTGTACGTACTACTGCGACGATGAGCATGCTGATTAGCTGTACATACTACTGCGACGATGAGCATGCTGATTAGCTGTACGTACTACTGCGCTGATGAGCATGCTGATTAGCTGTACGTACTACTGCGACGATGAGCATGCTGATTAGCTGTACATACTACTGCGACGATGAGCATGCAGATTAGCTTTACGTACTACTGCGACGATGAGCATGCAGATTAGCTGTACGTACTACTGCGACGATGAGCATGATGATTAGCTGTACATACTACTGCGACGATGAGCATGCAGATTAGCTGTACGTACTACTGCGACGATGAGCATGCAGATTAGCTGTACGCACTACTGCGACGATGAGCATGATGATTAGCTGTACATACTACTGCGACGATGAGCATGCAGATTAGCTGTACATACTACTGCGACGATGAGCATGCAGATTAGCTGTACGTACTACTGCGACGATGAGCATGCAGATTAGCTGTACGTACTACTGCGACAATGAGCATGATGATTAGCTGTACATACTACTGCGACGATGAGCATGCAGATTAGCTGTACATACTACTGCGACGATGAGCATGCAGATTAGCTGTACGTTCTACTGCGACGATGAGCATGCTGGTTCAAAAACGGAAAGTATGTGAGTATTTGAACTATCTGAACAAGCTTCACTTTTGGAAATAATATGTTTTTTAGATTGAAAACGTAATCTAAAAACCATGTGGTGCAAGGGAAACAAGGCAGAAGCAAATATTTGTCAACGAGCGACTATCGATGTGTACAATATTATATTGCGTGAGAGCACTGCATTTTGGGTCGAAAATATATATAATAACCAAACACGATTGCAATTTTATCATCGGAATATTTCTGAACAGCTTCACTCCTTTAAATAAAAATTACCCAATTGAATTGAACATTTCGGTACAATTTCAACCCTTAGTTAAAAGAGAACCAATGTAGATAAGTTGAATTTATAAACAAACAATTCCATTCTTTAGATAAGAAAATCTAAGTAAGTTGAGAGTCCCAGTAAAATTTTGAAAAAAAACTTACAGACAGGGTAAATTAGGTTAAAAAAAGGAACCTACGGATATGAAATTTTCTGTACAATTTCACTGCTTGGATATAAAAGGCCCTGAGTCAGTAGAAACCAAATCGCATCATCAGGATAGGACCAGTATTCATTTAGACTTTGCCGTAGGCCAATTACGGATGCAGGGCATCGGAATCGCACAAACCATTTCATAAAACATTTACAAAACATTCTACCTAATCCTATCATCAGGAAAAAGAACTACAGTATTTCATCCTTTAATTCTTTTTCTTTTTTGTTCGCATCAAATTTCGAGTGTCGGACAATAATTCTAGGAAAAGCTCACAGTCTAGCCCTTGCTTGTTCACCAGATGCATCGAATTATTCAGCTCTAGAAATTAGAGAATAATTTTGTCATAAAGCTGTTAAACTTTTGTGCTTCAACGTGTCACAAAATCGTCACAACGTGCCACAACGTGTCATAAAGAGTGTCATCAATGAATAGCACAAATCAAGGCATTTTGACAAATTTTTGTATCATGGGCCGGTACGACGCATACAAGTGTGTCAACCTAGGTGCACTTCGGGCAAATTTGCACTATTGTATTTTTGTGTCATGGGCCGATACGACGCATACAAGTGTGTCCACCTAGGTGCACTTCGGGCAAATTTGCACCATTTCACGAAAATGTTTTGCTTTCTCAGACTGTCCTTTGAAAACACATATTGACTGACCTTATCTAAGAATAAATAAATGACAATTTTATAAGTTTGTTTGGAAAAAATTACATTCCATTCACAAGTTCGAGCGGCTGCCTATTTTCTAATGAGAAATATTTCACTACACAAAACGCAAATGCTTAATTTAAATTTGCCGTTCGCTAAAACATCTAGTCAGGACATCCTTATGACCCTAAATTCCTCTGAATGAGTGTTTGTCACTTCAAATTTCTGTGACAGCAGAAATTTTTAATGATGAACTTCAGTTGAATGAGTACCTAAGTGTATTCAATATTTCTGTACAATTTCAATCTAAATATAAGAAAGCACCGTAATGAGTTGGATTTTTTAAACAATTTCATTCTATAGATGTAAAAAGAACTTAAGAAAGTCGAAGTTTTCTGTGCAATTTCACTTTCTGAATAACAAAAAAGAACCTGAATAAGTAGGAACATTTCTGATGTCATACGCGTTAGCTTACAAAATTCCATCTTTAGCGCTGAATTTCGTCTACTAATGAGTTCTGAGAGGAGCTGAAGACGACTAAATCCCTGAGCTTTTAGGGTGTTAGAGACTTTCTGGTGAGGCTTTACATTTGTCGCCTTACATCAGGGGACAGGCAGCAAGGAATATCATAATAAAGGTACTTCTTGAGAATATTATAACAGATCTCAGAGGACGTTTGGATGATGTAACTCCCGATGCTTGTTATCAGTATTAATGTAACAACTTAGATCTATGCTCTGAACGTTGCGGGCAACATAAACACTCCAGAGTTACACCGACATCTGCAACATTATTTTATACAAGTATATAACGTAAATAAGTAACAGCGTATTTAACCAACCAAGTAACCAACGTTTTCAGCCAATGTATGAAACATAATCAAGAACTGGGAAAACGACCGAAATCATAAAATTATTTCATAAACTCAATGATAATATGGTAAAAAGTCAACTAAGTAACCGGATTCAAAATTATTCCCATGAAAGTAAACAAATTCAAAGAAACCCGTTGTTTGTCGAGCCTCTTTCCACTAATCAAAATCTATGAGCGCAATACCCTAAGCTAATGCCTTTCCTCAACAAAGCCCCCGGCCGATGTCAAACTCACACGGAGAAATAAGCGTTGAACCCAATTTGCACACGCGCTGCCGACACACTGGATGAGCCAACCCTAAAAATGGAGCATACGCTCACTTTTCGTAGACAAAAACAAAAATTCGTACACAAAAACAGTGGCAACCTCGAACTACTGATAAAAAATACGTCGATGAAAAATACTTCAATCATAAATTTGGAGACCTCATGGCCTAAATAATTAAGAAAACAAATTCTCATGTTCGATGAAATAGAAAATGGGATTCGGAAAAGATCAACGTCCTCCACACCAAATGCTCTGATAAATTGTCCTCCGGCGAGCATTCATCAAAAACATGACCACTGCATACTCTCGCAAATATGCGTAGTGAAAATCATTAAGCTCTCACCTCAACTTTAGGAATAAAAAAACATTTATCAAATTAAATTTTCACCTCTAAGCGATATCACAACCAATGAAGTGGGAAACAGAACTAGAGGTTATTACCAAACGCTTCGCTAGACCTCACAAATACAGTACCTCAAATGAACGTCTGTCTGTCAATAAAAAATAGCATAAAAAAAACACATAAATGATCGCACTCTCAATGAAAACATGGATGATGCAAGAGTAATGATTACCAGCGACATCAATATTTTATGCGTATCTGAAACATTGTTCAACTCACGAGTCAAAAGTTGATATTGCATCACCGGGTACACTTTGCATCATTATGACGGAGTCAAGGATAAAGGAGGTAGCGATTCATGCATTGTTGTTAAAGGCATCTACTCAACATGCCTCTTTACATTAAGATAGAAGTGTGAAGATGTAGAAATGGTGTGGCTCAATGTACAATTAAACAAACACAAGTCTTTTATTATCGTTAGTCTTTTCAGACACCCATCAGCTCTAAATCCAACATTAGACTTCATTGAAAATGCTCTTAAATTAATCTTCGCAGCCAAAAAATATTTTTAAACATTCCCCAAGGAGTACTAAGAACAAAGATTTTACCCTCCTTTTCCAATCACTATTCGGTAGAATGTCAATTCACGCGTAAGATAAAAAGGAGAACCAACGTAAAACTATACAATTTTATTTATTAATGTTTATGGCAAACGTTTCGGAATGTTTCAATTCTATCTTCAGTGCTAAAAAACATACAAAAATGTCAAAAAGACAAAAAAAATTAAAAATACAGAAAGTTCAAAGAAGCTCAAGAAAATGAGCAAACAAACATCTATAAAACTTAAATCCTACTGATAATTCAACTACAGTAAAAACGATCATTCTCATTGGCTCATTCACCCACCCTTTCACCAGTACATACATTCATACATTTACACATAGGAACTTAAGAAACAGACGCGCGCAGACACACTCCATATACATACACACATACATATGTACATACATGCATACACACAGAAATATGTCAGTAAGTTGACGCAATGTTCAGTTTCACGACAGCACTCAAGTCTTTAATTTAAAGTCAGGCTTATGAGTAGATATGAACAAAGATTCTCAAATGCGAAGATCTTATTCGTTAGTGTATTAATTAATATTAAGTGTATCTAAGTGTATTAATTTTAAGATATTTTAAAAACCAAAGATGGTACTTTTGTACCATCTCTATTGGAAATAAACCGTTTTTCTTTTTCTTTTTTTTTCTTTTTCTTTTTTATGTGTACATATATGTGTATATATTTACATGTATGTGTGCACATATGTGTGTACTAAATTGACAACTAGCATTTTACTAGAGATAATGGTCATTTTCTGTTCACTCTCAACTTGTAACATTACCTAACTCGTCATCTCTTTATTATTGTAAAGCATTCATGTACAAACTATACATTTGTTGTACGATCATCCATTTATATTTAAATAAAATGCTTATTAACTAACGACCGTTATGTTAAAATTGTTGAATTAGAAATACAAAACTTATAATCTTCTTGGTCCTCATGCTTATGCGTACATATATATATATATATATCTGTATGTGTGTGTGTATGTATGTATATATATATGTACGTATATATATGTATATGGATTTGTATTTATATTTTTTTTTCATGCTTCCTTAAAATGACACTTTTGAACATTTGCCGAAACAAGCGATTCATATATTATTTCCTGGCATCAATAATTGCGAAGTTTTATGTCATGTACATGTAAACTGTCAAAAGTTTTTTCACCCCACAATGAAAATGCATCGTCCATGAATTTGCGTTATCTCTTATAATTATCATTACATGTATTGTCAAATGTAGATTAAGCAAGATTAGGAGTACATTGCCCTCAATCATTTATTTTCGACTAGTGACACGAGTTTTTCAATACTCGTGTGTGTGTATCATCTAAGTGTATTAATTTTAAGATATTTAAAAACCAATGATTGTAATATTGTACAATCTCTATTGGAAATAAAGTTTTTTCTTTCTTTCTTTCTTTCTTCGTTGTTGGTGGTACACAGAGTGGAGAAATTTTTGTTCTGAAAGGATGATTAAATTGTTGACAATGATCTCGAATTGCTGAATGAGAAGGAGATGAAAGTATGCGACCGGTTCTATGGGAAATTCCTGAATGTAGGCTGTGTCTAATAAATTGTTGAAGTTCAGTACTACCAACATAAGTCTGATGCAGCAGTCACACTTATAAAAATAAACCCATCCACTCCACAGGCACTCCTCCAGACGTTCTTTCCTCCTAAAATATGAACCGATTTTAAAACTACTCGTATTTCTATAAAACACTCTGACGTCAATTGAAATGAAAAACCTACTAACCAGAGTTTCAACTTCTCTTTTCATCTCTGAGTTCAAATAACCCAAAAAAGGTAGCTCTACATACAATTTCTGTTTTGCTACGTTCAAGGTGACTGGAGAGGGACAGTATTTTTTATCTAGAAATTTTCTGACAGAATCATCAATGAGAAATTTAGGATACATATTCTTAATCAATAATGTCCTAATAAGTTCTATTTCACGGTGGAATATTTCAAAACTGCTAGATATACGATACGCACGGTGAAGTAATGTAATTATGCAAGATTTGATGCATTCCTTATAAATACAACTAAAATAGTTCGTACTTACTCCAGTAAATGTTGGTTTCCTGTATACAGAGGCAATGAGCCTGGAGTTTAACTTTTTCACGAGTACATCTAAGAAAGGGATTTGGCCATTTTGTTCTATTTCCATAGTAAATTTAATATTAGGATGAGATGCATTGATATATTCATTAAAACTAGTGGCGTCATTTCCAGAATGCAACAAAATAAACGTATCGTCCAAATATCGACGGTAGAATAAGGGCTTAAATTCTGTAGGGCAGTGGGCCAAAAATTTTTTTCTCTAAGTTAGCCAGGAACGAGTTTGCTAAGAGGGGAGGCAAGACAACGAAAATGCATATTTTTACGTTGGTTCTCCTTTTTTTATCTTACGCGTGAGATTCAATAAGAATCGAACTTTTGGAAATATAATGTCTATTCAAAATTTCAAAAGAGAAACAGAAATTCGGTTGTATAACCTTTCGCATGAAATACTTCTACTCCCCTGAAATATTCCATAAAATATTTCAAGAAAAGCATTCGACAGATGTAGCGGATTTCAAAGCAAGTAAAACACTGATGATGTAATTTTACAAATTTCACTTTTTAAAGCCATTTTCGAATCAGCCCCAAATGCACACCCTGCACCACAAGCAAAGGTAAGCCAAAACATGCTAAATGGATAACCGATGAGAAAAATAAGTTGAGTAAAGCTAAAAAAGGTAACCAGCAAGAGTAAAAACCGAATAAATGAAACAGTACTCTCCGAAACCTATACAAGCAACACGAAAAAATCTTACGCAGAAAAGTTAGTGAAGCAAAACAAGACCGCTTTCACAAAGAACTAGTGGCGGTAAAACGAAATCCAAAACGGACATCCGAAATCATTAAAGAACTTGCTCAGTATAAAAACCTAGAATGCAAAAACAATTTTGACAACCACTCAAAAACGGCGAATGATTTCAATACTTTCTTCTCAAAAGTTGGTAAAGAAGTTTTCAATAAGGTGTCTAGGATCGTTCAAAATACACCGACAGATGCAAATCCAAACAATGTTTCATCTCCTTACCCAAAAGAAAAATGGAGACCATTACCAGTTAGGATTATAGATATACAAAAAAAATTATATATTTAAAAAAAAACTGAAGCAGTTGGATCTGATGGCATGAGCCTACAATATTTGAAAAAAGCTTCCCTGCTACAGCACCCCTGTTTGCTTGATAATAAATACTTCTTAGGCCACAAAAGAATTTCCTGATCAGTAGCAACTATCCATCATTAATTACACCATCGCACAATTCCAGTGCTATCAATAAAGCATTAAATTACAGACAAATCTGTCTCTTACGTATTATGTCCAAAATATTAGAAAAGTTAATAACAAACCAGCTTTTGCCTCATCTAGATGAATCACATCTACTTCATTGCAATAAACATTCTTACAGGAGGAACACCAACAGTGAAGACGCCATGCTTAACATCACAGAAAAAATATACGATGATATAGACTAAAAAATTAACTCTCTTACTGCTGCGTGATCTCTCCAAAGCGTTCGACTGTATTGAGCTTCAAAAACTCCTGCAAAAAACCGAACATCAAAATAGACACACACAGTAGTTTGAAAGCTACCTTCTGAACCTCTCTCATGCAGTGTGCTTAAAAAACTAAATTTCACCATTCATACCAAGTAACTTAGGCGTTCTCCAAGGCTCAATCCTTGGCTCGCTCCTATTTTCTATTTTCATCAATGATTTCCCCACCATGCTAGCAAACAAAAATTTCAATGTACACACACTGATGATGTCCGAATGGCCATGACAAGTTCGTTAGCAGATTTGAAAGAAATCCAATTCAACGCTGAAAGCCTTCTAAAGAACCTGAAATTGTGGTATGACCAAAATTACCTTAAACTTAACGTGAGTAAATCACATGACACTATTTTTGGATCAAAAAATGCGATCGGAAAATACTCAAAATTTACTCTAACGTTTGGAGACGATAAAATCAAGCCATTAGACAAGGTAAAAAACCTTGGTGTTTAGTATGTCAAAAATTTTATTTTCAAACCAGACGTAGAAACAATATGCGACCTAACTAGTAGAACCATAATGTTTTTTCATCGAGTTGAGAACACACTGGATGAAAAATCAAGTTCATTGGTGATTCAATCATTGGTATATTCGCGTTTGAAATATTGCCGTCTGGTCTTGGGAGACATGCCTCAATATCTTTATGAAGAATTAAAAAAATGTATGAACTTCAGCTAAAGTAATGTCCAAAGGTAATTTCAGGAAAATTAATCCTGCAGCCCCTCTCTTAAGAAACCTTGGCTGGACCCACTGTATCCCGTAGCTGGACTCCAATGCAAGAAAGATACCTCATTCATAAACCTCGACAAAAGAAACTAATTTAATGGTCTCGATCGTCTCTGTACCTCCCTCAGAATAATGCATACGTTGTAAGGTATCTTCCACTCAACATTCAGAACAAAAACAAATTGGAGGAATGATGTCTTAGTTACCGTTAACCTGACCTGGGACAAAAAGCTCTCTCAGTTTCCGAAGCTCTTTTGTAGAATAAGCTTTCCCATCGTAAAAAATTTTTC
This sequence comes from Morinoia aosen, assembly GCA_030386875.1. Taxonomy (NCBI): domain Eukaryota; kingdom Metazoa; phylum Arthropoda; class Malacostraca; order Amphipoda; family Talitridae; genus Morinoia; species Morinoia aosen. Next base: position 46,291,236 of record CM059567.1, on the reverse strand, counting down.
CGACTGTAAAAGAATTCAAGGCAAACATGTCACGCCATTTCGTATCTTTGTCGCAGAGAAAAACGTACCGATACATTTCGTTGTAAATTCAATCTGAACGATCGACCGCTTGCCTTACATCTGCTCGCTGCTACTATAAGGTCAGGATTTCAAACTCTGTGAAGCTGAAATGCCTGTACGTGTACTTGTTCTAGCCAATTTTGTTCATTTCTCACTATTCCTACTGGCTACTGCGAACACCTCACACTTAGCCTATCATTTTTTTAACAAAAAAAAACTGAAAGCCATGACACTTACATTCGATAAACGTGCTGTGACCAGTAAGGATTGAACTTCTAATCAGGAGTAACTCAATATTTCAGGAAATAACGTTAGTTCACTGCCTCAGTACTTAAAAAACAAGATCAATCGCTAACCCAATGAGCGTCGCACGTTTCTGTAACTAATGTAAATAGATACATGAAAATAAGCGCGATCTGTCCTTAGAACTGACAAACAATTCGTCTCACTCATCGCATGATGAATAAGCTGTGAAATTATCTTTTACGGGTATGGTTGTTTATTTGTTTTAGACTAGCCTGTTGTACTATGTTTTTATAAATTACTTTGATGAGCCCTTTCTCACTACTTGAGAATCATTTCGGACGGTATTTGAGTCCTTTTCAGTAGAGTGTTTCTTGTCTTTTATTTTTCCTTTCAGGTTATAGCGAAGATCATCCGAGGCATTCTCCAAAATAACTTCAAATATTCATAAGCTTTCAGTCATTTTGCTTCGGACAATATACCCATAGAATATATTTTTATTGTTTCTCTCAGTAAAATAATTAACCCCTGACACGGCTATTGTCCGCCTCGTATTGTGTCTATCGGTTAAGACCATAATATTAGGAAATTTTTTAAAGCCAATGGGTTGTAATTCATTTCTTGTTTCAACTTTTTTGGAAATAAACGGTTTTCCTTTCTTCATTCTGATGTGCAAGAGACCTATACCAATGATATTCTACTGTTCATTAGCCACTGACTGAGCTGCCCTCCCTCCAAAAGGAAACTAAAAGGAATGCGGGAAGCCTGAAAATCTTTGAAGACCTATTCCACAACGAGCAAACAGGAACTGTAAGTATTAAAAGGAGAATTAAATTTCAAGCTAACGGCACTGTTTTTGCAATTATAAAAAGTACGCGTTCAGGTACTGGATTCTGCGCTGTTTCACGTTGAAAAGTTATCGACAATTTTTTTCGACAAATAACTAAAATTTACGAAAAACCTCTGTCCAGTTTTTAATTGACCAAATCTATACATTTTCGTAACTGCTCAATGAGTAAAGTCTACTTTCCTTATCAATACTGATCCCAAAAGGATATGGGTGAACACTTATTTGAACATCTTAGGGAACATCGTCTGTCCACATAGGCATTTGAGCCTTACGATTCTACGATAGTAACCAGTGGTGCTGAAAGTATGGTGAGTGAAAGTAATACATTGTACTTTTAAATTGACATCATTTTTAAATGCTAGTTGTTCATAACAGATTTTTACGAGAAATTTTTGTTCATAAAATCTAATAGAGTTAAGAGACTAAGATAGTTAACAGAAAAATTCGAGTGAGCTACAGCAAAATTCCAACTTTAAAGATAGGGGACTTAATAGAAATCGTAATCTTTCATTACAAACCTGTGAAATTTTTCCCCTAAATATTGCTTGCATAAAAAGATAATCAAGACTGGCAATAAAAAAGGATCGTCTCACAAGGCTTACAAAAACATTTCACGTCACGAAAAGAAATTAAAAACTAAGAGATAAATGTTTACCGGGGTAAGCCAGAATATCAGTGCTTTTTACTTTGCTGCAATAGCGTTTTAGTTTGTTATGCAATACCTGCAAATTGTCAACCATTATAGGCGCTAGTGTGTAGTCGTCAAAATGTAGGAAGATACTCCACACTATTTCACAGCTTGATTATATCTCGTCTAATTCCTCTTCTTGTGTTAAGAATCTAATAAAACATTTATATAATCGAATCGTACCAATGGAGCGATCAGTGAATGCTTTTCTGTTTAATAAGCAAATGAACGGTCCAGGAAAATTAGCGAGAGAACCGCAGATCATAAAAACTTGGAGAGCACTGTCCATGTTTACATAGACACGTAAAATTTGTGGGAATATGGTCTTCATACACATTGGCACGCGTGCTTGGGGGAATATGGTCTTCATACACATTGGCACGCGTGCTTGGGGAATATGGTCTTCATACACATTGGCACGCGTGCTTGGGGGAATATGGTCTTCATACACATTGGCACGCGTGCTTGGGGGAATATGGTCTTCATACACATTGGCACGCGTGCTTGGGGGAATATGGTCTTCATACACATTGGCACGCGTGCTTGGGGGAATATGGTCTTCATACACATTGGCACGCGTGCTTGGGGGAATATGGTCTTCATACACATGGCACGCGTGCTTGGGGGAATATGGTCTTCATACACATTGGCACGCGTGCTTGGGGGAATATGGTCTTCATACACATTGGCACGCGTGCTTGGGGGAATATGGTCTTCATACACATGGCACGCGTGCTTGGGGGAATATGGTCTTCATACACATTGGCACGCGTGCTTGGGGGAATATGGTCTTCATACACATTGGCACGCGTGCTTGGGGGAATATGGTCTTCATACACATTGGCACGCGTGCTTGGGGGAATATGGTCTTCATACACATTGGCACGCGTGCTTGGGGGAATATGGTCTTCATACACATGGGCACGCGTGCTTGGGGGAATATGGTCTTCATACACATGGGCACGCGTGCTTGGGGGAATATGGTCTTCATACACATTGGCACGCGTGCTTGGGGGAATATGGTCTTCATACACATTGGCACGCGTGCTTGGGGAATATGGTCTTCATACACATTGGCACGCGTGCTTGGGGGAATATGGTCTTCATACACATGGGCACGCGTGCTTGGGGGAATATGGTCTTCATACACATTGGCACGCGTGCTTGAGGAATATGGTCTTCATACACATTGGCACGCGTGCTTGGGGAATATGGTCTTCATACACATTGGCACGCGTGCTTGGGGAATATGGTCTTCATACACATTGGCACGCGTGCTTGGGGGAATATGGTCTTCATACACATTGGCACGCGTGCTTGAGGAATATGGTCTTCATACACATTGGCACGCGTGCTTGGGGAATATGGTCTTCATACACATTGGCACGCGTGCTTGGGGAATATGGTCTTCATACACATTGGCACGCGTGCTTGGGGGAATATGGTCTTCATACACATTGGCACGCGTGCTTGGGGAATATGGTCTTCATACACATTGGCACGCGTGCTTGGGGGAATAGGGTCTTCATACACATTGGCACGCGTGCTTGGGGAATATGGTCTTCATACACATGGCACGCGTGCTTGGGGGAATATGGTCTTCATACACATTGGCACGCGTGCTTGGGGGAATATGGTCTTCATACACATTGGCACGCGTGCTTGGGGAATATGGTCTTCATACACATTGGCACGCGTGCTTGGGGAATATGGTCTTCATACACATTGGCAAGCGTGCTTGGGGAATATGGTCTTCATACACATTGGCACGCGTGCTTGGGGAATATGGTCTTCATACACATTGGCACGCGTGCTTGGGGGAATATGGTCTTCATACACATTGGCAAGCGTACTTGGGGGAATATGGTCTTCATACACATGGCACGCGTGCTTGGGGGAATATGGTCTTCATACACATTGGCACGCGTGCTTGGGGGAATATGGTCTTCATACACATTGGCACGCGTGCTTGGGGAATATGGTCTTCATACACATTGGCACGCGTGCTTGGGGAATATGGTCTTCATACACATTGGCACGCGTGCTTGGGGGAATATGGTCTTCATACACATTGGCAAGCGTACTTGGGGGAATATGGTCTTCATACACATGGCACGCGTGCTTGGGGGAATATGGTCTTCATACACATTGGCACGCGTGCTTGGGGGAATATGGTCTTCATACACATTGGCACGCGTGCTTGGGGAATATGGTCTTCATACACATTGGCACGCGTGCTTGGGGAATATGGTCTTCATACACATTGGCACGCGTGCTTGGGGGAATATGGTCTTCATACACATTGGCAAGCGTACTTGGGGGAATATGGTCTTCATACACATGGCACGCGTGCTTGGGGGAATATGGTCTTCATACACATTGACACGCGTGCTTGGGGGAATATGGTCTTCATACACATTGGCACGCGTGCTTGGGGGAATATGGTCTTCATACACATGGGCACGCGTGCTTGGGGGAATATGGTCTTCATACACATTGGCACGCGTGCTTGGGGGAATATGGTCTTCATACACATTGGCAAGCGTACTTGGGGGAATATGGTCTTCATACACATGGCACGCGTGCTTGGGGGAATATGGTCTTCATACACATTGACACGCGTGCTTGGGGGAATATGGTCTTCATACACATTGGCACGCGTGCTTGGGGGAATATGGTCTTCATACACATGGGCACGCGTGCTTGGGGGAATATGGTCTTCATACACATTGGCACGCGTGCTTGGGGGAATATGGTCTTCATACACATTGGCACGCGTGCTTGGGGGAATATGGTCTTCATACACATTGGCACGCGTGCTTGGGGGAATATGGTCTTCATACACATGGGGACGCGTGCTTGGGGGAATAGGGTCTTCATACACATTGGCACGCGTGCTTGGGGGAATATGGTCTTCATACACATTGGCACGCGTGCTTGAGGGAACCTTTACATTGCCACGCGAGCTGTAGGACAGCCACCAATGAAATTGACTCATGAGCTTGGAAGGCAGCCTGCATGTACAATGACACTGGAGCATTACTTTACATCAACTGTAAATGATGTTCATGAGACTATAACAAGTAGAAAAAAATTTTTGTGACAAAATATTGACTAAGAATTGTGGAAAAATAGACTTCTAGCCTTTTTAAAATAATTCAGACTTACTTTTCCTAGTAATGAATTTTAAATAATTTTTTCGGAGGAGACTTCTAGCGCTTCTTTTACCACTATGTATATTATCTCTCATATTGTGTTCAGTTTGTTGAGACAATCGGTAGCAGAATCCGGACAGGCTGTCGTATTCAAATGCCGGGGCGCTCCGGTTAGGAGGCAGACTTTTATTTCTAGCTGACACTGTGTGTGAGATTTTTGGTGGTATTTTGAATGAAGAATGAAATACTTAGGTGAAGAACTAGGAGTCCTGGGAGAAGAACAGAATGGTTTCAGGCAAGATAGACGTGGTGAGGATAATCTGTTTGTAGTGAGTGAAATAATTGAGCGAATGAGGAAGGATGATAAGAAGATATATTTAGCATTCCTGAAAATTGAAAAGGCGTATGACACAGTGGATCGGTTTGGCTGTTTGAAATTTTGAGATAAGTTGCATTTAGTAGAAAGAAAGCAAAAATTGTGCAATGTTTAAAAAAATATAATATATAACGGTCAATATTGAATGTAATGTTGCCAACGATTTAAATTATTTTGTTGCTACATATGGGTAATAAGGTAAAATTGAAGACGTTTTACACGAACGACATTGTGCTCGTAAATGCTTAGCTTTCAAGATATTTAACTTTGAAGTTATAGGAACGTTGTTTATAAAATTCAACTAACGGAGACGTAAATAAGCAGAAATACGGTTCTGACGTAACGATAGGTAAGGTATGTTTAGGTAAAGTTAATTTATTTAAATAAACGGTAAATCTGAAGGATATGTCAGTTATCGATTTTGTAAATTTCGATGCCTAAGCATAGTTAATTAGATCGAAATAAACAAGTTTTCTTCTATGCATTTTCCGTCTCAAATGAATATTTTATTAGTTATAGCGGTAAATGACTTACCGTAACTCCAGTGTTTGAAGCGGCAAGTAATTCAAGGAGCACGTCGGACAGCAACACTGCAATGCGCACTCGCTTCCAGCGCGATCGTCATCAAAGACGAAACCAAACATATCGTTATACCTCGTTAAATACTCATTTGACGAAAAAAGTGTATAGAAGAAAAGTTGTTTATTTCGATGTTATTACCATGATTCAAGCAACAAAAATTCGAAAATCGATGAGTAGCTGTTTATTCGAGCGCATTCGTCATCAAAGACGAAACTAAATCTACCGCTATACCTCGTAATATAATCATTTCAGTCGGAAAGTGCATAAAAGAAAACTTGCTTATTTTGATTTCATTAATTATGTTTAGGCACCGAAAAGTGGGAAGTCGATTACTGTCAAATCCTTCAGATTTACCAGATCTCGCAACGAAATTATGAAATTCGTTGACATCAAGTTCAATATTGACCTATGTAACTATAATATGTGTAACTAATCATATTACAATAATAACTGATAGTGTAACATGTAATATTTTATTTTCACTTTGCGCATTTGGGTTCATTAAGCATTCATTTCTTTTTTTCCTTCTGTTTTCCCTGATTTGTGATTTTATTATTGCTTCAATTTAATGAAGGAATCTGTTTTTGTTTTCCTTGTTATAAAGTTTCATTTTTCTTGATATGTTGTATTTTGTATTATTTTATGGTCTTGTAAAAGGAATAATTACGTAGGATCTTTTTGAGCAAGTTTTTATTATTTCCGTAAAATGGGAGGAGATGAAGCCATCAATTAGTGTCTGATACAAAATAATCTGCAAAATATTTTGAGCTTGGGTGATTTTTTCTAATACTAACGGAAAACATGTCAGTATTTTCGAGGATTTTTAGGTCACTTAGCTTTCAATTTTCACTTAGTTTTTTATTTTTTCTCTGGCACGACCCTTAATATCTGGAGGTAATTATTTTACTTGCACTCACCTTAAAGTCACCACAAAACGCTCCTTCGTTCCTAATGGCCTACAAAACCTGTAGTCCTATAAAGTGATACAACCTCTATGTGAAGACTTTAATTTTGCATGAACTACTTTGCTTGACATGTGTCCTCAATAAAAATTTGGGTTGAAGGGGATCATCTCAGGCACCTGCCAGGCCCCTGTCGGTCCGGTGAGCTTTTTTGTTTTGCTGTTGGAAAAGGACCCTTAGGTGGTGGACTATTCGGTCCTAAAATTTTATGGCCCTACGGACACTAGATCTAAGAGGACTAAAAATCCCGAATTTTCGACCCCATTTCGGACCCATATAAAAACCATAATAAAACGGGAAATGAAAAATTTGAAACCTTATCTCTGTTTACAATGCTTCAAGAATTCTAAAAATGCCTTTGGTTTTTTTCTAGCATAAAACTCAATGAGTTCTATTCATTTTATGTATAAAAAAAAATAGAAATTAACTAAAAAACCAATATGTCCAATTTTGTCAAAAAACTAAGGCCTGAATCGGAAAAATGAATGAAAGAAATTGTGTTTCGTGTCAAATGTTAGATAGAATAGTCAAATTTCATAAGAATCAGACTACAAATTTAAAATTTCGTTATTTAAAAAAAAATGTTTTATTTTATTTTTTGTAAATTACAATTCACTGTGTGAATATGAAGTTATGCATGGAGATAATCGAAATAAAAATGGAAACAACATTCAATTTCATAAATTGTCCATTATATTACACTTCAACAAAAAATTTTTTTATTGGCTTTAACCCACAACCTCTAACGTTCAACATTCAAAAGAGGACTCGTCAGTGAGTTTTTGTGCTAGGAAAAAACAAAGACAGTTTTAGAATCCTTGAAACATTTCTATCAAAAATACGGTTTCAAAATTCCAAATTTTACCCAAAATCTTTTTTTTAGCGTCAAAACCAAAAATTTGTGTATATTTGATTTATTGATAGAATATCGCATATATTTAAAAAAGTTACATATGTTAAAATTTAGAACCGTAATTCTGTTAAAAATGCTCCAAGGATTCTATAAGGCCTAAATCGAAAAAGTTACAGGAGTAAAAAAAGTTTACTTTCAACAAACACACATACTGGCAAAATTTCAAACGAATCAGATGGAAATAGTCAAAATCTTGAGATGATCCCCTAATGATAAGGCGAGGCAACTAATCGATTTTCGAAATTTTCTTGCCTGAATCATGGTAATTACATCGAAATGAACAACTTTTCTTCTATGCACTTTTTGGGGCATATGAGTATTTAACGAGTTATAGCGGTAAATTACTTACAGCAACTCCAGTGTTTGAAGCGGGAAGAAATTCTCCTGAGGGGAAGACTACCATGGACTCTCCATTCCGACGCGCTCGAATGATCAAGCGCATTCCAGCCATCAAAGACAAAAATAACATACCGCTATAATTCGTTAAATACTCATTCCCCCCATAAAGTGCATGGAAGAAAAGTTGTTCATTTCGATGTAATTACGACCATTCAAGCAACAAAAATTCGAAAATCGATTCGACTGTTTAAAAAAATTCGACTGTTTATTCGAGCGCATTCCGGCCATCAAAGACTAAAATTAACATACCGCTATAACTCGTTAAATACTCATTTGCCTAAAAAAATGCATGAAAGAAAAGTTGCTTATTTCGATGTAATTGCCATGATACAGGCAACAAAATTTCGAAAATCGATTAGTTGCATCTCCTTACATTAACCAAAATTTGTGAATTATTACTGAATAGCAAATTTATCTTTTCTCGCAAAATTTTCCCTTCTATAAAGGGTAGCAGTACATCAAAAGTGTCCGTTTTCATCCGTAAATACTCAAAGAATTGCGATTCATTTCTCCTCAGTGCTTCGAAGAGATAGTAGTATTCCCATAGCGATCTCTCCTCATATTGATGGGATGGACTCAGTGTTTCCGTTTTTTTTCTGTCGAGCAATAGGGCTCTGCTCCGCTCTACTCCACTTGTAGTATGAACTCACCCTAACACTCCTCATCAACTTGAGTGCTTTTGAACATTAGACTCTCCTATCATTTCTCTAAGTTCAGTAAATCTTGCAGCAGGCTATAGCTTTATATATAGGGTCAATATTTACTTTAATGCGCTCAACGATTTTCAAAATTTTGCTCTCATAATTCGGTATTAGGACACATTTTGGTCGATATTGAGTTTAATGCGCTCATGGAAATTAAAAATTCTGTTCACAAGAATCACTGAAGGAGAACATTTGAAAACGTTTTACACGAATGACATTTTGCTCGCTGATGTGTAATTTTTGAGTTATTCAACTTTGAAGGGATAGGAACGTAGTATATAAAAGTGAAGGAACGGACTCGTAAATATGCTGTTACACGGTATTTATGTAACGATGGGTGAGGTTAGGTTTTGTTAGGTTTGTTAAACAAACGAATCTAAAATAACCAAAATCGACCTAGAATAGCTTACCTTAACTTACCCAAACCGAAGCTGTTTTTCCCGCCATAAAAGTGGGCGTGTCCCGCCATAAAAGTGGGCGGTGTCCCGGCAAAAAAGTGGCCGTGTTCCGACAATGTGGTGACTTAGCAACCGAATATATAGTGTTATTCTTACCTGAACGTAATTATTGTTATATCTCGAAAATTACGCATTAGCGAGCAAAAGGTCATTCATGTGAAACGTCTTTAAATGTGTTCTTCTACCGATTCTTAGAAACCAAATTCATAAAGTCCGTGAGCGCATCTAACTCAATATCGACCCATATTTTAAGACTTCTTACACGAATGACACTTTGCCCGTATATTATTACTTCTCGAGATATTTAACTTTGAAGTTATAGGAACGTTGTATATAAAAGTGAAGAAACGGACGTCTAAATATGTGGTAATAAGGTACTGACATAACGACGGGCGAGTTTAGGTAAGGTAACGGTTTTCCTAAAACCACTAATCGGTTTTCCAATTGCTGCTTCTTCTATAATAGTAATGAGATCAAATTAAACAACATTTCTGCTATGCACTCTCCGTCGTAAATCAGTATTTGATAAGTTATAGTGGTATTTTAAATTTCGTTTTTCATGGCTGGAATAAACGTTACGTTAGATCGGGTAGGTTAGCTTAGGTAATCTTATTTAAACAATTGTACTCAACTAGAAATGCAATTTCTTCATCATACTTTTCTATAAATTGACCGATTATAATAAAATAATTCTATTACGCGAGTGATAATAACACATTAAGGCAGCCATGACGTCACTCGCAGCACCGCAGCCATGACGTCACCCGCGGCATTTGAATTGTTTGCAGTTATATATTGCTATAACTCATTATATACTCATTTTCGCCGGAAATTACGTAGATGGAAAGTTGTTCATTTCGATCTTATTACCATTAAACAAGCTACAAAATATGGAAAATAGCTTATTTAAACATGGAAAACGAAAATTAACATACAGCTATAACTCGTTAAATACTCATTTACGACGGAAAGTGCATAGAAGAAAAGTTGTTTATTTTCAGATCATTACCATACTACAAGCCACAAATGTATGAAAGTCGATTAGTGTCCAGTCGTAAACATTTACCAAGGTAGCGTTAGGTTAGTTAAATAAACTAACTTAAACTAACCTAGATAAACCTAAAATAAGTTAACTTAGCTATTTTGAGACGGATATTTTTTGCCAAAAAATTGCGCGTGTTCCAATGATGCAACAACGACGCAGCTGACGTTATAATGTTATTTGTGCCTAAATGTCATAAATATTATGTCTCGAAAATTAAGCATTTGTGAGCAAAATGTCATTCATGTTAAATGTCTTAAAATGTATCCTTTTACTGAGTTATGGGAACAAAATTTTAAAAATCTTTGAACGCACTAAAGTAAATATTGACCGTCGAATATCAGGTGTGAGTTCAGATGAGCGTAAAGTTGCTGTTTAGCGTACATGTTGTCGGTTAGGTTGTTTGATTGTGCTTGCGAGGTTACTTCACTGTGCTTGCGAGGTTACTTCACTGTGCTTGCGAGGTTACTTCACTGTGCTTGCGAGGTTACTTCATTGTGCTTGCGAGGTTACTTCATTGTGCTCGCGAGGTTACTTCATTGTGCTTGCGAGGTTACTTCATTGTGCTTGCGAGGTTACTTCATTGTGCTTGCGAGGTTACTTCATTGTGCTTGCGAGGTTACTTCATTGTGCTTGCGAGGTTACTTCATTGTGCTTGCGAGGTTACTTCATTGTGCTTGCGAGGTTACTTCATTGTGCTTGCGAGGTTACTTCATTGTGCTCGAGAGGTTACTTCATTGCGCTTGCGAGGTTACTTCATTGTGCTTGCGAGGTTACTTCATTGTGCTTGCGAGGTTACTTCATTGTGCTCGCGAGGTTACTTCATTGTGCTTGCGAGGTTACTTCATTGTGCTTGCGAGGTTACTTCATTGTGATTGCGAGGTTACTTCATTGTGATTGCGAGGTTACTTCATTGTGCTTGCGAGGTTACTTCATTGCGCTTGCGAGGTTACTTCATTGTGCTTGCGAGGTTACTTCATTGTGCTTGCGAGGTTACTTCATTGCGCTTGCGAGGTTACTTCATTGTGCTTGCGAAGGTTACTTCATTGTGCTTGCGAGGTTACTTCATTGCGCTTGCGAGGTTACTTCATTGCGCTTGCGAGGTTACTTCATTGTGCTTGCGAGGTTACTTCATTGTGCTTGCGAGGTTACTTCATTGTGATTGCGAGGTTACTTCATTTTGCTTGCGAGGTTACTTCATTGTGATTGCGAGGTTACTTCATTGTGATTGCGAGGTTACTTCATTGTGCTTGCGAGGTTACTTCATTGTGATTGCGAGGTTACTTCATTGTGATTGCGAGGTTACTTCATTGTGATTGGGAGGTTACTTCATTGTGCTTGCGAGGTTACTTCATTGTGCTTGCGAGGTTACTTCATTGTGCTTGCGAGGTTACTTCATTGTGCTTGCGAGGTTACTTCATTGTGCTTGCGAGGTTACTTCATTGTGCCTACCCAAGACTCAATTGTTAGATGCGAGTTGCCGAGACTTGCTCCCCCACTGAGCAGCGGAAGCATATTTTGTTTATCTTGTGCTAACGATATGGGTGCTTTCGCAGCATGACTGTTTCGCTGATTTCAAATTTCTTAAATGATTTTAATTACGGAAAACACTTTGAAGTTCTGTTAGGCTTTTAAATCAATAAAAATATGCTTTTGAAGCTAGAGGTACAAAATTTTTAGTCCCTTTTGACGGGATGACACATTTTGAATTACCTTAGATGAGAACCAATCTTTCATCACTTACACAAAACGGTAACAGGATGCCATTACGAGTAAATTTTCCCAAAGCTGATTCATTCTTTATTATTTTACACAGAAAACAACGATTCGTGTTCATCACCAGCATAAAAGTTATTTTTCACTTTTTGTTTATGCAAGAACCCACCACAAAGTTATTTCTTCAGTTTACATAGGAATGTGACGAAAGAATAAATATAAATATCAATTACTATATAAATATCTAAATCTGGAGGAGATTATACGTCACAGGTTTCATATTTCAATCGTATTATTCAATTTTCAATTGACACTTTTCATCCGATAAAACACGAGATCGATGCAGCTTCACCTGTAAATCAATTTCAATTTAATTCAAACTACTTCTGAATGTCGCATCAACGACACTTCTGCACAGAATTTTATAAGTGGAATGATTCTTCATTTCGTTTAGTGATTTTGAGTTTTAATTTTCGGCAACAGCTCTACACTAGCTACGTTTCGCTGACATTTTCTCTCTTTTAAATTAAGTTCATTAACTTTAAACTATAGAATTTTAAATTTGATAGCAATGGTTTCTGTAATGGTTTTAGCATCGGAAATTTTGAAAGCAGTGGTAATTTTTGAAATGATGTTTATAGCATTACCTTGGTATGGTTTTGGCAGGGCTCTAGCAAGGCTTTTAGTTAGCAAGGCTTTTAGTTAGCAACGCTTTTAGTTAGCAAGGCTTTTAGTTAGCAAGGCTTTTAGTTAGCAAGGCTTTTAGTTAGCAAGGCTTTTAGTTAGCAAGGCTTTTAGTTAGCAAGGCTTTTAGTTAGCAAGGCTTTTAGTTAGCAAGGCTTTTAGTTAGCAAGGCTTTTAGTTAGCAAGGCTTTTAGTTAGCAAGGCTTTTAGTTAGCAAGGCTTCTAGTTAGCAAGGCTTTTAGTTAGCAACGCTTCTAGTTAGCAAGGCTTCTAGTTAGCAACGCTTCTAGTTAGCAAGGCTTTTAGTTAGCAAGGCTTTTAGTTAGCAACGCTTCTAGTTAGCAACGCTTCTAGTTAGCAACGCTTCTAGTTAGCAAGGCTTCTAGTTAGCAAGGCTTTTAGTTAGCAACGCTTTCTAGTTAGCAAGGCTTTTAGTTAGCAAGGCTTTTAGTTAGCAAGGCTTTTAGTTAGCAAGGCTTTTAGTTAGCAAGGCTTCTAGTTAGCAAGGCTTCTAGTTAGCAAGGCTTCTAGTCAGCAAGGCTTTTAGTTAGCAACGCTTCTAGTTAGCAAGGCTTCTAGTTAGCAAGGCTTCTAGTTAGCAAGGCTTCTAGTTAGCAAGGCTTCTAGTTAGCAAGGCTTCTAGTTAGCAAGGCTTCTAGTTAGCAAGGCTTCTAGTTAGCAACGCTTCTAGTTAGCAACGCTTCTAGTTAGCAAGGCTTCTAGTTAGCAAGGCTTCTAGTTAGCAAGGCTTCTAGTTAGCAAGGCTTCTAGTTAGCAAGGCTTCTAGTTAGCAAGGCTTCTAGTCAGCAAGGCTTCTAGTCAGCAAGGCTTCTAGTCAGCAAGGCTTCTAGTTAGTAAGGCTTCTAGTTAGCAACGCTTCTAGTTAGCAACGCTTCTAGTTAGCAACGCTTCTAGTTAGCAAGGCTTCTAGTTAGCAAGGCTTCTAGTTAGCAAGGCTTCTAGTTAGCAAGGCTTCTAGTTAGCAAGGCTTCTAGTTAGCAAGGCTTCTAGTTAGCAAGGCTTCTAGTTAGCAAGGCTTCTAGTTAGCAAGGCTTCTAGTTAGCAAGGCTTCTAGTTAGTAAGGCTTCTAGTTAGTAAGGCTTCTAGTTAGCAAGGCTTTTAGTTAGCAAGGCTTCTAGTTAGCAAGGCTTCTAGTTAGCAAGGCTTCTAGTTAGCAAGGCTTCTAGTTAGCAAGGCTTCTAGTTAGCAAGGCTTTTAGTTAGCAAGGCTTTTAGTTAGCAAGGCTTTTAGTTAGCAAGGGCTCTAGTTAGTTAGGGCTCTAGTTAGCAAGGCTTCTAGTTAGCAAGGCTTCTAGTTAGCAAGGCTTCTAGTTAGCAAGGCTTCTAGTTAGCAAGGCTTCTAGTTAGCAAGGCTTCTAGTTAGCAAGGCTTCTAGTTAGCAAGGCTTCTAGTTAGCAAGGCTTCTAGTTAGCAAGGCTTCTAGTTAGCAAGGCTTCTAGTTAGCAAGGCTTCTAGTTAGCAAGGCTTCTAGTTAGCAAGGCTTCTAGTTAGCAAGGCTTCTAGTTAGCAAGGCTTCTAGTTAGCAAGGCTTCTAGTTAGCAAGGCTTCTAGTTAGCAAGGCTTCTAGTTAGCAAGGCTTCTAGTTAGCAAGGCTTCTAGTTAGCAAGGCTTCTAGTTAGCAAGGCTTCTAGTTAGCAAGGCTTCTAGTTAGCAAGGCTTCTAGTTAGCAAGGCTTCTAGTTAGCAAGGCTTCTAGTTAGCAAGGCTTCTAGTTAGCAAGGCTTCTAGTTAGCAAGGCTTCTAGTTAGCAAGGCTTCTAGTTAGCAAGGCTTCTAGTTAGCAAGGCTTCTAGTTAGCAAGGCTTCTAGTTAGCAAGGCTTCTAGTTAGCAAGGCTTCTAGTTAGCAAGGCTTCTAGTTAGCAAGGCTTCTAGTTAGCAAGGCTTCTAGTTAGCAAGGGTTCGAGGCATGCCAATTTTATTTTCAATCGCAGAAAGTTAATTTAATGGAAAACTGTGCCTTAGCCCAAATATTTTATAGCAAGCAGCCTGATTGCTGCTGCAAAAACATTTTTTGGCTTTCGTACTGACTTATAGACATGCTTAGCGTATATTATTATTCTCCGGAGAGACAGACTGGTCTTCCAAACTAGAATCACAAGTTATTAGTACTTCGCTTTTTATAGAATGGCGTTCAGTTTAAATTTTCATTTAGATCGCAAGAAATCCAAGCTTCAGTGTTAAGAAGCATGTGCAAATCAATTTCATAGAGCTACTCAGTAAAGAGAGCGCAATTTTTAAGTTTATTTTCTCTGTTGATTTTTCAGAAGCTTATTCAAACGAACTTGGACAGACATTTCATCTCATTACAGAGGACTTCTGGTCAAGAGATTTTGATCTCGAACGAGTAGAAACGAATTTGCGCTCTCTTGATATCTTAGCTCTCATAGATTGTTTAGAAGGAGGCTATGAACAGCGCACGAATAGAATTGTAAATTTGTGACTGTGGTATGACTTGGGAACCCAAGTACAATGACACCTCATGCACTCGCATTCTCCCGCAACCTCATTGGCCGAAGATATAGTTACAAATTTGGTGTTCACTGGCTCCAGCTTTCACCAGCTCCAGCCTTCACCAGCTCAAGCCTTCACCAGCTCAAGCCTTCACCAGCTCAAGCCTTCACCAGCTCAAGCCTGCACCAGCTCCAGCCTTCACCAGCTCCAGCCTTCATCAGCTCCAGCCTTCACCAGCTCCAGCCTTCACCAGCTCCAGCCTTCACCAGCTTCAGCCTTCACTAGCTCCAGCATTCACCATGGGCAACTCTCGAAGCCAACCCAAGGATTCAGAAGAAAGAAAAAAAACTTTGGTGAGTTATTTGTATCTGATCCTGGTATTTAATATTTAGTTTAAAGTTTATTGACAGATTTCATTATTTTCCTGCTGTACACATTTGTTTGTTCCACAAAAGGCCAATGGCTTATGAGAAAATTGACCTTCAAACTTCAGAATGGTACATGAATAAATTTTCATGCAATATTTTTTTATCGGAAATTGAGACCAAGAGAACTTGAGTCGCATATGGCCTTGCCATTAGTAAATGCATAAATTTAGCATGTAATTCTTAAATTTTCACTTCTGGCTCAAGCGTTTTTAAGCTTTACCTCCGCATCTAATCATTTCAAACAGAGTATTTAAGTTATAATTTTTACGGTGAATTCATTCCTGTTCTGGAGTCCGCGTATTGTTCAGCACTGCAGCAGAGAAATGCGCCTCTCGTGGACCTGCTCAGCCTCTTAATCAAAATCTAAATGAATATTATTTTGTCTAGACTGAGCTCAGGAGCTTTGAATGTTGTGTGGCCATATATGACGTATAAAGTATGGCCTCAGCATGGCCTCAGTAAGGTCCCAGAATGGTCTCAGTATGGTCCCAGTATGGTCCCAGTATGGCCTCAGCATGGCCTCAGTATGGTCCCAGTATGGCCTCAGTATGGCTTCAGTATGGTCCCAGTATGGCCTCAGTATGGCCTCAGTATGGCCTCAGTATGGCCTCAGCATGGCCTCAGCATGGCCTCAGTATGGCCTCAGTATGGCCTCAGTATGGCCTCAGCATGGCCTCAGCATGGCCTCAGTATGGTCTCAGTATGGCCTCAGTATGGCCTCAGTATGGCCTCAGTATGGCCTCAGTATGGCCTCAGTATGGCCTTGGTATGGCCTCGGTATGGCCCCAGTATGGCCCCAGTATGGCCCCACAATGGCCCCAGTATGGCCCCAGTATGGCCCCAGTATGGCCCCAGTATGGCCCCAGTAGGGCCCCAGTAGGGCCCCAGTAGGGCCCCAGTAGGGCCCCAGTAGGGCACCAGTAGGGCACCAGTATGGCCTCAGTATGGCCTCAGTATGGCCTCAGTATGGCCCCAGTATGGCCCCAGTATGGCCCCAGTATGGCCCCAGTATGGCCCCGGTATGGCCCCAGTATGGCCCCGGTATGGCCCCGGTATGGCCCCGGTATGGCCCCGGTATGGCCCCGGTATGGCCCCGGTATGGCCCCGGTATGGCCCCGGTATGGCCCCGGTAGGGCCCCGGTAGGGCCCCGGTAGGGCCCCGGTAGGGCCCCGGTAGGGCCCCGGTAGGGCCCCGGTAGGGCCCCGGTAGGGCCCCGGTAGGGCCCCGGTAGGGCCCCGGTAGGGCCCCGGTAGGGCCCCGGTAGGGCCCCGGTAGGGCCCCGGTAGGGCCCCGGTAGGGCCCCGGTAGGGCCCCGGTAGGGCCCCGGAAGGGCCTCCGTAGGGCCTCCGTAGGGCCTCCGTTTGGCCTCGGTAGGGCCTCGGTAGGGCCTCGGTAGGGCCTCGGTATGGCCTCGGTAGGGCCTCGGTAGGGCCTCGGTAGGGCCTCGGTAGGGCCTCGGTAGGGCCTCGGTAGGGCCTCGGTAGGGCCTCGGTAGGGCCTCGGTAGGGCCTCGGTAGGGCCTCGGTAGGGCCTCGGTAGGGCCTCGGTAGGGCCTCGGTAGGGCCTCGGTAGGGCCTCGGTAGGGCCTCGGTAGGGCCTCGGTAGGGCCTCGGTAGGGCCTCGGTAGGGCCTCGGTAGGGCCTCGGTAGGGCCTCGGTAGGGCCTCGGTAGGGCCTCGGTAGGGCCTCGGTAGGGCCTCGGTAGGGCCTCGGTAGGGCCTCGGTAGGGCCTCGGTAGGGCCTCGGTAGGGCCTCGGTAGGGCCTCGGTAGGGCCTCGGTAGGGCCTCGGTAGGGCCTCGGTAGGGCCTCGGTAGGGCCTCGGTAGAGTCCTCGGTAGGGCCTCGGTAGGGCCTCGGTAGGGCCTCGGTAGGGCCTCGGTAGGGCCTCGGTAGGGCCTCGGTAGGGCCTCGGTAGGGCCTCGGTAGGGCCTCGGTAGGGCCTCGGTAGGGCCTCGGTATGGCCTCGGTATGGCCTCGGTATGGCCTCGGTATGGCCTCGGTATGGCCTCGGTATGGCCTCGGTATGGCCTCGGTATGGCCTCGGTATGGCCTCGGTATGGCCTCGGTATGGCCTCGGTATGGCCTCGGTATGGCCTCGGTATGGCCTCGGTATGGCCTCGGTATGGCCTCGGTATGGCCTCGGTATGGACTCGGTATGGACTCGGTATGGACTCGGTATGGACTCGGTATGGCCTCGGTGTGGCCTCGGTATGGCCTCGGTATGGCCTCGGTATGGCCTCGGTGTGGCCTCGGTATGGCCTCGGTATGGCCTCGGTATGGCCTCGGTATGGCCTCGGTATGGCCTCGGTATGGCCTCGGTATGGCCTCGGTATGGCCTCGGTATGGCCTCGGTATGGCCTCGGTATGGCCTCGGTATGGCCTCGGTATGGCCTCGGTATGGCCTCGGTATGGCCTCGGTATGGCCTCGGTATGGCCTCGGTATGGCCTCGGTATGGCCTCGGTATGGCCTCGGTATGGCCTCGGTATGGCCTCGGTATGGCCTCGGTATGGCCTCGGTATGGCCTCGGTATGGCCTCGGTATGGCCTCGGTATGGCCTCGGTATGGCCTCGGTATGGCCTCGGTATGGCCTCGGTATGGCCTCGGTATGGCCTCGGTATGGCCTCGGTATGGCCTCGGTATGGCCTCGGTATGGCCTCGGTATGGCCTCGGTATGGCCTCGGTATGGCCTCGGTATGGCCTCGGTATGGCCTCGGTATGGCCTCGGTATGGCCTCGGTATGGCCTCGGTATGGCCTCGGTATGGCCTCGGTATGGCCTCGGTATGGCCTCGGTATGGCCTCGGTATGGCCTCGGTATGGCCTCGGTATGGCCTCGGTATGGCCTCGGTATGGCCTCGGTATGGCCTCGGTATGGCCTCGGTATGGCCTCGGTATGGCCTCGGTATGGCCTCGGTATGGCCTCGGTATGGCCTCGGTATGGCCTCGGTATGGCCTCGGTATGGCCTCGGTATGGCCTCGGTATGGCCTCGGTATGGCCTCGGTATGGCCTCGGTATGGCCTCGGTATGGCCTCGGTATGGCCTCGGTATGGCCTCGGTATGGCCTCGGTATGGCCTCGGTATGGCCTCGGTATGGCCTCGGTATGGCCTCGGTATGGCCTCGGTATGGCCTCGGTATGGCCTCGGTATGGCCTCGGTATGGCCTCGGTATGGCCTCGGTATGGCCTCGGTATGGCCTCGGTATGGCCTCGGTATGGCCTCGGTATGGCCTCGGTATGGCCTCGGTATGGCCTCGGTATGGCCTCGGTATGGCCTCGGTATGGCCTCGGTATGGCCTCGGTATGGCCTCGGTATGGCCTCGGTATGGCCTCGGTATGGCCTCGGTATGGCCTCGGTATGGCCTCGGTATGGCCTCGGTATGGCCTCAGTATGGCCTCATCATTGCAAAGAGTAAGCAGGGCATCCAGTTAGCGTGGCCTCCAGTTAGCGTGGCCTCCAGTTAGCGTGGCCTCCAGTTAGCGTGGCCTCCAGTTAGCGTGGCCTCCTGTTAGCGTGGCCTCCTGTTAGCGTGGCCTCCAGTTAGCGTGGCCTCCTGTTAGCGTGGCCTCCTGTTAGCGTGGCCTGTAGTTAGCGTGGCCTGTAGTTAGCGTGGCCTGTAGTTAGTGTGGCCTCCAGTTAGCGTGGCCTCCAGTTAGCGTGGCCTCCAGTTAGCGTGGCCTCCAGTTAGCGTGGCCTCCAGTTAGCGTGGCCTCCAGTTAGCGTGGCCTCCAGTTGGCGTGGCCTCCAGTTGGCGTGGCCTCCAGTTGGCGTGGCCTCCAGTTGGCGTGGCCTCCAGTTGGCGTGGCCTCCAGTTGGCGTGGCCTCCAGTTGGCGTGGCCTCCAGTTGGCGTGGCCTCCAGTTGGCGTGGCCTCTAGTTGGCGTGGCCTCTAGTTGGCGTGGCCTCTAGTTGGCGTGGCCTCTAGTTGGCGTGGCCTCTAGTTGGCGTGGCCTCTAGTTGGCGTGGCCTCTAGTTGGCGTGGCCTCTAGTTGGCGTGGCCTCTAGTTGGCGTGGCCTCTAGTTGGCGTGGCCTCTAGTTGGCGTGGCCTCTAGTTGGCGTGGCCTCTAGTTGGCGTGGCCTCCAGTTAGCGTGGTCTTTTCACTACGAAGTAAAAGAGTTATGGTTTCGCTATGAAACCATACATCAGCATTAAGTTGGAGATGAATGTTGACCTGCTCTACTTCATGTTCAAATATCACATTCTGGGCCATGCTGAAGCCCCTCCCACGCTGCAGGCACCGGCGGGCGGGGCGGGGAGGAGGCGGGTGCGGCTGCAGCTCTGCAGAGGCGACCCGCGCCACGGCCTCACGCCGCGCCCCCCGGCCAGGTGCTGGTACATCGAGCGCTACGACTGGGCCGAGCTGGCCGAGCGTCACAGAGCTGCTCCCTCCACTCCTAGGAGCCCTGGTGAAATTGAGGAGGCGCCCGTAGTTCCTTCAAGCACTCCTGAGGAAGAAAGTTATCTGTGCGACTGTGCGTGCCACACAACCACCATCGAAAATGACATGGACACCTGTGGTAGAGGAAGCCATTTGTGCCCTTCCGGCAACCTGCAACGCATTGAACCCAGCGAACTCGTTTCCGAAGAAGGGGCTGACAATGAAGGGCTTAGTTCTAATTCTGATTACTGTTCTTCTTCTTCTGACTCATTCGTTAACGAAACCGTAGTCTCAACCTTCGATTGCCCTGCAACTCCGAACACCACACTTGACGATGAGTGGCATACGAAAAATTGCCAGTGCATTAAGTGCCAACTTTCTATGAAATTAGAATGCTTGAGGAGTTTGGAAAAAGATAGAAAGAAAAGAACTGTTATATATCATCCTAATGATTCTACTGAAATTGAAACAACCATCTCGTCGTCGCAAAACGAAAAACTGAGTTTTAGCACAGGAAAAACGCACTGCAACATCTGTTTGAGTGTACAACAGCGAGTAGGACTGCAAGCAGTTCATCCTTCAGTAGTTGCGGATAGAGAGGGTCATGACAGAATTGAACGTTCGAATCTGAGTCAAGTTGATAGTGTCCTAGCAGGAAATTCGTCTGAGACTGCAAATTTCAGCCCTAATACTTGCGAATATCAACGGTCGTGGTTTACCCAGATGATGGAAAGCTGCCAAAAGAAATTCGTTCAATTCGCGTTAAAACGAAACGTATCTGATTCAAGACAAGCGTATTTAAAACGGGACGATGGAACTCGTACCCTGAAATATTCTTCAGATGTTTTCCCAATGATCCCACTAGTAAGCATAACTGAAAAATACACGCAGCTCTCCTCATTCGCCAATATCGGAGATGACTTGAAAAAAGTTGAATACTCAAGTTGTGAGTCCCTAACTACTGATGCCGGTGTCTATAGAAAAGACAACTTCACAACCCATGCATGCCCGGTGTGGAACTCTGACGATATGAAGGACGACCTCGACTCACGGTTTGGCCACTCAAACGCGATATTGCTCAACAGATTCTCCAGAAAAAATGAATGTTCGATGTGTGGCTGCCCTCCAAGAAGCGCTTTTAGTCACCAGAAGCTCCTGCGAGTCTTGGGAATCAATATAGTTTCGGACAACGCTACGCCTGCTGAAGAAGTGTACTTTTCTGAAAACGCCTGTCATTAAAGAATTCGTGTACTCCGTATGAAAAGTGCGTAAAATGAATGTTATTTGAAGTTCCTACCCATTTGGAACATATTTCATACAAGTGATTCCTAGTACTGTTCTCATTGCGCGGCCTGGGCAGTTGATGGGTGTACCGATACAGTAATCCTGCTGGTATTTAAGTTGTATTGGAATAACGTAAGAAATACATTCAAAAAAAGCAAGTGCAAGGTCCGAAGGTAGCTCAATGAATTGAAGGGAAAGTAATCTGAACGATTGCAAGCACACTGCTTTTGTGTATAAAACGTCGCACGTACGGAGATAACTATGCTCATAGCATAGCTATCTCCCTAACAATTGTTTCGAAAGAATTTCAGAAAAATTTCTTGCCTAGATAAATTTGATGAATATGTTACCTATCAGGATTCATAAGTAGTACCAAGTAGGATGCAAATTGTTTGACATCATATTCGGTCATTCAAAATGCGCCCAAAACTCGAGATCATTTAACATTTAAACTTGGAACACCTATGAGACGGCATGTATGTAGGAGGGTCATAGGGCCAAGCTCGCTGGTTTTATCTGTCGTGTGTCACGGGGACCGGAGGCCCCAGGGGAGATGCCTTCAGGTCAACTCAGCTATAAACAGGCTTTCAGGACTTCAACATTGCGTACCCACTTTGCTTCATTCAATTTTCTTACTTTCTTTGCTGTCTCTCCTCCGTCTTTTTCCTCATTTTTCCTAACATGCCGTTTCTTTGCGCAGGGAATCCTGTGTGGTAATACACCTGATACATTTCTTTCTCGTTTTCTACAATCCACCCTAAACGTTCCCTTCTCTCTTTTAATTTCTTCTTTGCCGGGCCTAAGAAGTCTCCCAACTTTCATGCAAGTATGACAATAATATTAATTATTACAGTGAAAATAAATTTGGTAACTTCAATGACGGTAGTTCATAAGCAGGGAATTTTGTCATAGCGTGTTTTTAACATCAGATGAGGAGATTATGACATCAGTATTAACAATAAACTATATTCGAAATTTTTCTTCAGTTCATTTTCGTAAAACCGAAGACTGTAATACCTGCAGCCTTAAATAATGACAACCCAAAACTGGAACAGATCACTAAATCGAAACTGATCCCCGAGTCGAAACTCAAATGCAACTAATCTTTTAAGTCGAAGTAACCTCGGACGTTAGCTTCAAAAGCCGGAAGCTAAAGATAAATCCTCTCTCCATTTCAATGACTCTTTCTTCGTGTTGGGCTCACAAAATACTCTCAGATTTTGTTACACCTTCAAAAAAAAATACACGCATGTGTGTTCTATGTGTTCATTTTTTTAATCTGACCGATATTTTGTATGTTATTCGGAAATAAAGTTTCTCATGAAGGTTCGTAGTAATAACCGCTTTTGAGGCAGATGATATTCCACACCTCGGTCGACGCGGCAGCGCATGCCGCGATGTTGACGACTTGGCTCGCTGGTGTTCGCGTCACCTCGGGACCAGAGAAGAAAGGGTACTGCTACGCACGGATGAATTAATTAACCCTCATCTACCATTCTATTAACCTAAACTTATTATAAATCATATACTTCAGTAAATAACCAATTCAGGTGTTCTTTAAAAATGTTGAGTTAAACCTGCTGAGTTGGAATCTTATTAAAAATAAAAATTCAGCCTTCATCGGTATGTAAGCAAAATCAACTCAATTCCGTCGCTGTCAACGGTCTGGACAGCAAACTGCCTCGGAGCAACACTTCAGCAACGAACAAACTGGTCACTTCAATATAGAGTCAAATCGTTTGTCGAATCATCGTCCGCTTTATTGTTTTGTTTCCGGCCTAGAAAAAAAGGTAAGAATATTCCTCCTAGGAAATAAACATACTTCATTCAAATTTTCTCGTTTAAGAAGCACGGATGAAGTTAGCTCAGGATTTTCGATTGGAAAAAAATGCTAATTAATTTTTAACCTAGTGCAAGCTTATAGCAGACCTACTATAGTTCTTACTTGAGTGTATATTTTTGTGTGTGTACATGTCTTGTCTATCTTAGATGTATAAATAAATAAAGAAAATTAACGTGAAAATAGATGAACAAGTTTTGAAACATTTTGTTTTATTTTCTACGTAGAAATTTGTATGATTTAAACTTGCTGTTGGAGTTAGTGTGATTGAAGTAACATTCAGAATGTAGCAATTTTTGAGTCTCCTTCATATATTTCAGCTGCACTCAAGTAGTTTCTAAAACTTAATTGGACTTTGCTGTGCTCACTTACAATCAAATAAATCCTAGCCGTTTATAATTAATTTTGCTGGCGCTGAGTGGAAAATAAAGCTGACTCCTTAGGCTTGTATACCAGCTTTCCACCTGGCAGGCTTAAGGTGTTAGGTCTTGGAGATGAAGCCTCGGACGTTGGGTGTGAGGTGTTGGGTGTTGAGTGAATTGCGGCTCCTGACATGCGCGAGTGGGCGCGTGGCAGCTGGGGCTGGTGCCAAGGGCGGGGCCGGTAGACACCGACCGCACTCACTCCCTCGAGTACAAGTAGAATAGGAATGATAATGCATTTTAGAGGCATCAATTTCCAGATATGGGTACTCTTATGTTTATTTAAACCTAGCACAATAGCTCGGCATTTCCCTGCAGCATTGTCCCATGATTAGATAGTTTCTCGCTTTATAAAGCGTATTAGAGCTGTTAAAAGCTCTCTGAAATCACGCCATGATGGCTCTACTCGCGAATGAGACATAACAGTGGTATTGAAAATGTATAGCGTGAATAAACCCTGTTTCTAATAATATCTGATCAATTACGCGTATAATACGTTCTTCTTGACATATTCAAATTCATGCCTGCCTCTAACGTTAGAATACTGCGATATTGCTAAGCAAGTTATAGACAAGATTATTTTCAGACGTTAGCACAGCTAGCTTAGGCAATATTTTCCGACAGCTGATTCCAGACTCCAGTGAATTTAAGGAGTAGGAAACTTAGCCCTTCTGGGTTATCATCGTAAAGAGACATCTGAAGATACAATGAAAATATATTTGAAAGTCTCAATTAATTTGCGTCACAATCTTTGTTTAAAGGGAATAAGTTGATCCGTTGAAGACATCGTCCGTTGGTGAAGTGAGGAAGCTTTGGAATCATTTTTGTTTTTACTATTTTGAATTCTCCCTATTTTGTAGACGTTTTATCTTAGGATAAGGGGTCAGATTTGGGGATCACTCTGAATGAATGGCTCCGATCTCACGCGTGTCCCGTGCCATCAGAAGGCAGCCACGCGCAGGCACCATCAAAAATGAAGATGATAGCAGTCACCAAATTTAACGAAGAAGCGCTGAAACGTTTTATCATGTCTCAATACGCGGTCTTTTCAAAAGCGGATGACCCCATGCTTTGGCAGTTCTCGTGGCAAAATCGGTTTGGGTAGAGACTTATTTGCAGTTTTGCACGTCATGTCGAATCTACAATCGAAGGCATTGCAAATGTATCGCTTAAATCAGTGAGGTGTTGGATAGTGCCCAATGATTATGTCCGGAGTATTTCTTAATATCTCCTTGAAATTATGGCAAGTGATGGAGACTAGATACATTTGAGGTATTTTAATGTTTAGGGCCAAGTATATCGCTTAAATTTTATATTTAATAGATACAAAATACATTTTTAAGATGTATTTGAATACATCAGTATGCATCCAAAATTCCTAATTCATGAGGTCAAAAACCAAGCTTCTCTAAAATTGAGTGTATTTATGGTGGCTTTAGGATAAAATATATTCAGAGTATCAGCCTTTGCGCCAGAAATTCTTCACCATGTGTCCGTTATACTGTCGACGAGTTAGTCGTACGAAAAATTAGCTGCAGAATTATTTTTAAGAAGATCTGGATTTCCTGGTGCAGTAACATCATGCTGTGCTATCAAATTAATAACAAAAGTTTCCTCGACATTTGGATTGACTGGCGCTGTGGAAGGGACACCGTGTAAAAAGAAATGAAGAAAGCGCAGAAAGCATTGTTGTAATAGCAGATTAGTGGTAATAACGATTATTGCTGTTATAGAGGGAAACGTCTGCTGCTGTCCCAGTTTCTCTAAATTTCAATACCTATTTTTTATGCAGCTCTTCAAAGGACTTCTTTCAACACCATCAATATTTCCGTATTTCCTCTAAACAGCAGTAACCCAAAAATTACATCGGAAGTAAAGTTCCACTATTTTTGCTCGTTGTTCCATTGCGTAGCGATGCATTTTGAGGGGTGGATTTTATGAATTTTTTAGGGCAATATGTTGTGATTGTCGGTAGAATTGATACGCTGGTAGAAAACGTTGAAATATCTATATTCATTCTGAATTAACTACATCTCTTTACTATTTGTAGTTTTATAGCTAAAATAATTTTGAAGGTACCTTACTTATGAGCCTCCTTGTTTATGTGTAGACAGCTGCTTCGTTGTACTAACATAGGAGAAAATACGCAGAAAAGATATATAAATATATTTATTTGTTTATTTAAGGAGACACCTGGCATTTTATTATGTAAGGATTTATCGTGAGAAATTTAAGATCAATGCACGTATTTTGTAAAAAAATGAATCTTTTCTGAATTGGGAAATTCAACATAAACTGCAATGACTGAAATAAAAAATCCGTTGTTAGAGTACAGGTGATCGTAAGATCCTTGATAAATGGAGCCTAATGAAAAAAATCTTGAAGCCAACACGATTGTTCAGCCAATTCAAATAAATACGTACAAGAGCTTGAGTCTGCGAGCAAGGATCATTTTCCTCGTTTGACGGAACGAAATTCGTTAAAAGGATTCGAAAAAACGAGCGTTGGAAAATAACTGCGTGGTAACTCTTCTTCCCTAAGCCCCTATATTTAGTCCGACTTTTCTGCGAGAGTAGAGGGTCAGCGTCATATTCTTAACTTAAGAACTGATACAAATACGATTGAAAAAATATATATAATTTTTCTTACTTGTAGCTGAAGAAAATTCTGAATATCGGAGAGAAATATGATAAGCAGAACTGCTATACAATAGCACAGATGGACCAAGTCTATTAAGCGTATGTCAATAGGAGAAATTTTATGTTTTTCAATCTAGGTCGGCAGAAACGACATGTATAAACTTCCTCTTGGTCATATTAAAGGCCACGCTGTGGCAGTGTAAGACTCCCGCTGCCACAGTGCGTGAGGGGGAATGTGCGGCCACGCTGTGGCAGTGTAAGACTCCCGCTGCCACAGTGCGTGAGGGGGAATGTGCGGCCACGCTGTGGCAGTGTGGGACTCCCGCTGCCACAGTGCGTGAGGGGGAATGTGCGGCCACGCTGTGGCAGTGTAAGACTCCCGCTGCCACAGTGCGTGAGGGGGAATGTGCGGCCACGCTGTGACAGTGTGGGACTCCCGCTGCCACAGTGCGTGAGGGGGAATGTGCGGCCACACTGGGCAGTGTGGGACTCCCGCTGCCACAGTGCGAAAGGGGGAATGTGCGGCCACGCTGTGGCAGTGTGGGACTCCCGCTGCCACAGTGCGAAAGGGGGAATGTGCGGCCACACTGGGCAGTGTGGGACTCCTGCTGCCACAGTGCGTGAGGGGGAATGTGCGGCCACGCTGTGGCAGTGTGGGACTCCCGCTGCCACAGTGCGAAAGGGGGAATGTGCGGCCACACTGGGCAGTGTGGGACTCCTGCTGCCACAGTGCGTGAGGGGGAATGTGCGGCCACGCTGTGGCAGTGTGGGACTCCCGCTGCCACAGTGCGAAAGGGGGAATGTGCGGCCACGCTGTGGCAGTGTGGGACTCCCGCTGCCACAGTGCGAAAGGGGGAATGTGCGGCCACGCTGTGGCAGTGTGGGACTCCCGCTGCCACAGTGCGAAAGGGGGAATGTGCGGCCACACTGGGCAGTGTGGGACTCCTGCTGCCACAGTGCGTGAGGGGGAATGTGCGGCCACACTGGGCAGTGTGGGACTCCTGCTGCCACAGTGCGTGAGGGGGAATGTGCGGCCACGCTGTGGCAGTGTGGGACTCCCGCTGCCACAGTGCGTGAGGGGGAATGTGTGGCCACACTGGGCAGTGTGGGACTCCCGCTGCCACAGTGCGTGAGGGGGAATGTGCGGCCACACTGGGCAGTGTGGGACTCCCGCTGCCACAGTGCGAAAGGGGGAATGTGCGGCCACGCTGTGGCAGTGTGGGACTCCCGCTGCCACAGTGCGTGAGGGGGAATGTGCGGCCACACTGGGCAGTGTGGGACTCCCGCTGCCACAGTGCGAAAGGGGGAATGTGCGGCCACGCTGTGGCAGTGTGGGACTCCTGCTGCCACAGTGCGTGAGGGGGAATGTGCGGCCACACTGGGCAGTGTGGGACTCCCGCTGCCACAGTGCGAAAGGGGGAATGTGCGGCCACGCTGTGGCAGTGTGGGACTCCCGCTGCCACAGTGCGTGAGGGGGAATGTGCGGCCACACTGGGCAGTGTGGGACTCCCGCTGCCACAGTGCGAAAGGGGGAATGTGCGGCCACGCTGTGGCAGTGTGGGACTCCTGCTGCCACAGTGCGTGAGGGGGAATGTGCGGCCACACTGGGCAGTGTGGGACTCCCGCTGCCACAGTGCGAAAGGGGGAATGTGCGGCCACACTGGGCAGTGTGGGACTCCCGCTGCCACAGTGCGAAAGGGGGAAT
Source organism: Morinoia aosen (assembly GCA_030386875.1). Taxonomy (NCBI): domain Eukaryota; kingdom Metazoa; phylum Arthropoda; class Malacostraca; order Amphipoda; family Talitridae; genus Morinoia; species Morinoia aosen. The sequence goes on along the minus strand of CM059567.1, from coordinate 46,263,240 downwards.
GTGCGGCCACGCTGTGGCAGTGTGGGACTCCCGCTGCCACAGTGCGTGAGGGGGAATGTGCGGCCACACTGGGCAGTGTGGGACTCCCGCTGCCACAGTGCGAAAGGGGGAATGTGCGGCCACGCTGTGGCAGTGTGGGACTCCTGCTGCCACAGTGCGTGAGGGGGAATGTGCGGCCACGCTGTGGCAGTGTGGGACTCCCGCTGCCACAGTGCGTGAGGGGGAATGTGCGGCCACGCTGTGGCAGTGTAAGACTCCCGCTGCCACAGTGCGTGAGGGGGAATGTGCGGCCACGCTGTGGCAGTGTGGGACTCCCGCTGCCACAATGCGTGAGGGGGAATGTGCGGCCACGCTGTGGCAGTGTGGGACTCCTGCTGCCACAGTGCGTGAGGGGGAATGTGCGGCCACGCTGTGGCAGTGTGGGACTCCTGCTGCCACAGTGCGTGAGGGGGAATGTGCGGCCACACTGGGCAGTGTGGGACTCCCGCTGCCACAGTGCGTGAGGGGGAATGTGCGGCCACGCTGTGGCAGTGTGGGACTCCCGCTGCCACAGTGCGTGAGGGGGAATGTGCGGCCACGCTGTGGCAGTGTGGGACTCCTGCTGCCACAGTGCGTGAGGGGGAATGTGCGGCCACGCTGTGGCAGTGTGGGACTCCTGCTGCCACAGTGCGTGAGGGGGAATGTGCGGCCACGCTGTGGCAGTGTGGGACTCCCGCTGCCACAGTGCGAAAGGGGGAATGTGCGGCCACACTGGGCAGTGTGGGACTCCCGCTGCCACAGTGCGTGAGGGGGAATGTGCGGCCACGCTGTGGCAGTGTAAGACTCCCGCAGCCACAGTGCGTGAGGGGGAATGTGCGGCCACGCTGTGGCAGTGTGGGACTCCCGCTGCCACAGTGCGTGAGGGGGAATGTGCGGCCACACTGGGCAGTGTGGGACTCCCGCTGCCACAGTGCGTGAGGGGGAATGTGCGGCCACGCTGTGGCAGTGTAAGACTCCCGCTGCCACAGTGCGTGAGGGGGAATGTGCGGCCACGCTGTGGCAGTGTGGGACTCCCGCTGCCACAGTGCGTGAGGGGGAATGTGCGGCCACACTGGGCAGTGTGGGACTCCCGCTGCCACAGTGCGTGAAGGGGAATGTGCGGCAACGCTGTGGCAGTGTGGGACTCCTGCTGCCACAGTGCGTGAGGGGGAATGTGCGGCCACGCTGTGGCAGTGTAAGACTCCCGCTGCCACAGTGCGTGAGGGGGAATGTGCGGCCACGCTGTGACAGTGTGGGACTCCCGCTGCCACAGTGCGTGAGGGGGAATGTGCGGCCACGCTGTGGCAGTGTGGGACTCCTGCTGCCACAGTGCGTGAGGGGGAATGTGCGGCCACGCTGTGGCAGTGTGGGACTCCCGCTGCCACAGTGCGTGAGGGGGAATGTGCGGCCACGCTGTGGCAGTGTGGGACTCCTGCTGCCACAGTGCGTGAGGGGGAATGTGCGGCCACGCTGTGGCAGTGTGGGACTCCTGCTGCCACAGTGCGTGAGGGGGAATGTGCGGCCACGCTGTGGCAGTGTAAGACTCCCGCTGCCACAGTGCGTGAGGGGGAATGTGCGGCCACGCTGTGGCAGTGTAAGACTCCCGCTGCCACAGTGCGTGAGGGGGAATGTGCGGCCACGCTGTGGCAGTGTGGGACTCCCGCTGCCACAGTGCGTGAGGGGGAATGTGCGGCCACGCTGTGGCTGTGTGGGACTCCCGCTGCCACAGTGCGTGAGGGGGAATGTGTGGCCACACTGGGCAGTGTGGGACTCCCGCTGCCACAGTGCGTGAGGGGGAATGTGCGGCCACGCTGTGGCAGTGTGGGACTCCTGCTGCCACAGTGCGTGAGGGGGAATGTGCGGCCACGCTGTGGCAGTGTGGGACTCCCGCTGCCACAATGCGTGAGGGGGAATGTGCGGCCACGCTGTGGCTGTGTGGGACTCCCGCTGCCACAATGCGTGAGGGGGAATGTGCGGCCACACTGGGCAGTGTGGGACTCCCGCTGCCACAGTGCGTGAGGGGGAATGTGCGGCCACGCTGTGGCAGTGTAAGACTCCCGCAGCCACAGTGCGTGAGGGGGAATGTGCGGCCACGCTGTGGCAGTGTGGGACTCCCGCTGCCACAGTGCGTGAGGGGGAATGTGCGGCCACACTGGGCAGTGTGGGACTCCCGCTGCCACAGTGCGTGAAGGGGAATGTGCGGCAACGCTGTGGCAGTGTGGGACTCCTGCTGCCACAGTGCGTGAGGGGGAATGTGCGGCCACGCTGTGGCAGTGTAAGACTCCCGCTGCCACAGTGCGTGAGGGGGAATGTGCGGCCACGCTGTGGCAGTGTGGGACTCCCGCTGCCACAGTGCGTGAGGGGGAATGTGCGGCCACGCTGTGGCTGTGTGGGACTCCCGCTGCCACAGTGCGTGAGGGGGAATGTGTGGCCACACTGGGCAGTGTGGGACTCCCGCTGCCACAGTGCGTGAGGGGGAATGTGCGGCCACGCTGTGGCAGTGTGGGACTCCTGCTGCCACAGTGCGTGAAGGGGAATGTGCGGCCACGCTGTGGCAGTGTGGGACTCCCGCTGCCACAATGCGTGAGGGGGAATGTGCGGCCACGCTGTGGCTGTGTGGGACTCCCGCTGCCACAATGCGTGAGGGGGAATGTGCGGCCACGCTGTGGCTGTGTGGGACTCCCGCTGCCACAATGCGTGAGGGGGAATGTGCAGCCATGCTGGGGTAGTGTGGGACTCCCGCTGCCACAATGCGTGAGGGGGAATGTGCAGCCACGCTGTGGCAGTGTGGGACTCCCGCTGCCACAGTGCGTGAGGGGGAATGTGCGGCCACGCTGTGGCAGTGTAAGACTCCCGCTGCCACAGTGCGTGAGGGGGAATGTGCAGCCATGCTGTGGCAGTGTAAGACTCCCGCTGCCACAATGCGTGAGGGGGAATGTGCAGCCACGCTGTGGCAGTGTGGGACTCCCGCTGCCACAGTGCGTGAGGGGGAATGTGCGGCCACGCTGTGGCAGTGTAAGACTCCCGCTGCCACAGTGCGTGAGGGGGAATGTGCAGCCACGCTGTGGCAGTGTAAGACTCCCGCTGCCACAGTGCGTGAGGGGGAATGTGCAGCCATGCTGGGGTAGTGTGGGACTCCCGCTGCCACAGTGCGTGAAGGGGAATGTGCGGCCACGCTGTGGCAGTGTGGGACTCCCGCTGCCACAATGCGTGAGGGGGAATGTGCAGCCATGCTGGGGTAGTGTGGGACTCCCGCTGCCACAATGCGTGAAGGGGAATGTGCGGCCACGCTGTGGCAGTGTGGGACTCCCGCTGCCACAATGCGTGAGGGGGAATGTGCGGCCACGCTGTGGCAGTGTGGGACTCCCGCTGCCACAATGCGTGAAGGGGAATGTGCGGCCACGCTGTGGCAGTGTGGGACTCCCGCTGCCACAATGCGTGAGGGGGAATGTGCGGCCACGCTGTGGCAGTGTGGGACTCCCGCTGCCACAATGCGTGAAGGGGAATGTGCGGCCACGCTGTGGCAGTGTGGGACTCCCGCTGCCACAATGCGTGAAGGGGAATGTGCGGCCACGCTGTGGCAGTGTGGGACTCCCGCTGCCACAATGCGTGAGGGGGAATGTGCGGCCACGCTGTGGCTGTGTGGGACTCCCGCTGCCACAATGCGTGAGGGGGAATGTGCGGCCACGCTGTGGCTGTGTGGGACTCCCGCTGCCACAATGCGTGAGGGGGAATGTGCAGCCATGCTGGGGTAGTGTGGGACTCCCGCTGCCACAGTGCGTGAAGGGGAATGTGCGGCAACGCTGTGGCAGTGTGGGACTCCCGCTGCTACAATGCGGTAGAGAGAATGCACACAAAATCAAGCTCGAATTGCACCACTCGTAGGAAGATATTCTATCCAGGGTGACATTTAAAATATACAATACGTATCGGTAGATTTTTCGCCATCAGAATAAAGATTTCGCGATTTTATTCAGGTTCAAATTTCACTATTAAAAAATATTACTTTTTCAGTATTGCAAGAGCACGCAAATCCAGGACTCGAGTCTTGTTGCATTTCTATCCATTTTACCGTAAAGTCAGTCAACAGAAAGTGCATCGACGAGGTTTGCTCATTAGGAAAATTTCTAAAGTTTACAGTTTCAGATGTTCAAATATTCAATTGCTTATTTTACGACGAACACATAGAAGAAGAAGAAGAAGAAGTTGAGTTGCGAAATCGATCCCGTACTTTTGGTCTCCCGTCATAGCCTCATGTGTGGTCGTCCAACCAACGTTCATCTTTGTGTTAGAGAAATGGAGGATTTTGACAAACCACTCTTGCGTTCGTGGGAATCGTGTGCGTACAAGGGGCTAGCAAAAGAATACAAACTTGAAATGGCACTATATTTTCCGCATACTTTTTTGAGAATCATCCATACACATCTCATTTGATTTGTTCAATTGGAAAAAGTTGAATTAAACGGACGAGAAAATTAATAGTACAACAGCAAATAAACAGAACCAATTATGTTTATACAAAAAATGAAAAGTTTTTTGCCATACAAAGATTCAGGCAAGAGTGACGTAATCGTTCCTGAACACATATTTTGCCGACTCAGCAAACGTTTGGAATCAGCTGAGCTCTACGATTTTTAAGCTATAAATTTAAAAAAATTTACATATAGAGCAAAAATATTATGCAAGAAGAACTCATAAACAAAACCACTCTAATAAAATCTATTCATGCCGACTGAATTTATTCACATTATAGCTGGAAGAAGTCGACACTTACACTAGGTAGCCATTTGGCTCATTTCTGTGGCGACATTATCAATGAATTCTATTTTTTCCGGCAGTCCCGTTAGCCATTTGGCTCGTTTCTGTTGCCCCGTTATCAATGTATTCTATTCATTCCTGCAGTCCCGTTATCCATTTGGCTCGTTTCTGTTGCCCCGTTATCAATGTATTCTATTCATTCCTGCAGTCCCGTTATCCATTTGGCTCGTTTCTGTTGCCCCGTTATCAATGCATTCTATTCATTCCTGCAGTCCCGTTAGCCATTTGGCTCGTTTCTGTTGCCCCGTTATCAATGCATTCTATTCATTCCTGCAGTCCCGTTATCCATTTGGCTCGTTTCTGTTGCCCCGTTATCAATGTATTCTATTCATTCCTGCAGTCCCGTTAGCCATTTGGCTCGTTTCTGTTGCCCCGTTATCAATGTATTCTATTCATTCCTGCAGTCCCGTTAGCCATTTGGCTCGTTTCTGTTGCCCCGTTATCAATGTATTCTATTCATTCCGGCAGTCCCGTTAGCCATTTGGCTCGTTTCTGTTGCCCCGTTATCAATGTATTCTATTCATTCCTGCAGTCGCGTTATCCATTTGGCTCGTTTCTGTTGCCCTGTTATCAATGTATTCTATTCATTCCTGCAGTCCCGTTAGCCATTTGGCTCATTTCTGTTGCCCCGTTATTAATATATTCTATTCATTCTTGCAGTTTCCGGCTGTCGATGGCAGGTGCAATGCTCGAAAGCTCTGGAAATGCAGTATTCAAAAAGGGAAGGTCGACATTTATATTTGTTTTAATTTCGAGGATTAAATTGAATTATATTCCAAGTTCGAAGCGCCAATAAGGGGTTTTTCAACTGCTAGATTAGATAATTCTTTAAACTGCTGAGTATATTTAAAACACAGTTAATGGCGTTAAAATGAGGCTTTGTTGTTTCAATTTCAGAATTATAGACTTAAAATTCATGATCTAAAAACTATGCTCTCTAATAGAACATTGCCTGATGTATCAATTACCGGCTCCCTGTGCATGGAAAGCTATTTTTTCCCTGTCTAACAATTTAAATTTCAATGACCATCGTTCGAACTAATACTAACGTAATTATTGCAGCTAGTTCTAGTCTAAGGCGACAACTACTGTCACGTTTCTGCAGTAAAATTTCCCAAAATGAAGGTATTGCAGATCGTGCCTCTACGGTTCCCAGGGCTTCATCTACACATATTCTTACAGGCAATGTATGGTCACCTCACAACTCTCTACATCAAGTATTTTTGAGATCATCTACGGCTTTCACAGAATTCTATTTCAAATTAAAGTTACTAAAGTTCACGTATTGAACTCTTCTACCATTAACTGTATCAAGGTTTAAGAATAGTCTTTCTGCTGTATTCATAGAAATGTTTAAGATTGAACTTGAATTGCAAATTACTTCATTATCAATTACTGCAAATTATCTCGGGACAATTCTTGCCAACATTGCACAGAAATCTTTTCCGTTTGCCATCGTTCCCAATTGATTAACAGTTACGAAACAATCATTAATAATTAAGATCGATTATAAACATTCGCCAGTAAATGCGATGCATGACATTCGTGCCAGGGCGATGTAGCCCCCGCAGAAAACTTGTAAGACATGTTGACGGTATTCATTTCTCCGGACGGATGTGTTCTGTTAGCTTATATGTAATGAACTAAGCTAACAAAATGTTAATCATGATTCATGATGAAATTGAAGATCAATAACTATTTCTTATAAGTAAAAACTTGAAAAGTTTCTTCTTGCGGATTTGAAATTACTTGATATATTATGAGGGTTGGTACAATTTTCTACGTTCAGCTCCAAAAGCATGTGAGTAAACAACATCGGTGACTGCGGCCGAGCATGTTCTAAGTATGCGGTCAGAGACTTGTGGGTTGCGGGCAGCACACTACGTGTCTGCCTTCCTTCTCCATTTTGTGCACAGATATTTACGGCGACACGCAGCCTCACGTCTCACGTGCCGAGTCGCAAGACGCATGCATATTTCATTTGATGAAATACGGGATTCAGGGGACAGATTTCGGACCTGAAGTGTACTTGAATTTTTTTTTTGAACGCAATTATTGACATTATCAACATAAAGCAATATTGCTAGGTCATGCTAAATTGCATGCTCGTCCGCTTCGAAGAGACGTAAGCAAAATAAGATTTAAGCGACGCTTTAAATGTAACGTAAAATCATTCATTACTACTTTACTTCATCGAACGTTTAGTGTGTCTAGTACTTATACAATTTTGCCCCGGTAAGTTGGACATATTTGCAAACTTGCGATTGAATGCCTGTGAGGTGGATGTCATCAATAATTATTGTACGCGTGCGGCTGCGACATGCAGTCCTACGTTGGAAGCGCTACACTCCAACAGTGCATCAGACACAGCAAACATTCATGAATTTCTCACAGGACCTTCGTGCATTTGCCCATCCCTCCCGTTCAGCTATTAGAGATCATTGTGAAAGTCTTGCCAATTCATTCAAAAATACTTTAATTTGTTCTTTCATTGATTTATTTATAATCCAGTTAGTTGTGGGGCAGTTCATGTTACAACTTATATTTTTAAATAAACTTTTTTTCTAGTGGCCGGACTAGTATGTAGTGGCTGGGGAGCGACTCGTGGCAGAGTTCATTGCGGTCCAGAGGCTCATGGAGGGAGGGTGTGGTGTGGTAGGTCGAAGTTGCTGGGTGCTCATTTTATTTACTCTACAAGGCATATCTTTTGTATATGATGTGCTCTCTTTATATTCATGTTTCTGTTCTTCTCTTTCGGGGAGCGTGTGTTTTTTGCTGCATAGCCTGCATCATGTCGTTCAATTACCGACATTCTACCCCATGATAGCTCATTGTGTATGCAGTGGTCTTTAGAATGAACCAAGTTCCAAATTTTGATAGTTTGCATTTATGTCATCGTTGGGTGGAAAAACTCGTATTTTTACTAATAAATTTGGTCGATATTGATTTTAATGCGCTCACGGAAATTAAAAATTTGATTTCCAAGAATCGGTAGAAGAACACATTTAAAGACGTTTCACATGAAAGACACTTAGCTCGCTAATGCGTAACTTTCAAGATATAACAATAATTTCGTTCAGGTAGGAATAACATTATAAGTCGGTGGCAGAGTCGTCGCATTATTGGAACACGCCCACTTTTTTTGGCGGAAACAGCATGGGTTTGGGAAAGTGAAGGTAAGCTATTCTAGGGTTATTTAGGTTATATTTTATAACTAACCTAACGTTACATAACCTAACCTCACCCATCGTTACGTCTATACCGTATTACAGCATATTTACGAGTCCGTTCCTTCACTTTTATATACGACGTCCCTATAACTTAAAAGTTGAATAACTCGAAAATTATGCATCAGCGAGCAAAATGTTATTCGTGTAAAACGTTTTTAACTGTTCTTCTTTAGTGATGCGTGGAAACCAAATTTTTAATTTCCGTGAGCGCATTAAAAGCAATGTCGACCGCAAATGTATCCAAAAATCGTCTTTGTTGTATAATGACAGTTAATCCACAAGATTCATATTATATTACCACAAAACGAACTGAAGTCGAGCAAATTTTGACTCCATACCTTCAAATAAAACCCAATTACAGTTGTTTGCAGCGTTCAGCTTTTTTGTTTACATCTGCAAGTCTGTGATGATCGTATCTGTGATACAGGCCTAAGTACACCTTTTTCACTTCAAATTAATCTAAGGCAAGTTCAATTTAATCCAAGTCAAGTTCAAATTAATCCGAGTGAAGTTCAAATTAAGGAGAGCGTCCCCCAAACGGACTTTTTTCTTTATTATTGAACCTAGAACAATGAAATTTGGTATACTGATAGGAAATTGAATTTGGAATCGTTATTGCTTAGAGCAAAAGTTCAATTTTCTTGAAAAGAAAATGGGAAATCAAAGAAAACGAAGTTTGAAGGGGGGGGTTTCAAAAATCTTCTCCTCCTACAGTTTTTGAGCTACAGTGATGATTCTGGTATCATTAAATGCGAAAAGACACGGGCTTTTATGGAAGCTAAAATTCATTCCAAAATTATTTATTGCTCATGAGTTATGACGTCAGAAATTTTACATTTCCGAAAAAGGACTTTTTTTTCCTATTTTTACACTTTTTCATATTGAAAATGTAAATTTGAGGAAACGAATTTTAGCTTGCATAAAAACCCGCGTCTTTCCGCATCCAATGATACCAAAACCATCACTGTAGCTCAAAAACTGTAGGAGGAGAGGCATTTTGAAACCCCAAAAACCATTGTTTACATTATAAGCAAAACAAAGGAACATAGACAATACCAATAAAAAATTTTTTAAAATTTTTGTTTCAAGTTAGACCCCTGAAATCATTATAGAGTAATCCAGAGACATAGGAGATGACATAGTAACTTTGCGCCGTGAAAAAAGTGCCATGGGGGAGGTGTAAAATGATAAAATACAACTTCCCCCTCCCCTCCCCCCCATTCTTTAAATCCCCGTAGCGGGCGAACGAGTGAACGTACGAGTCTCATTTTTTCACAGGATGTACCTGACCTCTTATACTTCTTATAACAGCAAAAATCCCAGGTTCTCAAGAAATCCCAGAAGCAAGGATTCATAAGGGGGACGCTCTCCTAAATCCGAGTCAAGTTCAAATTAATCCGAGCCAAGTTCAAATTAATCCGAGTCAAGTTCAAATTAATCCGAGTCAAGTTCAAATTAATCCGAGTCAAGTTCAAATTAATCCGAGTCAAGTTCAAATCAATCCGAATCAAGTTCAAATTAATCAGAGTCGTCAAGTTCAAATTAATCCAACCCTCAGTTGAGTTATAAAATGACATAATAATTTGTTGATTTGAGTTTTTTGTGTTAATTATGTACCTATTGGATGTGATGAGCAAGACTGGTTTCGAAGATTTATTATAAACATAATAATAATAAAAGAAACAATGTTTCTAATTCACTACTGATTTTATTTGTTTGTGTTTTCACAATTCCATATATAATGCTTTCAAGACTTAAATATTCATAAAATGATTATTTTAAAAATTTTTGAAGTCTTAAAAATATTATACATTGAATTGTAAACACACACAAATAAAATCAGTAGTGAATTAGAAACATTGTTTCTTGTATTATTATTATTGTGTATTGTAAGTGGATCCTGCATTTCTTCACATAGACTAAAACGGAATTAGAATGGATAGTAACATTTATATTGCTAATGCAAGAATGTATCTGAGTAGTAATTTACAAATATAAATTGTAATTAAACGGAATCGTACATTAGTATTCAATGAATCGCACCTGTATATTTCCTTTAAAGACATACGTATCGTCAAATGATAATCTTTTGTATTTGCATGTATTTGATTTTATATATGTGATAAAGTGGAATTTTACGCATATAAATATCTATGAGTGTAAATATTCCTAGAAATCAGTTTTGCTCATCGCATCCAATAGAAATATATTTAACACAAAAAACTCAAATTAACAAATTATTGTCATATTTTAACTCAACTGACGGTAGGATTAATTTGAACTTGACTTGGATTAATTTGAACCTGACTGGAATTAATTTGAACTTGACTCGGACTTGACTCGGATTAATTGGAACTTTACACGGATTAATTGGAACTTGACTCGGATTAATTGGAACTTGACTCGGATTAATTTGAACTTGACTCGGATTAATTTTAACTTGACTCGGATTAATATGAACTTGACCTGGATTAAATTGAACTTGACTTGGATCAATTTGAAGTGAAAAAGGTGTAGAGCTCGATTCACTATATTGTTTGCATCTGCAAGTCTGTATTGAGCGTATCTGTGATACAGGCCTAACTAGAGCTCGGTTCACTATATTGTTTGCATCTGCAAGTCTGTGATGAGCGTATCTTGGATACAGGCGTATCAAACTAAAATCTGCTTGAGTTACGCGTGTCTGTAGATAATATTATAGGTCAGGTTAAGTCACCCTAACCGCTACAAAAAAAAGAGCGTATCGAAGAGAGGAAGGAGGAAAGCACCATTTATTATAGATATTAAGGAATGCGGAATCTATGCAGAAGGGACATAGAAACAGTAAGTTGGGAAAGAAGTTCATGCAACATGATAAAAGTTGAAGAAGAAAGTAGTAGGTGATGAAAAACAGGACAGCAGTGAACCGAAATAGGTGGTCCTTAACATGGCAAAAAAATATTATATTGCAACAAAGAGAAGGCCTACCTAACTCTCAGCTCGGGCCCGCACACATTTTCCTCATGGGAGCGCTAATTCCCATAGATACACTAGTTGTATCCCCTGAGGGGTACGTGTGTCTGTAGAAGTGCTGCGTTGGGTAGCCTAAGTTCAGTAAAACCTAAATCATCTTGTTTTATACAGTGGGATATTTACCGTAAGTTCCTCACCATTTCTCGACTACTTCCAGACGTGAGTGATAGTGACATATCTATAAAAGATTGTTGAGCAGCAGGCTGTTCCATCACGTGACACCACCGGTATTAGTGAAGTTTCCCAACGGTCAGAAAAATGACTTAGTAAAATTCCACTGCAGCGACGGATTTTGTGTGAAATTATGGGGTCAAAGATGAAGCGACTTCGTTTTTAATTGCAGGTGAGTGGTAACATGTGCCGTTTATTTAACAAAAAAAAGTTGACCCTAGGAAAACAGTTGAATTTTTGAGGCGGGCGGAAAGGGTAGCACTTCGACCATATTTGGTCAATGAGAAAGTTTTTATTGTGCTGCTGACCAACCAGTCGTCGCAAACTGAATTTTCAGAAATACTAAAAATTAAATGAAGACACGATCCAGCGAAAGTTTGGTATTTTCAACATTGCTAACTACACTAATTGACTGTAAATTTGAATTGGCTATCGAACTTCAGTTTTATCTGCGGCAGTCAAAAAGTTAATTAATGCTCAATAAATAGGCGAGAATAGAGCTTATATTTACTTTACATTTAACTGCGCCGTGTACCTACGCTTTGTTTCAAACAGGAAGTGATGCTGCCAGAAGAACTGCGCCGTGTACCCACGGTTTGTTTCAGACAGGAAATGATGCTGTCAGAAGAACTGCGCCGTGTACCCACGGTTTGTTTCAGACAGGAAATGATGCTGTTAGGAGAACTGCGCCGTGTACCCACGGTTTGTTTCAGACAGGAAATGATGCTGTCAGAAGAACTGCGCCGTGTACCCACGGTTTGTTTCAGACAGGAAATTATGCTGTCAGAAGAACTGCGCCGTGTACCCACGGTTTGTTTCAGACAGGAAATGATGCTGTTAGGAGAACTGCGCCGTGTACCCACGGTTTGTTTCAGACAGGAAATGATGCTGTCAGAAGAACTGCGCCGTGTACCCACGGTTTGTTTCAGACAGGAAATGATGCTGTCAGAAGAACTGCGCCGTGTACCCACGGTTTTTTTCAGACAGGAAATGATGCTGTCAGAAGAACTGCGCCGTGTACCCACGGTTTGTTTCAGACAGGAAATTATGCTGTCAGGAGAACTGCGCCGTGTACCCACGGTTTGTTTCAGACAGGAAATTATGCTGTCAGGAGAACTGCGCCGTGTACCCACGGTTTGTTTCAGACAGGAAATGATGCTGTCAGGAGAATTATATGAAAGAGTTTTATCTTGTATTTCATTCATTTATGTTTTCATTCTTTCTTCATTCGTTTTTTATTAATAGTTCAATCTAGTTTTCCTCTCTTTCATTTATTTCTGCATTCAGTCATTCCTTCATTTACTTTTTTATCCATTCATATAGTTTTTTCATTCTTTCGTTCATTTATTCTGTATGAGTTACGGTCGTAAATGAGGTTACAGAGGTCTGGAGGGATTTATATTTACATGATTTACCTCTACATCGTTTATCTTCACATGACTTATCTTTACATGATTTATGGTCGACCTTCACGGTCAATAATGAATTTAATGATCTTAACGAACTTCTAAAATTTCATTACAAAATTTAGGAATTATGACACATTTTAAGACGTTTTACACGAATGATATTGTGCTCTCAAATGCTTAGTTTTCGAGATATTCAACTTTTAAGTTATAGGAACTTCGTATATAAAATTGAGGAAACGGACACGTAAATAAGCTGAAATACGGGGATCAAGTGTACTTTAAGGACACCAGCGCCATCTGGTGTCCATTAACTACACCCGTTTTTTGGGGGGGCCTTAAAATACACTTGGGTGATATCTATATTATAAAAGGAGCCGCGTCCGTCCATCCGTCCGTGTGACCCCCTCTTCTAAGCGATAGCTTAGATAGCAACTAGGATAAGGCTTAAGAAATACAAGAAATTATTATTTGCATTATTTTTCCGTGGCGATTCAATTCCCTTTCACTTGCATTATGGTATCCAGAGTACGCAATCGGCTTATTTTTACAAATATAATTTTTTTTGGAGCTTTCTCTGTTGAAATTCATCCTGGGGCTTTGATATGTTTCATTGACAAAGCGAAGAAAAATGTTTTAAATTCGTTTGACCAGTAACCTGGCTACCACTTAGTACAAGGCCAAAGATTTTGGAACTTGAGTTATTGTTTTCGAAATTGTGATTTTCTTGAAAAGCTTCGAAGAGATAATAGACGACATTTCCGAATATAAATCCAGCGAAAGAGGCCAACATGGATAGAAATGTGTCCAACCGCAAGAGGGAAGCAGCAAGACTTCGACAGCAAAAAAAAACGCCGAAGACGATCGGATAAACAACGCGAAATGGCAAGACGAAGCAATGCTGCTCGCCAACGAGAAGCTAGAGCTAAATTGACCCTTGAACAGCGTTTGGAAATTCTACGGAATAATGCAGAGCAACACCGAGTAGCTAGAGAGAGCTTAGCACATGAAAGAAGCGAGGAAATTCTTCGGCATAACGCTTGACAACATCGAGTGACACGAGAGAATTTAACTCAAGCAAGAAAGGATGAAATTCTTCAGGCTAATGCAGAACAGCATCGACTTGCACAAGTGAATTTATCTCAAGAAAGAAGGGATGAAATTCTTCAGATTAATCCCGAACAGCATCGACTTGCACAAGTGAATTTAACTCAAGAAAGAAGGGATGAAATTTTTCAGATTAATCCCGAACAGCTTCGAGTGGCACGAGAGAATTTAATTCAAGAAAGAAGGGATGAAATTCTTCAGCAGAATGCTTTCGCTCAAAGATTAGGTAGACAAAATCGCTTAGGAATAAATTGAAATATAGCCAGACTCTACAATATTGACTCTCTTCTTGAAATTGACATCAATATATCAAGACACAGTTGTGGCACTGTAATGGCCGATTCTGTAATTCTCTCATGTTTATGGGGAAAATCGGGCGGGACTCAGGCGAATCCGAATTGTGGCATGTGTTGTATGTCTGGTCTGATTGAAATGCCTGGTATACCGGAATTACCTGAAAATTTGAACAACCTTTGTTTGGGAGACACTGTTATTGCCAGGTATTTCATTGGGAATCAATATAGCCAACTCATTACATGTTGTAAATTGTAGCGGTAAAAACTAGAAAAACGTTTTCTCCCAGTACTGGGGAAACTTCTTTAATTATCTATCATAATATTATTAACCGCCTCGGCATTGCACTAGTTTATGATAATTAAAACAACATTAAATAAAGAATTTAACCATTTATAAAAGCAATGCATAGAAAGCATTATAAAGAGGCTGTCAAAACATATATACATAATACATTTTCCTTTCTGATCAGTGAATCATTTTTTGTTATTGTAATGGATACTGGATATGGAATGGATAGCCTCTTTTTGGCTTATGCGTTCAGGCCACAGATAAATAGCGAGAATCCAAATCTCCAAACTTAGATAAGATTTTGTGAAGAATGAGTCCTTTCTTTTATAGACACTTTCCGTTTGAATTTCATACAATTTTTGTAGTGGCATTTCCACACATATTTATCAGTAACACTGCTGTGCCCAGCCCAATTCATTTCTTCATTGCAAGCATCACAATTCATGACACTTACCAATAGTTGTCTCTGCTTCATCCATTCAATGGCCGGCAGTGGATCTTCACCAAGTACAGGAAAAATTTCTGTTTGAAATTTTGCTCGGTTCATTTTATTGAAAAGACAACGGTTTTTCGTATTATAGAGAAGAGTTATTTCGATTTGATTGGAACACCAGAACACCGTAGCATAGATACATTCAAAAATTCACTGGTGTCCGTAAAGTACACCTTGGGCCGTTCACAAATTTGGTGTCCTTGAAGTATACTTGGTACAAATATGGTATAGGTGTGATTAGGTTAGGTAAAGTAAGGTTACTCAAGTAAACTAACCTAAATAAACCTAAAATAACTTAGCTTAACCGCAGAGGCTGATGTTCTCCCGCCAAGAATCGGCGCGAGTTCCAACAATGCTGCTATGACGCAATCGACTACATAATGTAATTCCTACCTGAACGTTATTTATGTCCTACTGTCCTGTTTTTCAGCACCTATGACATTGTTCTGCAACATATCTTGTTTTATATCCTTCCTTCTTAACTGATTTCCAAAGTTTAACCACTGTATTCGCTGTGGCACAGTGGGGTATTGTGCCACGGACACCTTGAGGACACTTGAGGACATCTTCATGGAATGACACCGTAGCACAGATACATGGTATTGACATAGATGCGTGGAAAGCATCGCCCTTCTATGAAGGTGTCGGGGGTTCGAATCCCGGCGCTGCGCGGCGATTTCCCCGTTGGGTATAAGGGAAAACTCAAGCACAATACCCCACTCAACCCAGGTGTCGGAAATGGGTACCGGCTTTACGGGGGAAACCGTCAAGGTGTTCTATATATAATATTAGTTATAAGGCATTTGATAAACCAATACATAAGATGATATGTATCAGGCTTGATTGGAAATAAAGCATCCTTAGATGCCGATGTTTGCTTGTTTAATGTTATTCCTCGAAAACTGTGCATTAGCGAGCAAAGTGCCATTCATGTGAAACGTCTTTAAATGTATTCTTTTATTGATTCATGGGAACCAAATTATTTAAATCCTTGAACACATTTAAAGTAAAATTTGACCTGTTTTATCTCTATACTGTTCAGCCTCCCCCATTTATCTTTCTCCAATTTATTTATCTGGCTATCTGTCAGGGGTTATCTCTGACTGAATACAATAGAATCCCTTAGCTCACGCGCGATCGCATGCAGACAGTCAGTCGCCGTGCTAGACTGGATAAGTGTGGACGGGTGCGTGTTTAATGTAGATTTGTTAGGTTTCGCGGATTCTTGTCATATGTGCTATAAGGAACTTGTTGTAGATTTTTATTGCATTTAATAATTTCAGTCTCGCTTATTCTGAACAGCGAGATCGCCATATCCCCCCCAGTTTGGGACACTCTAAGCACTGCCCACCCAAAAGCCACCTACATAAGCCACCTCCAAACGCCACCTACGCCAGCTCGTGGCCTCTACGTTGACGTCTTGCTGCCTCTACGTTGACGTCTTGTTGCCTCTACGTTGACGTCTTGTTGCCTCTGCGTTGACGTCTTGCTGCCTCTGCGTTGACGTCTTGTTGCCTCTACGTTGACGTCTTGTTGCCTCTACGTTGACGTCTTGTTGCCTCTACGTTGACGTCTTGTTGCCTCTGCGTTGACGTCTTGTTGCCCCTACGTTGACGTCTTGTTGCCTCTACGTTGACCTCTTGTTGCCGCTACGTTGACGTCTTGTTGCCTCTGCGTTGACGTCTTGCTGCCTCTGCATTGACGTCTTGCTGCCTCTGCGTTGACGTCTTGCTGCCTCTGCGTTGACGCCCTACTGTAGCGTCGGTCCACTGTTTATTAATTGTAAAACTGGATGCTGTCGAGGCGGGCAGAAGTACAGGTAGAGTATTTGCAGGCACCTAACTTTGGCTGGCGGACTTTAGTTGTTAGGACTTTCATTGTGTCTTGTATTACTTTGAAATTGAAGTATTCTTATGGGCATTATTATTACCTACCTGCTATCATGAATTCCGAGGGCATTATATATTTTATTATTTTTTGATATGTATATATATATTGACAATCGTTGGTGTTCTATTATCCCGGTTCCCGCAAGCAAAGCCGATGGGACCGCTACAACACTATCTCTACACTGAATTCTTATCTGGCCATCTCTACACTGAACTCTTGTCTGGCCATCTCTGCACTGAACTCTTGTCTGGCCATCTCTACACTGAACTCTTGTCTGGCCATCTCTACACTGAACTCTTGTCTGGCCATCTCTACACTGAACTCATGTCTGGCCATCTCTACACTGAACTCTTGTCTGGCCATCTCTACACTGAACTCTTGTCTGGCCATCTCTACACTGAACTCTTGTCTGGCCATCTCTACACTGAACTTTTGTCTGGTCATCTCTACACTGAACTCTTGTCTGGCCATCTCTACACTGAACTCTTGTCTGGCCATCTCTACACTGAACTCTTGTCTGGTCATCTCTACACTGAACTCTTGTCTGGTCATCTCTACACTGAACTCTTGTCTGGCCATCTCTGCACTGAACTCTTGTCTGGCCATCTCTACACTGAACTCTTGTCTGGCCATCTCTACACTGAACTCTTGTCTGGCCATCTCTACACTGAACTCTTGTCTGGCCATTTCTACACTGAACTCTTGTCTGGCCATCTCTATGTACGGGCAGGGAAACACTTGTGAAGCTTGGCGGTCTTTATTGAGCTAGGTGTTGGCAGAAGACGGTATGTTGAGAGATTGAGCACCTGGCCTCGACAGAGCGGCTTCTTATTGGTGTCTTCCAGATACAGAAAAAGCTACTACAGATAAACATGTGCGGAGATGCCGCATATATGTCCCCCCCGAATGTTGCTAGAGCACCACACAAAAAAAATAAAACGGTTAAACGAAATTCAAGATTCGCAGAATGAAAGCAATCAATGAAAGAACACGTCATGAATTGACAATAATGTATTTGAGAAAAAAAAATTTTACTACAATTCTAAACGCAAAAGAACTATTATGAAATCGCTCGTAACCGTTGTACATTAATTTACGTTAACCGTATCGCAATTTATATCATCAAAAGTAAAAGAAATTAACAAATGTTATCACGCCAAGCTTTAGTTTCAAACAAAACAAGCAATCACGAGGGTAACTCGAGCGAACATCATATATATGTACCCTGTCGTCAAAAAAACTTCGATACACCATTAAACGCATAGTAAAACACAAGAACCGATTACATCACCCAAAAAGGTATAGAATAAACACAAAGCAGTTAGATTATAGGTAACGCATTTAACGCATTAAAAACTAGAACGCGGAGGAGGAAGAAAAAAAATGTCAGTAGCTCCAACGAAGAACAAAATAAACCGTAGGAAACATGTTAAAGAAACATTTACGGTTACTACACTACGGAAACTAAAACTGTTGCATTACCAAGAAGTGATTATAGGGTAACGCAACAAACACGTTGATTAATAAAACGCACAACTAAAGCTAGAACCAAAGCTCTAAAACTAGAACACGGTAAAACGCATGCTAAATAAAAAAAATGCTCTTTTTACCAATTCTCCCCCTGCCGAATCAGTTAGGTTATCCACATGGCAAAATAATTAGAACGCCAAAAACCGCTTAAGGAATAAGCCAAAAAAAAATTTTTTAGAACACTAAAAATAAACTTAATACACCGCAAAGATTCAACAATTAGACAAACCGTATTCAACTAAAAATGTTAGAAACCCCTTTTTTTTCAAGACCCGTTCAAATTCTTAACATGTTACCTCAATCAACCCCTAAGAGAAGGATTCAAACACGTTTAGTACGACTTCAACACAAAATTTAAGGCATGTCATCATAAAAAAACTTAATAACTAAAAGCAAAAAGCAAAGCAATGAAAAATATGCAAAGAAGCAAAGCAACTGACTTACCGTGCTTAAATATAATCAGCACGTCGACAGCCGTGAAGAACGGTGTAAAAAGGGTCATATTGAAACGCCATTTTAATATTTTTAAAACAACCTACGCCATATCAATTAAAAAATAATTACCCGTTGCATCATCGCAACTACCTTTTGTGTTTCCGCATAATACTCCTATTAGAAAAATTTAAACAAAACAAAAATAAGAAATCGCCATGAATCATTTTTTAAAAAAAATGCGCAATCTTTCGAATTTCGAATTGTCACACAATTAAAAAAATAATGCAATCAAAACACAACATATTCAAATTAGTAATGTCACTTCTAACACCAAAAACAAATAAAGCATTTGCTAATTAAAATTTTTGCGTCAATATTGAAAATAGTATACTTAAATTAAACACATGGGGTAAATAGATTTAAAAATAGATTAAAGAGAACACTGCGCGCTTCAGCGCGCATATTTTATCGCGTGTTTCATGCGATTTGCATTTCATTTAATCACTGCGCGCCAGATTTCAAAATTTTTGAAGCCAATTTTCAAATTCAAACACTTTTCCAATTGATAAATTGCAATCAATTTCCTCACCTCCCTAAATTTTGGTTATTCTTCGAATTCAACATTTTCAAGTAGAATTTCTTTTTAAGCTTGCTCACCCCGGGGTCCACCCCGAGGGCCGCGTCGGAGCTGATAGTCTTCTAATCTATCCGCTCGATCAACCAAGGCCTCCAGTCCTTTTTTGGTGTAAAACACCATTGCCCCTAAAAACATCGTTATTACGACGAGTAACATCGTCACTATATCTGTGACGGTGTCAGGTAGGTAATCTGTTTTGGAGTTGCTTTTGATTAACTCCCTGAAGAGTTCTTCATTGGCTCCCTGGTTGTTAGCCATGGCCGTGGAGAGGGTCTCCACATCGACGAGGGATACTTGATTACCCATATAGAACACGTCCATACAGCTCCTGCAAGGAACAGATACAGAAAATATTAGCATGGCCGTTCCAAAAATAAAAATAAATACAACATATAATTTGGTATCAGATCTCGGTTGCCTGACAACAGTCATTAAACAACCACGATAGCCTCGCATAAAGAAAATAAACGCTGATCGTATTGAAAAAAAATTATCTCCGGTGACAAAACACCTTTCTCACGAATGCAATCTAAATTTGCTGATCGCCGGACATTCCGACGGAACAAAAATAGCACTCCGGTATACGTCCGCAGTGTTAAAACAACCCATCTCGCAAAGTGAACAGCAACCTCAGCGATTTAATTCGCCGTCGGCGCATCCGTTCATTATTAAAACTGTCAATTTAGCAATACGAATGTCTGAGTGAATTCCAGAAAAAAAAATGAATGAAACGTCTTAGCGACAGCTAAACGAGACAGTACAAATTCCTCTGGGTTAAATGCTTAATCATTACATCAAATTACTTGAGCATAAAGCAACAATAAGATTAACATATAAAAATACAAGGCATTGATTACTGAGATTAATATAACGCAAAGCATCTTGCATATAGCGAAAAAATGCTTCTACAATTATGATTATATTCCTTAACATTATTGATAAACAAACGGTAAAAATGGTAAAAGGGTAAAAAACGGTAAAATGGAGTAGACAACGATAAAAAGGGTAATTCGTTACTCGTCGATTAGTTAGGGCGTCATATAGTCCAATAAATTCGTCTTTTTAACTCACAGATTTTACCTTTTTGAGTGGTAAAAGATGATTGAGATTACTTCTAATAATTTTAGATCCAATTTTAATATCAGCGTAATTACGTTTAACCTTTTGGACTACTGCTGGACCAATCCAAGTTAATTGAAGCTTATGTGTCTTGTTATGATTCTTTAAAAGTACTCGATCCCCTATGTTAATATCCTTGTTGCGCCGCTTGAGATTTCTATAGAGATTTCGCTCTGTTGTATTGTTTATAATTAAATTTCTAATATTTTCCACGGTTCGAACGGCTTCTCTAGCTCTGATATTCACTAAATCTAATTCTTCATCAAAGCTGTAAATGACTGAATCAAAATTCTCGGACTGGTAGTAAGCACACGTATCGCGATTAAACATTACATAGCTTGGTGTTTCGCCAATAGTAGAATTTAAAGAATTATTCAAGGCATTTTCTACAACTTCTAATAATTAGTCCCACTCTGCATGGACAAGTGTATTGACATATAATTTCAAAAGATTCGTAATTTTTTTGTTATTGCGCTCTACAATGGCATTAGAATGTGGGCTGTAGGCCAAAACTTCCTTTTTTGTAATGGCATGTAATTTTGCAAACTGCTTGAGTGCCACTGATTTAAACTCAAGAGCATTATCTGAAATGAGCGTCTTAGGGTAACCCAAGAGCGAGAAACAATTGCTTAAGCAAGTAATCACTGTTTCAGTATTTCGATTTGAAATTGCATATAAACGACAAAATCTCGAAAACATGTCAATCACAATTAATATATATTTATTACCATTATCGGTTACTTTAAGTGGGCCAAGAAGATCCATTGACACTACTTCGAAAGGTTCCTTAGCAATCGGAGCTGTCAAAATTTTAATTGGAACTGAAGGTCTTGCTTTAATAATTTTACACACTTCGCAATGTTGAACAAATTGGCGCACAATTGTTTTTTCTAACTGATTCCAATATTTTAACTTAAATTTGAACAAAGTATGCTTGTAGTCTACGTGGTATAGACTGTGTATAGCCAGAATAGCTTTACTCATTAATGAATTAGGAACGACTGCAGTCAAAATTGTACTAGGTCTATTATCAATTTCCCTACGTCGGTAAAGAATATCATTCAGAATTAAAAATTTTTCCAAGTCAGTAATAGTCGAAATACTGTCATGCAACAAAGCATTCTTAACTGCTATACAAAATGCGTCGTTGTTTTGTTCGTCGATAAACTCCTTAATCGTCCAAGATATCTCAGATTCTGTCGGTACGTAGTCTATCAGCGCCGGTCGTGCGTCTTTGTCTGCTGCACTGTCTGCATCGTCTCGAGTTGGAGGCAGGTCAACTACCTCGCTTCCTGTCATGCGTTTGTATCGTGCTCGAGTCTCCACAACACAAACTTCTGATTCAAATGCGACTTCCAAATCATCACAAGAATTTAGCTCTTTAAGATTTAATTTCTCGTTATTAACAGGTAATCTGCTGAGGTAATCTGCTACAACGTTTTCTTTACCAGGTAGATATTTTACAACAGGATCAAAGGAATGTACATCTATACACCAGCGCGCCATGTTCGTGTCGTCCGGAAGTTTTTTATTAAAAAGTGGCGCCAAAGGCTTATGGTCTGAGTATACCCGGACGGGGTACCCAGTTACTAAATACTTGAAGTGTTTTAAAGCTGAATGAATTGCGAAGAATTCTTTTTTGGTAGTAGCATACCTTCGCTGGCTTGAGTTCAAATTTTTACTATAGTAAGCTATAGGTCTTAGAATTTTGTCGCTTGAATCATCCGCTTGCATTAATACAGCACCAATTCCTGTATTGGAAGCGTCAGTAAAAACATGAAAGTCTTTAGTATAGTTAGGATGTCGTAGAACTGTGTCGGAAGTCAACAACGATTTCATGAAATCAAAACTTTTTTGACACTCATCTGTCCAAGTATAAACTACATTTTTCCTCAAAAGGTTGTACAAGGGGTAAGCTACTTCTGCAAAGTTGGGTAAAAAATTTCTAAAATAATTTGCTAGACCCAAAAACTGTTGCAGTTCCTTCACATTGTTCGGCGCTCGGCAGTCTTGTAGTTTCTGTGAGTATTTACACTTAATACCATCGGCGGCAATGATATGGCCCAAATATTCAAGTTCATTTTTAAAAAAATGGCATTTCTCAAGCTTTAAGGATAATTTACCGGCTCGCAGCATTTTAAGGACAGTTTCTATATCAGCCAAGTGCTGATCTTTATTTTTTGAGAATACCAATATATCGTTTAGGAAGACGAAGGCTAGTTTACCCAGAATGGGTGCAAGGGCAGATGTCATTACTCTTTGAAATATTCCCGGAGACGTTGAAAGACCGAATGGTACACGGCAGAATTGATATTTACGGTAATTTACGGTAAATGCCGTGTATTTTCTACTCTCTTGTTCTAACTCAATTTGATGAAATGCCGAGCGCAGATCAAGGTTAGAGAACCACGTGTTACCACCTAAGGTCGATAAAATTTCGTCAATGCGGGGAATTGGATATGAATGTTTAATTAAAACTTTATTCAAAGCACGAAAATCAATAACGGGCCGTAAATCTCCCGATTTCTTTTTAACTACAATGACAGGAAAATTAAAATTAGAGGACAACTCCTCTATTATTCCCTGATCGCGCATATCGTTAGTTATTCTCATTACCTCTTCTTGGTACTTGTGAGGTATGCGGTAGGGAGCTAAATTTAACACCGGCGCATCAGTCTTCAACTGAATATGATGCTTCAAGATATTCGTTACACCTATTTTTTCGCCTTCCAAAGTTACTACATCACGGTACTTATTTAATAAATTAACTAAAGGTAATTGTACGTCATCTTCCTTGCATGAAATATCATTCACCGTCAAGTCACGTCTTAACTCCTTTTCTCCACTTTCTTCACTTATTAAACCTGCATTTACTTCTGCATTAAAACCTAACTCCTTATCATCAACAAGAATTTCACCTCTGCCACGAGTATCAGCATCCAACTCAAGTTTTCTATTAACAATGGCATTCCTTCCACCACATGTCGATTTAACTTTCGTCGTATCTGACCCAGCGACAGAATTTACTTCAACTTCACTCGCATCTCTGAGCGCTTTTTCCACATTTGTTAAAAATACTTCGCTCTCAATCTCATTAGCTTCTATTAATTCCGCATTACATAGCATAGAATTCTCAGAGAGATACACTGTTTCATCACTTGGATTCAAAACCATAATCGGTACCACACCGTCTTCATTTATTTGAACAATTGAGTCAGCTATAAGAGCACCATTATCAAGACATCTTTTAAGAATCATGTATTCTCCTGCAATTGGTTTCTTAAGGAAGCCATAAATCACATTAAGTGAATTACCAGGTACTTCAGCCTGATTGCAATGAACGATTAATTGCTTCGTACTCGTTGACTGTGCCTCAGCCGTCGCTGGACTCTTTTTCCTGCAGTCATCAGTTTTTAATTGCCTCTTGTTTTTTCTCTCAACAGCGATCTCTGACAATAGACAGTCACTATTCCTTATTTTTCGCATCACTATTTCTCTGCTTAACAAAGGTTCCATATTTAGATCTTGAAAAGGAATTGAAATATTATTCCAGAGAAGTTCTTTATCTTTAAAGTTAATGATTGCATCTTTTAACACATCACGACCAAGAATAAGGTCATACTGAAATTTAGCTTCCTTGAGTATGAGTGCGCTTGTTTTAATTACTTTGTTAGTTCCGGGAATTTTAATGGACAGTTCTACCTCACCAGTTACATCACTTTTCCCGTTAACGCCTTTTACTCTCAATTTACTCGGCTTTACTTCTTCACTCAAATTTTTAACCTGTCTGTAACTGATAAGACACTTCTCCGAGCCACTGTCCACTAGCGCATTTAAATACTGGTCATTATTTTTAAGAATAATGGTCGGTTTGTTGCAATCCTTGAATGATACTAATCCAGCATTTTTGTTAATATTTTTTACAACGGATACCGAAAAATAGGATTCGACTGTCTTGCCTTGATAATGATCATTCTCAAGCTCTTCATCTCGCAACAAGTTATATCTATTTTTACATTTAAACAATGGATCAACATACGATTTGGTTATTTCGGTGGTATCTGGAATTTTTGCCACGGTTTCTAGTTTAACGAGGTTGTTACCGCTAAATACCTCGGGCTCAATCTGTTTCAAATCCTCCTTACTACCTTCACCTAGTTTAAAAAATCGCTTGACTTGCTCTCCGCCCAATGAACTTCACTTTGGCCACGGTTCGTGCTACCCCTACCGCGTAAATACGCCCTATAGTTACGGACTTCCGTACCGCTTGCCCTACAATTCTTTACTACATGAGTTCCACCGCAGGCAAAACATCCTCTCTGACCTCCTTGAACTTGACCTCTTTGAGGTCGGCAATCAAAGTGCCCTACCATTGAACAGGAGTTACAGTACGGGAACCCGGGTTTTTTCGTTCCTGAATTTCCTCCGAATTGACCAGAACCAGAACTACTACTGTCTGATTTCATCATGTTACACTCTAAGTATCCATTTCCTCTATCACCTACATAACTGTTTAACTCTCGTCCTCTATTACGAGGGTTTCTGATCCAGGGCTTAGGCACAATCCTACGTACTCCTGATCGAAAATTCCTACGGTAATTTCCGACACTTCCGTAGTACACCTCGTTCTCCTGGAATTGATCTGGTTCTTCCAAAACTTCCTCAACTTCACTAGCCACCTCACCTACGTAACTCTCACTGTCTTGTCTGACATGATACTTTTGCGCGAGTATTTTTTTTGACTCGCTCTGACTTCGCACTGCGGAAATTAACTTAGCCAATAGCTCCTCGGCAGTGGAAAACGGTGTTTCAAAAATTTTCCTAGCGAACGACTCATCAAAAAGTGGACCTAAAATCGCCAATGCCAAACTGTACGACATGCTGTCGCCTACAAATTTTTTTAACTCAGCCTGATTCGTGCAGTTTTGAAAATATGCGTGACGCTGCCACCCTAGCGAGTTTGAATTTAAAATACTCTCGGTTAGCTTCCTTATTTTCGAAAACGCATTCACGATCTGCGCAGCGAGTGCATTATTTTTAACTAATTGTAACTCGTTTAGGTCGCAAGCCAATGCATGGATACTCTTCTCGCCACGCGAGACGTAAATGTCCTCAAGTATCTGAACTACCTGATCAAAAGAATAATTTAAATCGGCATTAACTAACTTCGTTACTACACTATTGAAATCGCCTACGTTCTTGTTTGCTGATCGTACTAGAAATTCCTTACGTCGTTCGTCGCTCGTGGCGTCTGGCAACAAGGTCATGTAGGCTTTGAGGTTTTGGATATGGGTCGAGAATGTCTTATTTTCTAGGAACTCTCCATCATGGACCCGTCTTCTTCCCCTGAATATGGGAAGCTCTGCGTTCGTCATTATCGTTCCAACAGTGGGTACATTTATATTTGCAGCAATGTCACGTGCAAGTTGCGTCGTGTCAACATTACTAGGTCCAGCACTAGTATTTGGTCCAGCTGTGTTAGGAGTCGCTGTGTTAGGAGTCGTCATCTTGCTAACTACTGTGTCACTAGTCACTTTTGGGTTACTCACTCGTCCGTATTTAGTTACAGTAGGTTCAGTTCGAACTACTTCGTCCTCACTGTCCAAAGAATCAGGATAATCCGACATGTGTCGTATTTCCTTAAGTCATTTAAAAATTCCCTATTCCACTAAAAATCAACAATTCAATACCAGAATTCACTTAAAATTCATTCAAAAATTAATACCGTACTCCGAGAATGATAATAAACACAGAAATGCAAGTAATACACACAAAAATTAATGAATTGCACACATAAAATAATAACATCAATAATATAAATACTTTATCACCAATAATCTAATTGAAAAACAAGAAGTAGCGTCTCTTATCCTGAAAATTTAAATTTTTAACACCTCAAAAACACTTGTGACTGGTCAACAATATCACACAGTGCCCACGTGACTGCTTCTGCTCACGATAAAACTCTCGCCAAGGCGTTAAAAAAAATCGCTGCCTCACAGCAAAGGAATCTGAATTTATCTCAATTCAAAACTTCAAAAATTAGCATCAAAATATTTCGGACACTTTCACTAACACCCCTATTCAATTACCATAAAAATCTGAAACTTACGACGATAATTTGAAGGTAAATAGGTGGTAACCGTGTATTCCAGATACGTAGATGTGTCTCTCACAATTTACAGAATGCAACTGCCGCTTGTCGCTCAGCAGTGCTCTATCGGGTGTATACGAGAAAAAAAAATGCAATCCAAAAAAAATATAGCCTACTTGGAGACAGAGAGTCGCTCGCCTCAGAGGCGAGAAAAGGAAAATTCTTCAAAAAAAAAAAAACTTAACTGCAACAAAGAAGTCTGCTGCAGATCTCGACGCCTTGCTGCTGCGATGTTGTTGCTGTTTGAAGAGCTGGGAATATTGGTGACTGGTGTTGCACGATTTTATTGATACTTTTAAATCGTAGTACGTATCACTTATCACTGGTTACAGTTTTTGATACAATTTCACTGGGTACAGCCAGTCACACTGTCGTAGTAAGTATTGCAACACAGTCTACAATAAACTGTTGATGACTTAAAGTTTTTTAGCACTTCAAAAATTAGCACAATTGTTCACTTATTGGTTATTTGCCGCTGGGAAAGCGCAGATCTTGATCTCGAAGACTACTTCCACTTCGTCGCCGGCTTCATATATCAAAACTCTTGTTCTGAGTGGTGAATTGTGGTGGAGCAATATACTGATTTGGGTGTCTGCGTTCAGTAGCACAATTTTCGGTATGCTGACGCCGAATACAATGGTAGTTTCTTGGGGCTGCCACAGTTGATGGTTTCCTCCGTTACACATCAGGATTTAATACTGTTCAAAATTGTCAGTAATTGGACAATTACTATTCACTGCACACCTATGCGAATGTGAGTTCTGTTCGCCACATACATGGGCCACCAAAATGTACGGGCAGGGAAACACTTGTGAAGCTTGGCGGTCTTTATTGAGCTAGGTGTTGGCAGAAGACGGTATGTTGAGAGATTGAGCACCTGGCCTCGACAGAGCGGCTTCTTATTGGTGTCTTCCAGATACAGAAAAAGCTACTACAGATAAACATGTGCGGAGATGCCGCATATCTACACAGAACTCTTGTCTGGTCATCTCTGCACTGAACTCTTGTCTGGCCATCTCTACACTGAACTCTTGTCTGGCCATCTCTACACTGAACTCTTGTCTGGCCATCTCTACACTGAACTCTTGTCTGGCCATTTCTACACTGAACTCTTGTCTGGCCATCTCTACACTGAACTCTTGTCTGGTCATCTCTGCACTGAACTCTTGTCTGGTCATCTCTACACTGAACTCTTGTCTGGTCATCTCTACACTGAACTCTTATCATTTAGACATCTCGCCTGAAGGCAGGGGACCAGAGCTGTGTAGTGCAGGGCGGGGAAAAAGAAATGGATTTCAAACTAGTATTATTGACTTTATATAATTATACTAGTTATATGTATACCTAGTTTAAGCGTTCTAATTGTAATTACGATATAACTATAACTAGTATAGTAGGCCTACGCTAGTTATAATTGCGATATAACTATATCAGTTATAATTATAACTAGAGTAAGTATACTAGTTATAATTGAAGGGCAAATATGCAGAGTGGCCTAACCCACAAATCAGAGGTAAAAACTGGCAGAGTGGCCTAAGTGATAATTTCACCTCAAGCTGCGTAGATGTCTTTCAGGCAGAGTGGCCTAACCAGCGTCGCGTATACATCGTATTGCTGCGCTGCGCCATGCGGTCTGGGGCAGAGTGGCTAAAACGGAAGAATATTGCTCTCTCTACTTTATTTCTTGAGTATTTTAATGATGGCTTACAGGCTCGTTTAACCACTATTATGTAATTGAAGTTTAGAATAAAATCATCTGAAAGCAGGTTTCAACATATCTTACTTCAACGCAAATTGAATAAATTGCACTAACTGATAACCTCTTACATCGTATAGTGCATGCAAGTGTTTAATAATATTTGAAAACCAAGGTTAATTTAAGTTATAAATAATTTGAAGCTATAGTGAGGCGTATGC
Source organism: Morinoia aosen (assembly GCA_030386875.1). Taxonomy (NCBI): domain Eukaryota; kingdom Metazoa; phylum Arthropoda; class Malacostraca; order Amphipoda; family Talitridae; genus Morinoia; species Morinoia aosen. Next base: position 46,234,718 of record CM059567.1, on the reverse strand, counting down.
ATAAGCAAAGAGAAGACAAATAATTGTATAGGTTTGCTTTCCACAATATTTTCATGCGTAGGAAAGTGAACACAATCGTATCTTTTCTTTCTAGTTACAGGTTACGTCAGGATAAAAAGAATAAAGCTATTATTGCTTAGTTTTATTGTGAGATATCCCAATACTGCAATCCACTATTATGGAAACAGAAAACAAGCAAAATCATTACAAAATGTTTTTAGTTGATTTACACACGTTAAGCGGACTCACAGTCTTAATATTTAGTAACTCTTCTAACTGTAACACTTATTAAATGTTTTTTTTAGTGAAGGATGACATAAGATAACAAAAAGTCATGTAATAATATTTAACCACAATCTCCGTCAAACACAAAATGCTACACTCATATCTTATCATCCCGTTATTAGCAATACCTGTGGCTAATTGTAGAAAAAATTTGCGTATAAAGACGAAAAAAATCAAAAGAAAGAAGCTAGAAGAACACGTTTGCGATAAACACAAAAAATATCAAGCTTATTCTAATCGAATATAAAAACTTTTTCCTGTGTACATAATAAAATGTGTTCCTCTGGATCAATGCAGAAATTTTAAATGATTTTTTTTTACAAAAGTAATGGATAGAAAGTGGAATTTAATAATATTCTAACATTGACTTGAGCAACATTCTGCATCAGCAACTCCTCAGTTTCTTCATCCGGAATAAACTCAAAATTGGATTTCTTGCTTCTGATTTCATGGGGGAGATTGGTGTAAAAGCTTACAAGATGAGATTGTATGTGAGCAGTCAAGTCTTGCAGGTCTCTGAATTTTTCGAGTGAAAGCTTGATTGCTCCTTTGTACAGGGGCTCCAGATGGACGGTTTTCAGTTCTGATAGCTTGTTGCACTTGCTGAAGTCAATGGCACGGAATTCCTCGGGGGGACCGCTGGAATACTTGTACTGCATCAAGCACTCGTTTTCCTTGGAAACTTTCAGCCATTTCAGCTCCAAACAGCTGAATTTGTTTCCTTGTGTATCGACTGTCCGAAACGTGAACTACGACTGGAGCTTGGTGTCACGAGATAGGGTCCCTATATGCCAATTGAAGGATTGGCATACCTCCAAAATGACACAATACACCAGGAATGCAAGGGAATATAAATGAACGCAGTCACTAAGGGAAACAAGCAACATTGACACATACTAAACTTAGGGCTGTACTCACCGATGGTTAGAGACCCGACTTACATCAGCGCGTTTCTGTGCGCTACCTGCCTCGGTGAAATGTGATGCTAGCGTTAACGAGGTTTTTAAACGCCAGTGAAATGCTAAGAAATTTTTATAATTAAACACCCTGCTACAAAACATTAACCGTACATTACTGGAACTGTAAGTTACACAAATTGACAAGTGCTGCTCTACCTAATTGACCGGTCAATTTCTTTACGCTAACTACACACCGAACACATAAGAAATAATGCCTAACTGTCAGGAGGCGCACTCCAACGGCACAGTAGATGGTTATTAGCCTCGGCTCACCAATTCATTCGCCCAAGAGCAGCTTCAGTTCAAATCCCTGTTTCATACACAGTGCAGATAATGTCTTTCGACGTTTTTATGAAGAGACCGAACTTGCCAACAAAAAGGAACCGCCATTCCATTGGCTGTTTTGACGCTCGCCAGCTCCTCATTCGCTGTGACAAGAACGTGACTTATTCCCGCCCGCTTTTATGAGTCAATCTTGAAGTTGGAAATCGTTGCTATATGGTTATTCTGTGTCTTAAGTTCAGCGATCTGTCACTGTCAGCCCCTCGAGTGTTCGGCGAACGAAGCTTTTCCCGATTCTACCCTGGACGGGCCTATGGTTAGCAATAAATTTTTCCCTTGTGATCACACACTGCCCCGCTGTTCGGGCTCTCGAGGTCTGATTACAAAGCAAAACATTAGCCCCAACTCGAGTGCACACTTCGCTTACACGATACAAAAGCTTATGTTGAATATAAACATGTTGGAGCGACCCATCTGTACCGCTGGAATGCGCCTGAACACAATTTATAAACTCACAATTTAGTTCAAACAAAGACTGTGGTAAATATGCACAACTTAACCCAAAAATTTAAACATAAAAGTAGATCCCAATAGAACATAAAAGAATATCCCAACATTGGCGACATCGATAAACTTGTCCTTCATGTGAGTGACACTAAATTTACACATCTGCATGATAGTAGTCCAATCGCTGAGTGTATAAATTCCAACATTCCTCTTGCTGTGCTCTCCGTGGCACAGCGGTTAAGGGATCGGACTTGTATGCTGGAAGTCGCGGGTTCGTTCCCAGCGCTGGCGCGGAGATTTTCCCCGTTGGGTATAAGGGAAAGCTCAAGCACAATACCCCACTCAACCCAGGTGTCGGAAATGGGTACCGGCTTTACGGGGGAACCGTCATGTTGTCCTATATATAGGGTTAGTTATAAGACATTTGAAAAACCAATGCTAAGGTCATATGTATCAGGCTTGATTGGAAATAAAGCATCCCAAAGATGCCGATGTTAACGATGTTAACCTTTCTTGGTAGATTCTATTTTTCCTAAATCTGTGTCATTGGGCAGGAATGAATGACCACTCTCTAGTAAAGTGTGAGTCCAAGAAGCAATATGCGTACTCATGCAGATAAACATGAAGAATGCGACGATGTTTTTGTTGCGGTTTTGTCCACCACAACAGTCTGAAAATATATGAATCTCATCGTAGTGGTCGGGTCAAGATGATTTTCTTGTAGGAAAGTTAAAAGCGATGAAGCGCTCT